>JAGFNQ010002413.1:223047-588545 GCA_024364735.1 Boesenbergia rotunda
TGTTATTACTTTCTTATCATTGCTCATGCTTTTAGTTATGTTTCATTTCCGCTGCAATGTTAGATTTATACGCAATGATATAAGTAAGTAAGAAAAGAAAAAAAAAGGTTAAAGGTAACGCGCCGCCTAACGGTAAGGGGCGGGCATTACATTAATTGAGCTTATGTTGTCAATGAAAACCTGAGTTTGGGTGTAGTTGAGCTGGAAGTCCTTAAGAGTGTGCATTATCCATAAAAGTTATGCTACACACTCTCCTAAGGCAACATACTCAGCTTCAGTTGTGGATAGAGCTGCACAGTGTTGTTTTCTGCTGCACCAACTTACTAGACTATTTCCTAACAGTTGGCAGCTTCCACTTGTGCTCTTTCTATCTAATTTACAACCAGCGTAATCAGAATCCGTGTATCCTGACAAGTTAAAGGTTGAGATCCTAGGATACAAATCCCTACATTTAGGGTGCCCTTAACATATCTTAGTATTCTTTTCAGGGCTGCTAAGTGCGTTTTCTTAGCACAGGTTTGGTATCTAGCACACATTCCTACAGCAAAAAGGATATCAGGTCTGCTTGCTGTAAGGTACAGTAGACTTCCTATCATACTTCTATAGAGTTTAAGGTCTACTGGTTTACCATCAGGGTCACTATCTATTTTTATATTTGTGGCCATGGGGGTACTTATGCTTTTAGAGTTATCCATTTTAAATTTTTTTATTAATTCTTTAGCATATTTGGATTGATGGACATAGTTTCCATCTCTAGTTTGTTTAATTTGTAATCCTAGGAAGAAGTTGAGCTCTCCAACTAAGCTCATTTCAAACTCATTTTCCATTATTTTCACGAATTCTTTTAGAAAATTAGAGTTGGTGGACCCAAAGATTATGTCATCAATGTAGATTTGGGCAATAAAGATTTCGTTTCCTAGGATTTTAATAAATAAGGTTGAGTCAATTTGTCCTTGTTTAAATTCTTTAGAAATTAAGTAAGTTGATAATCGTTCATACCAAGCCCTAGGTGCTTGTTTTAGTCCATATAGTGCTTTAGCAAGTTTGTAAACGTGGTCAGGTCTTTCTAAGTCCTCAAACCCAGGGGGTTGTCCTACATAGACTTCTTCCTTAATGAATCCATTTAGGAAGGCTAATTTTATATCCATTTGATATAGTTTGAATCCTTTATGGGATGCAAAGGCTAATAACATCCTAATGGACTCAAGTTTAGCTACTGGGGCATATGTTTCGTCGTAATCTAACTCTTCTACTTGGCTGAATCCTTTCGCTACTAAGCGGGCTTTATTTCTGACTATTTCTCCTTGAACATTTAGCTTATTCCTAAAAATCCACTTAGTGTCAATAATGGATTTGCCTTCAGGTTTAGGTACTAGTTCCCAGACTTGGTTTCTCTCAAATTGGGCTAACTCCTCTTGTATAGCTATGATCTAATCAGGATCAGGTAAGGCTTCTTCTATAGTCTTAGGTTCTATTTTTGAGATCATTGCTATTTGACTAAGGTTTCTATAGGACGACCTAGTTCTGACTCCTAGAGTTGGATCACCCATAATTTGATCGGTTGGGTGACTGAGTCTGGGTTTCTTGGTTTTTCTAGAACTTGGTTCGGCCTCATGTCCGGCTGGTCGGTTTGGTTCACTATTTGATTCAATTCTTTGAGCTGGTTCAATTATTGGTTCAATAGTTGGTTGATTTGATTCAGTAGTTGGTTCAATAGTTAGGGTTCAATTAACGATTCAACAACTTGTTGATCTTCTTGATCAGCATTTGATGAAGTTAGGTCTAGATTATCAAATGTTGAGTTGATTTCTTTATCAAATATTAAGTTTGTTGTTTCTTTAATTTTCTTAGTTTGTTTGTTGTAAACCCTATAGGCTCTACTTGAGGTTGAATATCCTAGGAAGATGCCTGGGGTTGACTTAGACTGGAATTTTCCTAGATAGTCCTTGGTGTTTAGGATATGGACTTTGCACCCAAAGACAGGTAGTGTAGGTTTGGAAGTCTATGGTAGTATAATTCATAGGGTGTTTTGTTGTGTCGCTTGTTAATCAGAACCCTATTTTGGATGTAGCAAGTCGTACTACTTGCTTCTGCCCAATATTGGTTAGCTAAGTTAAATTCATTGAGCATAGCCCTAGCGGCTTCCTGTAGGGTTCTATTTTTCCTTTCAACTATCCCATTTTGTTGGGGGGTTCTAGGACACGAAAATTTATGTATATACCTATTTACCTTACAGAATTCCTCGAACCATTGATTTTCAAACTCTCCCCCGTGGTCACTCCTAAGTCTTTTAATTTATTATCATTTTGGTGTTCAATTAACTTACAAAAGTCGAATAGGTTTAGGGTTTCATCTTTGGTCTTTAGAAACCTAACCCAGGTAAACCTAGAATAATCATCAACTATTACTAAGCAGTATCGGTTTTCGCTTAGCGACTTAGCTCCATGTGAATCAAATAGGTCAAGGTGCAGGAGCTCAAGTGTGGTTTGAGTTTGATCAGATTGGATAAGTTTATGATTAGACCTGGTTTGTTTACCTTGATTACATGATTCGCATATTAAGTTTTCATGATTCTTAATTTTAGGAATACCTTTAATTAGGCCAAGTTGGGTGATTTTTGAAATAATTCTTAGGTTAGTGTGACCTAGTCTCCTATGCCAGAGGTTTGATTGTTCTAACTGAGTTAACATGCATTTAGGTACTAGGGGTAGGTTTATAGTGTAAACATTATTTTTCCTAGTGTCCTTAAGCATGATTTCTGAGTCTTGCATGTTTCTAATCAGGCAGTTAGAATTGTTGAAGGTAACTACATAACCAGAATCACATAACTGACTTATGCTAAGCAGGTTAAATTTGAAATTTTCAACCAAAAGGACTTTCTTAATAACAAAGTCAGATTTAAGTTCAATATTACCTGACCCAATAGTGTAGCATTGTTGCCAAATGCCACTGAGCCTAGGTTCTTGAACTTGAGTTTGATGAATTTCAATTTATCTCCAGTCATGTGTCTGGAGCAACCGCTATCCAACATCCATTAGTCCAAATCTTTATGTTCCTACACATAAAGAGTTTTGTTGATTTGGATCCAATTAGAATCAGGAATAGCTTAAATTGATTTTCATAACCTAGTCTGTCTCACCCAATCTAGGGTTAGCAATCACTTTAGCCTTATGGGTTTTGTGAGACAGGTTTTGGTAAATAGAATTTTGAAAAATTATGATTTATTTTAAAAAAATCTAATTAGTTTTTGAAAGCAATTGATTTGAGTTTATTTTAAAAATAATGTTTGAATCTATAATTAACTAAAATTTTGTGTTAGATTCGAATTTGACAAAGAATAATTTGAATTTGAATTTCCAAAATTGGCTTCCAGGTCTTGGCGAGGCACTAGGCCTTCTTTGGCCGTAGCTTTATTGGATCATCAACCCTTTCCTTGACAAAGCCTTTTAATGAAATTTCATTTTCAAAATTATTTTTCGAAAAATTCTGGTCTAACTAGTTTGGGTCTTGGATCGGTAGCTTCGGCTAGTTTCACCAGTCTAAAGAGACCAAGTAGCGAATACTTGACCTTATTAGAATTGGTTTCCCTAACGTACTATCATCTCACCGCCACCCAATACTATGTTATTTAAATTTCAGTTAAGTTGGTTCAGTCCTTAAATTAACCATTCCTAAGTCTAAGCATGGCAAATTGCAGAAATTAAATAAATAATCAATCATGCATATTGCAAACAAGAATTAAATTTTATCTAACAATAAATATTGTTTTCAATTTGGCTCCCCCTGGACTAAAGCCACGATAATGGTTTGGCAAGATGTGAATCTTGTCCTTGGGGATCCAATACTGATTTGATCCAGTTTGTTTGTTCAGGTACAGTTTAGGTACCCATGCTTGAACTTTAGGTCTGGTTGTTTCAGTACAGCAAGGTAGGATCTTTGTCTATATTTGGTTCTATAGCCTAGTCCGGATCGATTTAGAACCGATTTCTATTTTCCAAGAATCATGTCAAGACCCTTGGAACCAGAAGTGAATCGTTTTAAAGCTGATCTAAGGTCCTTAACCTGAGTTTTCAGGGAGGAGTTCTCTTTCTCAAGTTTTTCAACTTGAGTAGAGGTTCCTTCTTGAACCTTCTCAGTTAAGGATCTAGAGTCAGCTCCCTCTTTCAGGAGTTTTACTTCCTGTCAGAGGGATTCGATTCAGAGTTTAGCTTTCGCTAAATCTCGAGAAAGATAAGAAATTAACTCATTTAACTGACTTCTAGTAAAACCACTTACCTTGATTTCGCCGTCCTCTGAAAATGTCAGTCTACTGTCGTCCTGTTCCGATTCTGACTCGGTCTCGATTTCTTCTGAGGCGGTTAGTGCGAGTAGGTTCGACTGTGGGACCTCTTCTTCTTCTGAGGAGGAGGACTCGTCCCATGTTGCTTGAAGTGTCTTCTTCTTCCTTGTCTTCTTTGTTTCCTTCAGGTTGGGGCATTCGGTCTTGTAGTGGCCCTTCTTCTTGCACGCGTAACAGGTCACGTTGGGCTTGTTCTTTTCATTTGAGGGTTCAGCTGGTTCATCCTTTCTTCAGCTGGCTTTCCTTCTGTTAATTTGGTTCTTCAATTTCTTGTAGTAGTTCCGGGCCAGTCGAACCAGCTTAGGTCGATCTCTTTCTTCGTCTTCTGAGTCTGAGTCTGAGTCAGACTCGGGTGCTGGTTGAGATTTCTTCTTGGATACTTTCCAACTTTACCTGCAATAAGGGCAATACCTTTCTCGGCCAGGGTGCAGTTAGTCTGCTCATGCAATTCAAGTTCTGAAAACAGTTCATCTAGTTTAATTTTTGAAAGTCCCTTGAAACCTTGTATGCATTTACCATAGATGCCCACAAGGTGTTTCTCGGGAAAGCATTCAGAGCGTACCTTATCAGGTCACAGTTTTCTACCTTGTGACCGATTGTGTGTAGTTCGTTCATTAGTTCTTGAATTCGGGCGTGGAGCTGAGCTGCTGTTTCGTTGTCGTTCATCTTGATCGTATACAGCTTGTTCAGGAGGAGATCTCTCTTGCTGATCCGAGTGTCTGAAGTTCCTTCGTGCAGCTCGATCAGTTTCCCCCACAACTCCTTGGCACTGTTGAATGGACCCACCCGGTTCAGCTCCTCTTTTGTTAAGCTACATTGGAGGGTCTAGGTCGCCTTTGCATCAGCTTTAATCTTCCGTTTCAGAGCGGTGTGCCACTCTGTGTAGGTCTGAGGTACTCCTTCAGCATTCTTTGGAATCTCCAGTCCAGACTGGATGATTATCCACATGTCCACCTGAGTTTTCAGGTGGACCTCCATTCTACTCTTCCAGTAGGAGAAGTCCTCCCCATTGAAGAGAGGTGGTCTTGCGGTGCTGAAGCCTTCTTGCATTTATCTGAAAAGTAAACTAAGAGGAAAGAAAATATCCCAAGACTTGGTCTTGGATTAGTAGTGCGGGAAGTAAAAGAAAAATATTTGTCAAGGGGTGTTGCACCAACCTCGATTAACAAGAAAAATTTCGAACAAAAAAAAATTGTAAAATCCGAAAAATTCTCAAATTGGTGGTTGCACCAAATTTGAGCTTCCCCGCTCTGATACCACTTGTTGGATCGAGAGAAACGATAGAGGGGGGTGAATATCGTAAAACGTTCGGATTCATAAAAGAGAATTAGCAGCGGAAATAATTAAAAACAAACTAACACGCGCGAACACCAAGATTTTACTTGGTTCGGAGTCGCGGTCGGCTCCTACTCCAAGGCCCACGGTCGTTGACCATTTACTACGGGCAATTCTATATGCCCAAAAAGTTTACAGAAATAGATTACAAGATTAGTATAGTAAACTGAAAGAAAGCCGCTCTTAGTTACCGACGTCCGGAGTAGATCGTATTTTCGAAGCAGAGGGACGTCGTCGTCGCTTGTATCTCGAGTCGGGAGGTTTCCGGGACATAGCGCTGGAGCAGAAGAGCGTGAATGTGTTGGAAGAAATTGTTGTTCGAAGCCTTGGGGTCGAGGGCCTTTTTATAGCCCCTGGGGGCGCCCGGAACGTTGGGGGCGCCCCCCCCCCCCAATTGTCATCTGATCCGAGTTCCTCTTGGTCAGCTCTGATCCCTTCAAACTCGGGATCGAGCTTTGACGTGGGTGCCCGGGACGCTGGGGGCGCCTGGGTTGACTCGATCCGCTGGCTTCTTGCTGGCTTGAGTTGATCCACTTCGTTAGCTATAGCTCGGGGCGCCCGGACCATCCCCGGCAACGGCGCCAAAAATTTGATGGACCCAAAATGACTGTCACGAATGTGGGTCACAAATTTAGATATTTATAGATGAAAGCTGGAAACCCTTTTTGCAATCAAAGAAGAAAAGCGTAGTAAAGGGGCCACAGGTCGTATTTTTCCAAGGGCTAGTTCAAGTTGTATAATTCGAGCTTGCGTTTACGTGTCGTCAATGTTTTGGGTTTCAAAATAAAAGAATGGGTTTGGTTTCGAATGGACAAGGAAATGTAATGGAAAGTAAGAGAATTTAACTAAATGAACTAACAAGGAATTTGCAACTAATAGGAAAATTAATCAACTAAAACACTTAACCGATTTGGAAAATGAATCTGATGTAAATGCATAACAAATGCTTAACAGGGGAATCAAAACAATACGGACATTTTCGATTTAAGCTATTGCAAGCACTTGCTTCATGAATCAAGATTAAAACGAACCAAGGCTAAGCAATATAAGACAGATTATTATGAAGTAAATGCTGAAATTTCTGGAATTAAATTCAGGAATTACAACCAATCAATTCAGAATTCATGAATGCAGGAATTAAGATAGATTTGAAGAGCAAGGACTGTTCTATTCATACTTAAACTTGAAACCGGATCAATATTCAGAAATGAAAACTATGTGCAGAACTTGGCAATCAGTTGGACACAAGACAAGCTACTAAGCTGGAATCCAGACTTTGCAAATTGACATTCCAATGATAAACTAAACAATTCAGCTGGAAATGAAAAGCCCTAAGTGAAGTGCTGCGAAGGAGCTGGAAGAATTCAAAACTAGCTACTAATCAATCAAGAACAAACCTAAGCAAACATAAAATGCAGAATGGAAGATTCTTTATGCAGATATGTAACTCATTAACAAGTTTTATGCGAAATCAGATAAGGGAACTGAAAAAGAACAAGTGATGAACTTGGAATTGCAGAGAAGAAACTACCAAATGTAAACACAACTGAATAGAGTATATGAATTCAGAAATGCAGAAAACATTTTCAGGAAACAAAATTCTAAGCTTGGAAATAAACTACAGCTAATTGCAAGTCAAACAAACAAACTCAGACTCAAGAATTCAAATCTAAAATCTAATGGAAGATCTCGTAGAACTAATTGTTGCTAATTTCCGATTGAGATATCAGAAGAAAAATTGATACAAAGCACTTAAGGACTGATACGCAACAGTTAAAACAGAATTGCAGAATTGAGTTCAAATTCAGAAATGATTTGAAGCTATAAACTGACTTGAATGCAATTGTTCATTTAACAAACAACTTAGCTAACTAGATTGCAAGTTTGAAAAGCTATCAACTACAAGCAACGATCTTATAGAACTGGTACAAACTTCAGAAATTACAGCAGATACGAAAAACAGATTTGAAAGAACATTTGAACTGAAATTACATCTGAAAAATAGAAAATAACTAATGAACTTAACTCTCAATCACTCTCTTGTCTCGAGATCACCTTGCTCGTCACACAAAGGCAAGCCAAGAACCCCTTGAACTCGCAAATCAATGGACAAACGGCTCAAACTTCAAATCTGCTCACAAATTTGCGTCTGCTGGAAATCAAATTCGATCCACTAGATCTCGTGATGTATAAATGCTTTAAGGATTTGGTGCTGATAAGAAACTATCAGAGAACCCCTCAGACAGCTCCGATTGAAGAGATCAGCTCCCAAACGCGATCCAGTTGATCAAATAACAGAAACTGAAGAAACCCTCACTCAGCCCCTGTTCCGATGCAAATTCCGTGATTAAACCTCCATTTGAGCTTCTTCCAAGGATCTAGATCTCGCTCCAAAGTAGTAATCGAGTTGGTCACGCTCCTGATGAAGAAGATTTGAAAGAAAACGATGCAAAGATGAGAAAAAACAGAAGAAGATTGCTGAAGCTCGGTGAAGTCGCGACAGAGCAAAAATCAGATCTGAAGGCAGTTTAAGTAGGTAATTAATGGACGGCTGAGATTCATCCCGCTTCATCCAACGGTGGATCCTCTTCCGATTTGATTCAAAATTTCCAGATCTTGATCAGAGGTCAGGATCATCCTCGTGGTAGCTCGGATCTGCCAGATCTGTAGCGGATGGCTCAGATCAAACTGATATTTGAAATGGACGTTCTAGATTACTCTAATCATAATCCAACGGCTAGATGATCTCCGATTGGGCTGAAACTCTCAGATCTTGATCTGATCGCTCGATTAGACTTAACCCCAGCTCGGATCGATCAGAAGTTCTCAGATGGTCTAGATCTAACCGTTCTTGCATCGGACGGTCCAAATGAGTCGACGCTTGATTCCTTTGATCTGGTCCACTTTTGACTCAGCCTTGACCCAACATAACCTAGGTCATGATCCCTCCGAGCCTGCAAAAGTTGATCAAAAATTTAGTAGCAAAACAACTCGAAAATATCAAAATTTGCAATTAAGTCCAAAAAGAGTATAAATCCTAGAATCTAGAGTAAATCCACAATTATACAAGTAAAATATGGATCAAATACGGATTTAAGCATATGAAATGATTAACAAAATGACACTTATCAACTCCCCCACACTTAGGCTTGAGCGTCTCGCGAAAAGTATAAACTATGTATCCCCTAGTTTATTCCCAAACATAAGTAGAAGCAATTGAAAAGAGATTACCTAGGGTTGTTAATTCTCAAAAATCTAAGCTCTATAGACTAGTATCTTGTCCTTAAATCAACAACTTAACCAATTCAACCTTTATGATTCATTGAGATGAATTTCACTCACTAAACCTCTCAAGGGAAACTTTTGGTGGCTCTCTTCCTAAATTCTAGATACATGATGAAAATGGAGCTCACTCTTGCACACATGCTTCTTGCACTACCATAAGCTTGCTTATTATCTACTCTCTACCATTATCCAAGATTAGAATCAATCATCTATAAAAACTTATTCAAAAGTGAAAGAAATAGGGAATGGTAGAAATGGAATAAAAGCAAAGTAAATAGCTAATTTGAATGAAATGGAAGACTTGGATGTTCAAGGATATTCTTGATGCATTTTCGCCCTCCTTTCAGTCCATATAATGTAGTCAAAGTGTGATGAAGTGATGCTTTGCAATGCCCTTCAAAAATCTTATGAAAAGAATTCCATAATGCCTTTGTGCCAATTTCTTCTTGTTGTGTGCCAACTTATTTCATATCTTTTCTTTTCTGAAATTTCCTCTTTCTTTCTTTCTCTCTACTGACATCAGAATGTAATAGAGCAAATCTTCAATTTGGAGGAGAGTATTTTCATTAATTGTTGGTGCCGAAACTTCAATGTGCCAACTTGCTTCTTCTCCTTTCTCAAACTGTTTTCTTCTTTTTTTTTCTGTTTCTTTTTTTTTTCAAACTGCTGACTTCCATTTTTGTTCTTCATTTTGTTCAGTGCTGAAGTACTTAGCTCTCCAAATTCATCTCCAATTATTTCCAATCCTACAATGCCGTGAGCTTTGCTTGGATTATTACTTGACAACTTTACTCTGCATTTGCTTTATTTCTGCATTCAATCAGTTTTTTTTTCCTAGCTCTTCACAGTTTTGCAACTCCAGAATCTGTACTGAATGAAGTTCCAACAAGCTGATTGATGTCAGCTTGTATCCCAATCGATTTGCTAAAAAGATTCAATGTATTTTCCCTTTAATTTCCAGCTCTTCTTTTTTTTTTTATAACTTTTTTTTTTTAAAATCTGATCTGAAATCTCAGCAGCTATATTTCTTTCAATTCTGTCCATCAGCTAATGTTCTCCTCACTTTTGATACATCTATGACATAATTCCTTGATTCATAGCCTAAGAAACCCAATTTCAATTGCAAATTGATACCAAACTTCCCTAGGCACAGATTCTCTTCCTTCTTCTTCACTTGTTCCACTTTGGTTCAGATTTTTGCACATATTTCTGCTCAATTCAAACTTTACAACTTCAATCCAAACTTCAGCAAAGTGTTGCCAATTTAAGCTTCCATAATTCCTACTTCCCAAGTGCTACAAACTTCATTGCTTTCAAACTTTTCCATGGCACACTTTTTTTTTTCTTTTCTTTTTTTTTTCTGTTTTTTTTTCCGTGTGCCATTTCTTCTATTACAGATTTTTTTCTTTTCAAGATTTACTTCACCTCCAATTCACAACTGAATTCTCATTAAACTTGATACCAAACTCCACTCCAATTGGCAATCTTTGACTTCAACTCAACAATGAAATGAATTTTTTTTTTCAAATGTTTCCATCACACTATCCACTCCCCCACACTTAATCTTTTGTCCGTCTCGGGCAAAATAACATCAAAGAACATTTCCAAACAAACAAGTCCCTAGAAAGCATGGTTAGGAATAGGAAATAAGGAAAGAAAATAGGATGAACATGATTTTTGCCAAAAATTGACATGGAAAGGTAAACAAATTTATTAGCCTCTATAGAAGTGATCTAAACATTGAAATATGACTTTAAAAGAACCTAAGCAAGTTCTAGAGTACAATCACATGTATGTTTCACAAAAATAAGGCTAACCCTCACTAGGTAAAAATAATTCATCTCAAGTCCTCAATCAAGAATCCATGGCCAAGTAGTACTCAAGCATCCAAGATTTCATCCATGAGCTCAAACCCTAAGTTTTAACAACCAAATTTAATTTGTTTTCAAAAGACTCTAAAATGCTATGAAAATAACCTAGAGGGATACATTTTATTCCTACTCATGAAGAAAAGGTGCCAAGAGACATAAAATGGTATGTACAATGTCTTTTTATTCATTCTACTCTATTCATGCATTTATTAGCAAGAATTTATTTCAAAAGAAAATTCTACTTCTAGCAAGCATAAAGAGGAAAATGGCAATGAAAGAAAATGCAAGAAAAAGTAAACTCCCTTTTATTTCTGGCGGTCGGAGTCTATCAAGAAATAATCTCCATCTTGGTAGTGGAGGAGTAGGAGTAGCTAAAACAATTTCCTTCATTTGCTCAATTTTATTTTGCATCACTCCCCCACACTTATTCTTCACAATAAAATGTCCAGGTGGCCGAAGTTGATTTAAGTACAATAACCACTTCTGAGGTGGAGTGTTATAAGTTAAAGCAAGTTCATCTCCTCCCTCTTTATTCTTTCTGAAAAATCTTCCAGGTGGTTGAAGACTGTCTAGATGTAATACCCACTCAAGAAATCTCTGGGACCCTGCAAAACCATGAAAAACCTTTCTCAAACGTGCAGGGTAAGATAAAAATGCAATATCATCAATCTCTACATAACATGTATCTAAAAATGCATCACATCCAATAAAGTCAATTTTGGGTACCTCAATAAATTTTTCACAAGCATGTTCTCCATGAGGTATATCAAGAAATGTCTCACAATCCATAAAATCAATCTCAGGTATCTCTAAAAGTTTTTCACATTCAATTTCAGCATAAGAGATAACCAAAGATTCTTCACAATAAACAACTTCAATTTCAGGTTCTAAAAGTTTTTCAAAATCAATTTTAGCATAATCTGTCTCAAGAATATCATAGCAATGCATAAAATCAAGTCTGGGTACCTCTAAAGAATTTTCACAATTATTTTTCACAAATGATGAATCAAGATATTCTTTACATGCAAATCTAGACATCTCCCTGAAATTCTCTAAAGGAAAAGAAGAAATACTTACCTGATCTGGATGAGAAATGTCTATTGGATCTACAAGAAATACCCCATCTCGGGCTCAAAATCTGGTGAACAATCAACTAGAATAGGTGATCCTTGGGTACTTGCTCCAATCATACAAGTCCCTACACTTTCTGAAGGTGGTGGTGGTCCCTGGGGCTCTGTGCAATCCCCTACACCTATAGAATAATCTCCTGTGCATGCCTCCTGAGTAATCTCTGCAACAACATCATTAAAAAGAATAGGGCTATCAAAAACAATATCATCACAAAATACAAAACAAGAAAAATCAGATGAATCCTCCTCTGAAACCAACTCTCCTCCCACTATGTCAAAATCCGTCATCAGCAATGTTGGTGCCTCACAATCTCATCTACAGTGTCTATGCTCAGAATAGAACTATTTCCCTTAGGGTCCTTCATGGCGTCGAAAATGCTAAACTGGACCACTGTGTCTCCCACCTCCATCGAAAGGGTGCCAGCATATACATCAATTTTGGTTCTTGCAGTCTTCAGAAACGGCCTTCCAAGGATAAGTGGGGATCTATGTGCAAGGTACTCTCCCTCCATGTCTAGAATGTAGAAGTCCGCTGGGAAAATCAATTCTTTCACTTTAACTAACACATCTTCAATAACTCCTGCCGGGCGGGTCTGACTCCGGTCTGCTAACTGAATCATAATTCCAGTGGGCTGTAGAGGTCCAATGCCAAGCATCTGGAAAACTGTCCTGGGCATGACATTAATAGAAGCTCCTAGATCAAGCATGACATCATGTAGCGTGGTGCTTCCAATCTCACAAGATACAGTGAACATGCCAGGGTCTTCACACTTCTGAGGTATGGCATGGATGAGTGATGACACATTCTTCCCCATGCTGACCATTTCATTTTCCTTAAGCTTTCTCTTGTTAACACAAAGATCTTTCAAAATTTCGCATATTTGGAACCTGTTTGATCATTGTCAGCAAGGGTACATTAATTTCAACTTTACTAAAAAGTTTTACCAATTCATTGTACTCTTTTGCTTTCTCCTCTTCCCCTTGTCTTCTGGTTGGAGTTCTCCCATTTGGAAAAGGCAAAGGAATAGGAACTTCCTCCTCATGAACCAAAATGGGTGGGGCTGATTTTTTTGTTGCTGCCCTGTTTTCCGTAGCTGCTGTAGGAACTGTCTCGCCACTGTTTTGTGTTCCGTTTTCCACCAAAATTGGAGGATTGCTAGATGAAGAAGTTGGGCACGAGCTAGGGGTGGTATCCACTGAAATTGGAGTGGTTTCGGCACTGATTTGGGCTGGAAACGAAGATGCTGCCCTGTTTTCAGAAAAATCTGCTCTTGGGTCATTTGGAGTTGATACAACCTTCCCACTTCTCAAATAAATTGCGCTAACATTCCCCTTAGGGTTAGTAACAGCTTGGGAAGGTAGTAGACTTGATCCTTGAGCTTTGCTTTGATTTATATCATTAGCCATTTGCCCAATTTGTCTCTCAAGATATTGAGTGTGTTGTTGTTGTTGTTGTTGTTGTTGGAGCACTTGTTGTAGCATCTCCATCATCTGTTGTTGCTGTGCATCTCCTCCATTTGAGCTCCCATAGCCTCCTTGATTAGCATAGGTCCTTGATTGACCTTGATATGATGAGAAAATAGGCTGAAATTGTTGAACTTGCTGGGATCTTTGGAAATGTGGTTGTTGGGCTTGTTGGGGCTGAAAACTTTGGTTCCAAGGCTGTAAATTTTGCTGTGGTGGTTGAGCTTGTGCTGTGGAGGTTGATATGGCTGTGGATAACTCAAATTACCTTGAAAACCTTGTTGAAACCCTTGAAATGGCTGCTGAATGGTTGATTTGGAGGCTGAATTGCTGATTTAGGGCTGAAATTGTTGATGTTGTGGCTGTGATTGTTGTTGTTGCTGCCCTGCTGAACATTTGTTGGGGTTGCTGTGATTGTTGTTGTGGTGGGCCTTGTTGGCAAAAAGAATTCCCATAATTCAAGTTTGGATGATCCCTCCACCCAGGGTTGTAAGTAGGAGAATATGGGTTGTTCCTAGATTGAAATTGTCCCCTAACCAAAGCTGCTACTGACTCATCTTGTTGAAGGTTGGGACATAAATCTGAAGTGTGTTCCTTGCTAGAACAAATACCACATACACTCATCACCATTTGATTTGATTGTGGAGGTGCTGAAGGAGTTGAATTTGAATTGCAATTAGCCGTCATTGCTTCATAAATGATGTAATCTCTACAATGCATTCTTATCTCCTTCTGATCATTAGAAACCCATTGAACTTCATTAACCTCTCTAGTAGATAATGCTCTACTTCCAAATTGCTGAGAATTTTCTGCCATATTTGAAATTAGCTCCCTAGCTTGATGTGGTGTTTTGTTAACTAAAGCCCCTCCAGCTGCTGCATCAATCAAAATCCTATCCATCTGTAATAATCCCTCATAAAAGTACTGGATGAGGAGCTGCTCACTAATCTGATGCTGGGGGCAACTGGAGCACAACTTGTTGAATCTCTCCCAATAGTCATAGAGTGTCTCTCCCACTATCTGCTGAATGCCACAGATACTCTTTCTGATAATTGCTGTTCTGGAGGCTGGAAAATATTTTTCTAAGAAAGCCTTCTTCATGGAAATCCAACTAGACACATGCCCCGTAGGTAAGTAATAAAACCAATCCTTAGCTGCTCCAGTCAAAGAAAAAGGAAAAGCCCTCAGCTTGATGTCTTCCTCTGAAATGCCCTGAGGCTTCATAGTGGAGCATACAACATGAAACTCGTGCAGGTGTCTGTTTGGATCCTCTCCAGATAAACCTTGAAACTTTGGCAAAAGATGTATAAGTCCAGATCTGAGCTCAAAATCTCCACCCAGCTCTGGATAGGCAATGCTGGAGTACTGAAAAGAAGCATCTGGCGCTGCTAGTTCTTTCATGGTCTTCTGGTGGTCTGCCATCTGATCAACTGAATAAGTGGAAATAGACTGAGTAGGAATAATACCAAATCCCTCTGAAATACTGAGCTGGCTCCTCCTAGCTCTGAAGGTCCTCTCAATCTCAGGGTCAAAATCCTCTAAATCACCACCTGTAGACCTGGTCATAAAAACAAAAACCAATCGCAGTACAAGTATATAGAAAGATGAAACAAATAGAATCAAATCAGATGATATAGCAGTAAGTGCAAGAAAAATGGATCAAGAAAAATATGAAATGAATACACAAGCAAAATCAAACAACTCAACTAGTTGCTTCCCCGGCAACGGCGCCAAAAATTTGATGGACCCAAAATGACTGTCACGAATGTGGGTCACAAATTTAGATATTTATAGATGAAAGCTGGAAACCCTTTTTGCAATCAAAGAAGAAAAGCGTAGTAAAGGGGCCACATGTCGTATTTTTCCAAGGGCTAGTTCAAGTTGTATAATTCGAGCTTGCGTTTACGTGTCGTCAATGTTTTGGGTTTCAAAATAAAAGAATGGGTTTGGTTTCGAATGGACAAGGAAATGTAATGGAAAGTAAGAGAATTTAACTAAATGAACTAACAAGGAATTTGCAACTAATAGGAAAATTAATCAACTAAAACACTTAACCGATTTGGAAAATGAATCTGATGTAAATGCATAACAAATGCTTAACAGGGGAATCAAAACAATACAGACATTTTTGATTTAAGCTATTGCAAGCACTTGCTTCATGAATCAAGATTAAAACGAACCAAGGCTAAGCAATATAAGACAGATTATTATGAAGTAAATGCTGAAATTTCTGGAATTAAATTCAGGAATTACAACCAATCAATTCAGAATTCATGAATGCAGGAATTAAGATAGATTTGAAGAGCAAGGACTGTTCTATTCATACTTAAACTTGAAACCGGATCAATATTCAGAAATGAAAACTATGTGCAGAACTTGGCAATCAGTTGGACACAAGACAAGCTACTAAGCTGGAATCCAGACTTTGCAAATTGACATTCCAATGATAAACTAAACAATTCAGCTGGAAATGAAAAGCCCTAAGTGAAGTGCTGCGAAGGAGCTGGAAGAATTCAAAACTAGCTACTAATCAATCAAGAACAAACCTAAGCAAACATAAAATGCAGAATGGAAGATTCTTTATGCAGATATGTAACTCATTAACAAGTTTTATGCGAAATCAGATAAGGGAACTGAAAAAGAACAAGTGATAACTTGGAATTGCAGAGAAGAAACTACCAAATGTAAACACAACTGAATAGAGTATATGAATTCAGAAATGCAGAAAACATTTTCAGGAAACAAAATTCTAAGCTTGGAAATAAACTACAGCTAATTGCAAGTCAAACAAACAAACTCAGACTCAAGAATTCAAATCTAAAATCTAATGGAAGATCTCGTAGAACTAATTGTTGCTAATTTCCGATTGAGATATCAGAAGAAAAATTGATACAAAGCACTTAAGGACTGATACGCAACAGTTAAAACAGAATTGCAGAATTGAGTTCAAATTCAGAAATGATTTGAAGCTATAAACTGACTTGAATGCAATTGTTCATTTAACAAACAACTTAGCTAACTAGATTGCAAGTTTGAAAAGCTATCAACTACAAGCAACGATCTTATAGAACTGGTACAAACTTCAGAAATTACAGCAGATACGAAAAACAGATTTGAAAGAACATTTGAACTGAAATTACATCTGAAAAACAGAAAATAACTAATGAACTTAACTCTCAATCACTCTCTTGTCTCGAGATCACCTTGCTCGTCACACAAAGGCAAGCCAAGAACCCCTTGAACTCGCAAATCAATGGACAAACGGCTCAAACTTCAAATCTGCTCACAAATTTGCGTCTGCTGGAAATCAAATTCGATCCACTAGATCTCGTGATGTATAAATGCTTTAAGGATTTGGTGCTGATAAGAAACTATCAGAGAACCCCTCAGACAGCTCCGATTGAAGAGATCAGCTCCCAAACGCGATCCAGTTGATCAAATAACAGAAACTGAAGAAACCCTCACTCAGCCCCTGTTCCGATGCAAATTCCGTGATTAAACCTCCATTTGAGCTTCTTCCAAGGATCTAGATCTCGCTCCAAAGTAGTAATCGAGTTGGTCACGCTCCTGATGAAGAAGATTTGAAAGAAAACGATGCAAAGATGAGAAAAAACAGAAGAAGATTGCTGAAGCTCGGTGAAGTCGCGACAGAGCAAAAATCAGATCTGAAGGCAGTTTAAGTAGGTAATTAATGGACGGCTGAGATTCATCCCGCTTCATCCAACGGTGGATCCTCTTCCGATTTGATTCAAAATTCCAGATCTTGATCAGAGGTCAGGATCATCCTCGTGGTAGCTCGGATCTGCCAGATCTGTAGCGGATGGCTCAGATCAAACTGATATTTGAAATGGACGTTCTAGATTACTCTAATCATAATCCAACGGCTAGATGATCTCCGATTGGGCTGAAACTCTCAGATCTTGATCTGATCGCTCGATTAGACTTAACCCCAGCTCGGATCGATCAGAAGTTCTCAGATGGTCTAGATCTAACCGTTCTTGCATCGGACGGTCCAAATGAGTCGACGCTTGATTCCTTTGATCTGGTCCACTTTTGACTCAGCCTTGACCCAACATAACCTAGGTCATGATCCCTCCGAGCTTGCAAAAGTTGATCAAAAATTTAGTAGCAAAACAACTCGAAAATATCAAAATTTGCAATTAAGTCCAGAAAGAGTATAAATCCTAGAATCTAGAGTAAATCCACAATTATACAAGTAAAATATGGATCAAATACGGATTTAAGCATATGAAATGATCAACAAAATGACACTTATCAGACGCCCGGGACCATGGGGGCGCCCCGCCCAGTAAGCTGCCGAAGCATATCTTTGCTTCACTCATTTTGTATTGACCTTGGGGGCGCCTGGAACACTGGGGGTGCCCTGCTCAGCCACTTGCCTCTCTCCTTTGGGCATTCTGAGCTACAGACACACGTTCCTTCGATCCTGCATCCAGGGTTAGTCCAAAACAACATAAAGCCATTAAGTATTAGGTTTATACATCCTCCGCTGTCTTGGTTCTGACTTTGGGTCTCCAAAATGGAGCCCTAGGTCGAACCGACGCCTACTGTTCCCTCGACTGGGAACGAGTCCTCACCTACTCCTCTTGGGAGAATTTACCTGATGCCAACAGGCTCCTCCGGTTGGACTTTTGCCCAGCAGTCCTTCGCCAGGTGCCTAGCTGTCCTTCGCCAGGTCTTCAGTACCAAGCTGTCCTTCGCCTGGTACCTAGCAGTCCTTCGCTAGGTCTTTGTATCTTGGCATTCCTTCGCCAGGTGCCTAGCAGTCCTTCGCTAGGGCTTTGTATCTTGGCATTCCTTCGCTAGGTGCCTAGCTGTCCTTCGCTAGGGCTTTATATCCTGGCATTCCTTCGCCAGGTGCCTAGCAGTCCTTTGCTAGGACTTTTCCTGCACACTTGAGTAACATGTTAGATAAACATTATATCTTAACTTTTGAACCCTTTTGCCATTATCAAAATACAGGTTTGACTTGGGTGCTTTCTGCACCAACAGCTATCACTGGATATGTAATCAATTATGTAAAGAGATGTGAGTGATGTAGATGGGATCTATCCCTCCCATATGACAGGAGTGATATCTGTGGACCCCTTGATCGAGTAGGACTACTAAAATGCATGACCATGCTCAAATGAGTTAATATGAGATATTGAGTTCATTTGTTTGAGTGAGTCTACTCTGGGATAAAGAAACACAAAGATTGATCGAGGATGACATAGTCTATGCCTCATTGGTCAATTTAGATATCGAGGATAGAAGGACAAGGTCATACATTGTCATAGTCACGGAGGTTATGTCGGATCTCGACTTTTTCGTCACTTAGGTAGCAATGATGCATTGCTAGATGCCGTTCATTGTTTATGTGTCTAAAGAGGTTTAGACACATTGCCAACGTTACAAGAACCTATTGGGTCACACACTAATGACATGATACTTCAGAAATCAATTGATCTTAGTTTGACTAATATTTGATCCGAATTAGATAAATTGAGTTAGACTCAAGTGAATCCAATTGGATTATGGGATTGAGTCTAATTGGAGTTATACTCAACCACTTAATTATGGATAATATTCATTAAAAGATTTAATGAAATATTATTTAAGAGGAAGACTAACAGTCATTCTATTCATTAAATGAATAGAATATTAAGAGTCTCAAGGGATACTGAAAGGCTTGATATTCATTGAGTTTTATTAGCATTAAGATGAGAGGAGCTCAAGTGACAAAGACCCTTGGTATTCATTAGATGAGTATAAATACGTCTCTAGTCAAAGGCTAGAGAGTGCATCTCTCTTCTTCTTCTTTTTTTCTCCTTGTACAAAACTCCCTAGTGGAGGTTCTTATACTTTATGAACCATCCCAAGTTATTATTCCTCAGACAAGTAGGATAAGCGAAAGGCACGCGCCAAAGGTATACCTATATGATAGGAATTTGTAAATTAACTTTGTATGAGTTTTTTTTCACATGGATTGCTCATGGGATCTATTATTTTCACTATAATTTTTAAATATTTTTGTCTATAGATCCCTATGGGGGATCGTTTAGAATCGATAGAGGGGGTGGGGGTGAATATCGATAAAATCTTTTTCAGAAATAAAAAGAGTAATTATGCAGCAGAAAATTCAAACAACGCTAACACGTTTTTCTTTTACTTGGTTTGGAGTCTAGATCGGCTCCTACTCCAAGGCCTACGGTCCTTGATCGTTTACGTTGGACAATTCTATATTTCGCAGAAACAATTACATATTTCCAGTACACAAATACAGATTTTAATATAAATAATTAATTTAAAAACAATACTGACGACCGAAGAAGAATTAGAAGATCGGAGCCGCGGGTCGTCGTGGGCGCTTGAGACTTGAGCACGGAGTGTTTGGAGCAGAGCGCATGAACGTTTTTGTTGGTAGCAATGGTGTCTGGAAGCAAGGGGGTGAACCCCTTTATATACAGGCTTTATGGGCGTCCGTGTTGAAGGGGGTGCCTGACACGTGACCTCTCTGCGTGAATCCTCATCCGCAGACTTAGCCAGAGCTTATCCATTCAATTGGGGCGCCTGAGAAGACTGGGGCGCCTATATGATCACGAGCGCCTCTTTGCTGACGTGGAGACTTTGCTTTGAGACTGCTGGGAAAAGGCCCTTCTTGGGCGCCTGCCACCATATAGGCGCTTGTATGATCAGGCGCCTGACTCCATTTAGGGGCCTAGGAAGCAGTGAACTTTAGCCTTTGTTCCTGCAACCAGGGTTAGTTCCAAAACACAAACAATATATAAGTTAAGTCCAGAAAACAACCTGAGTTGTCTTGGTTTTGACTTTGGGCTTCCAAAATGGAACCCTAGGTTGAAACGACGCCTAATGTTCCCTCCTACGGGGAACGTGTCCTCGCCTACTCCTCTCAGGAGAATTTACCTTTTTGCCAACCAGCTCGTCCGGTTGGACTTTTGCCCAATCTTCCAGATCGAGTCTTCGTGTCCAGTCCGCGACCAGGATTTATTGCCCAACCCTCGGTCAGGTCTTCGGTGCCCAGCCCTCGGTTAGGACTTATTGCCCAATTCCTTGAATCAGGACTTCGTGCCTAGTCCGTGACTAGGACTTATTGCCCAACCCTTGGTCAGGACTTAGGTACCCAGCCCTCGGCCAGGACTTATTGCCCAATTCCTTGAATCAGGACTTCGTGCCTAATTTACCTAGCACTTTTCCTGTGCACTTAAACAACTTTATTAGATCACGAGATAACCTTAACTTATGAATCCTTTGCCATTATCAAAACTCAGGTTCGATCTTGGTGCTTTCGACACCAACAATCTCCCCCTTTTTGATTTATGGCAACCAGGTTCAAAAAGTTAAGTTCAAAACATATAAAGCATATATAACAAACATGTTTATTGTAAGAAAATCACTTTTTGAAAAATATTTACTAAGCTCCCCTTGAAATAGAGATTCTCCCCTCAAACCTTCAATGATATGCAATTTTTCAAAAAAGACTAAGTGTACAAATTTTGACCAAGTTTTTTTGTAAAAAAACATATGCACGCTTACCAAGATTTTGCATTTAAAAAAATATTGTGCACTTGAAAATCTTTTTTGCATAAAACATTTTACACTTAAAACATGTTTTGTAATTAGAAAAATTTGCACTTAAAAAATTTTGCACTTATAAAATTTTTGACTTAGAAACATATTGCACTTAGAAACATTTTGCAGTTAGAAAATTTTTCACTTATAAAATTTTGCACTTAGAACTTTTTGCACTTAGAAAAAAATCTTTACACTTAGAAAAATTCTGCAATACTTGAAAATCTTTTTGCATTTAGAAAAATATTTTGTATTAAATTTTGTGCACTTGGAAAAAGATTTTGTACTTAGAAAAAAGATTGTGTACTTGGAAAATGATTTTGTACTTAGAAAAAGTTATTGCACTTTGAAGAAGATTTTGTACTTAGAAAAATTTTGTACACATGGAAAAATCTTTTGAAAAAGAATTTTTGCTTGAATGTTTTAATGCACTTAACTTGAAAATTTAACTTGGGTTTTCAGAAAAAACTAAGAATAATTCTTTTCTTTTTCTCTCTCCCTTTGTCATATATCAAAAATTGCTTGAAAAACTAATTGTGAATCAGAGCCAGTTTTCAACAAGATCTAAATACATATTGAACCAATTCTAGTGAGTCCAAGCAAAAAAAATCAAACCAACTAAATTGAACTTGTTCGAGTCCTGTCTAACCTTGTTAGCTACTTACTAACTATTATATAACAGCAGCTTTCACTAGTGTTAGTCAAGTTAAGTGATCTGATCAAATTAGATTTTGTAAGCTTGAACACTTAGCTTGATTGTTGTTCGATTGTATTTATCGCCCCAACTACTCTAGATGCACTAACTTAAAGCATCTTGAGTAAAGACATAGACCTAAACATCTCAATCCAGTATAGGTTATCAATCAAAGTGTCCTAAGGTGCTTGTGAGATGCTGGCTTCTCGATCTATAGGTGCATGCAATTCTAGGGTTAAAGCCTAGGCTAAATCCATTTGCGTAAAAAACCCTAGTTTTAAAGGGGGTAATTTTTTTGAAAAATCTTAGTCGGAAAAGAATTTTAAAATTCAAGACTTAATAAAAATGATTTTTCGAAAGATATGAAATACTAGTTTTTGAAAAATATTGAAAACATAAAAAAATTTTAAGAAAAATTAGAACAGTCCTATTCTACTAAGCACAATCCTAAAATACAAGTTAAATATGAAGTAGATAAAAAGTCAAATATGAAGCAAATAAAAAGTCAAATATGAAGTAGATAAATATTAAGTCAAATATAAAGCAGATAAATAGAAGTAACCAAGGCAACTGCATAGTGTAATACAACAAGTCAGCCCTACAAAGTAGGGAAAGTCAGATCATCAAAAGTACATCTCTGGTCTAAGAAGATGGGCCATGGGGCCAAAATGGGCCGGGGTGCCACGATCGAAATAGCGACATCATCTTATTGTGTCGGGTCTGGTCTGCATCATGTCACGCCTGAAGTGCGTCCGTGTGCTCGACGTGATGCGCCTCCATCTCCTCTCAGAGACTGTGGACCTCCATCTCTATATGTGCAAGTCGTTGGTCCATAGTTCAAGAGGGTGGTGGTGGTGGAGACTCTTGCAGATGCTCCTCGATCTCGGTGGCGAGATCGGTTATGTCGTCGTCCACCTCGTCGTCCGAATCGATCTGGTGTTGAGCACCTCGTCGTCTCCACGATAAAACCCTGGTGTCCGAGATGTCTATGGCCGCTAAAGAAAAGTTCCTAGCCCCTATATCATCAAACTCGGTCATAGTGATGATTGTTGGTGCAGACATCACCCAAGTCGAACCTGTGTTTTGATAATGGTAAAGGGTTTAAAAGTTATGATGTTATGTTTATCTAACATGCTCATTAAGTGTGCAGGAAACAAAGTCCTAGCGAAGGGCTGCTAGGCACCTGGCGAAGGAATACCAGGACACAAAGCCCTAGCGAAGGACAGCTAGGCACCGGGCGAAGGAATGTCTGGATACAAAGCCCTAGCGAAGGACTACTAGGCACCTGGCGAAGGAATGTCAGAATACAAAGCCCTAGCGAAGGACTGCTAGGCACCAGGCGAAGGACTGCTTGGTACTGAAGATCTGGCGAAGGACAGCTGGGCACCTGGCGAAGGACTGCTGGGCAAAAGTCCAACTGGAGGAGCCGGTTGGCAACAGGTAAATTCTCCTGAGAGGAGTAGGTGAGGACGCGTTCCCCGTCGAGGGAACAGTAGGCATCGGTTCGACCTAGGGTTCCATTTTGGAGACCCAAAGTCAGAACCAAGACAGCTAAGGTTGTATAATCATAACATACTCTTGTTTTATTGTATTTGCAACTAACCCTAGATGCAGGACCAAAGGAACGAGTCTTTGCAGCTCAGAACGCCTCAAGGGAGAGAGGCAACAGCTGAGTAGGGCGCCCCGGAGGTCCCGGGCGCCCCCAAGGTCAAAGCAAAACAAGTAAAGCAAGAGAACGCTTCGAAAGCTCACTGGGGGGGCACCCCCATGCTCTCGGGCGCCCCCGTGCTCCCGGGCGCCCCGGATGCCTCGGGCGCCCTGGGCTCAAGCCAACGAAGCGGTTAGAGTCAAGCCAGCGGACCGAGTCAACCCGGGCGCCCCCTGCGTCCCGGGCGCCCCCAGTCAACTCTCAGCCCTATTCAAGTGGGATAAGGGCTGACCGAGACTTGTTCGGATCGGCTGACACGTGGGGGGGGGGGGGGCCCAACGTTCAGGGCGCCCCAGAAGGCTATAAATAGCCCCTCGACCCCAAGGCTTCATATAACAATTTTTCCAACGCTTCTACGCTCTTTGACTCAAACGCGCTGCTCCAGAAACCTGCCATTTCGAGATTCCAAGCGCCGACGATGACCCTCCGCACCGAAGTACAATCCATACCGGGCGTTGATCACGAAGAGTAAAACTGTTATATTTACTGCAATTTACTTATACAATTCTTGTAAACCTTTTTACGCTCATATAGAATTGCCCGCAGTAAACGGTCAATGACCGTGGGCCTTGGAGTAGGAGCCGACCGCGACTCCGAACCAAGTAAAACCTCTTGCGTTTTTGCGTTGTGTTTTAATTTTCCGCTGCCTAGTTTCTTATCTTTAATCCGAAACATTTTACGATATTCAGCCCCCCTCTATCGTTTTCTCTCGATCCAACAAGTGGTATCAGAGCGGGGTAGCTAAATTTGGTGCAACCACCAATTTGAGAATTATTCAGATTTTCTTTGATTTTTATTTTCTTTTACGAATTTTTATTGTTAATTGAGAACGGTGCAACACCCCTCGATAAAATTTCTTTTTTTCCCGCACTACTAATCCAAGACCAAGTCTTGGGATATTTCTTTCCTTTTTACTCTTATTTTCAGATAAATGACCATGCAAGAAGGATTCAGCACAACCAGACCACCACTTTTCAGTCGGGAGGACTTCTCCTACTGGAAAAGTCGGATGGAGGTCCACCTGAAAACTCAGGTGGACATGTGGATAATCATCCAGTCCCGACTGGAGATTCCAAAGAATGCTGAAGGAGTGCCACAGTCTTACGCTGAGTGGGATACCGCTCTGAAAAGAAAAATTGAAGCTGATTCCAAAGCAACCCAGACAATTCAATGCGGCCTGAACAAGGAAGAGTTGAATCGGGTAGGACCATTCAACAGTGTAAAGGAGCTATGGGGTAAGTTGATCGAGCTGCACGAAGGAACTTCAGATACTCGAATCAGCAAGAGAGATCTCCTCCTGAACAACTTGTACACGATCAAGATGAATGATAACGAATTGACTGAGACGGTAACCAATTTCGAATCCAAAGTTGAACCAGAATCAGACGACGAATTGACTGAGACGGTAACCAATTTTGAATTCTTTTCAAAATTAGAATTAAATAATCAAACAGATACTGTAATGGTCGAGGAAGGTGTAAATTCTATTGCAGGGAAAACTCTTAAAAAACCACCAAAGAAGGAGCTTCAACCAATACCCGAGTCTGACTCAGACACAGAATCAGAAAATGAGCCTAGATCCGAGACAACGAGAATAAAGGGGGAGATTCCCAATAAGGAATCAAAAGGTAAAAGTGTAAATTCAGATTTTAAAAATCATGTAATTTGTTACACATGCAGGGAGAGAGGGCACTACGAAAGTGAGTGTCCTACTCTTAAGATTCTAACGACACCACCTACGGCGACAAAGGAACCAGTTCCAAATGCACGAAAGGACAAAAGTCGCATTCAATGCATCAAGTGCCAGGAGTTCAGGCATTACAAAAGTGAATGCACAGATAAAAGAGCTACCAAGAATGCCGGACAAACAATCGACAAAGGTAAATTATAGTATTTGAAAATCCGTTATTTACCTTGAATAATGTGATTGATTCATGTAAATTAATTAAGGCAAACTTCAGAAAATTGAAACAAGAAAATGAAACCCTAAAACATAAGGTCAATATGTTAGAAAATTTAATTCATAATCTTGTTGATTTCGAAAATCCGGAGTATTACTCCAATTGTGACCTTACTTAGATAATTATTTCCTTTAATTGTGTGTTTATTTTTATTTTTATTTTTGTTTTTTTTTGCATAGAATTAGGATTGACTAGTTTAATGACTAAAGAGTTACTTAAAACTTGAAAACCTAGTATTGGGTGGCGGTGAGATGATAGTACGTTAGGGAAGCCTTTTCTAATAAGGTCAAGTATATGTTGGTGCAGACAGCACCCGAGTCAAACCTATGTTTTGATAAATGGCAAAGGGTTCAAAAGTTAAGTCTTATTTGTTTTCTAACATGCTGCGTGAGTGTACATATTCAAAGCCCTAACGAAGGACTGCTAGGCACCTGGCGAAGGACTGCCAGGATACAAAGCCCTAGCGAAGGACTGTCAGGCACCTGACGAAGGAATGCCAGGAGACAAAGACCTAGCGAAGGGCTGCTAGGCACCAGGCGAAGGACAGCCTGGTACTGAAGACCTGGCGAAGGACTGCTGGGCAAAAGTCCAACCGGAGGAGCCTGTTGGCGACAGGTAAACTCTCCTGAGAGGAGTAGGTGAGGACGCGTTCCCCGTCGAGGGAACAGTAGGCGTTGGTTTGACCTAGGGTTCCATTTTGGAGACCCAAAGTCAGAACCAAGACAGCTAAGGTTGTATAAACTCAATACTCTATTGCTTCATATTGTTTTGGACTAACCTTGGATGCAGGACCGAAGGAACGTGTGTCTGCAGCTCATAATGCCCAAAGGAGAGAGGCAAGTAGCTGAGCAGGGCGCCCCCAGTGTTCAGGGCGCCCCCAAGGCCAACACAAAACAAACGAAGCAACAAGTGCTTCGGCTGCTTACTGGCCGGGGCGCCCTCAGTGCCTAGGGCGCCCCGGATGCCCAGGGCGCCCCGCGCCTAAGCCAGCGAAGCCGATTACCCTTATCCAGCCGAGAAGCCCGCGCTGAAGGAGTCAACCAGGGCGCCCCCAGCGTCCCGGGCACCCCCAGTGTCAAACCTCAGCCCTATTTGGGTGGGATAGAGGTTGACCAAGCGAAGCTCGGATCACGTGACACGTGGGGGGGTGCCCCCGACGTCCAGGGCGCCCCGAGGTGCTATAAATAGCACCCAATGCCAAGGCTTTCGACAATCCAAGTTCTCAAACGCATACACACTCTTCTGCTTCCGCGCTCTGCTCCGGAAACCTCCCGACTCAAGATACAAGTGCCGACGACGTCCTACTGCTCCGGAAAAAGTAATCTACACCGAACGTCGGTAAAAAGAAGAGTTTAATTTCAGTACTGCACTTTAACTGTAATTCTATTTCTGTAACTGATTTTGCGCGATTATAGTATTGCCCGCAGTAAACGGTCAGCGACCGTGGGCCTTGGAGTAGGAGTCGACCTAGGCTCCGAACCAAGTAAAAAACTTGGTGTTTGCGTGTTTTTGTTTTTAATATTCTGCTACGCATTCTCTTTTCCAATCCAAACGTTTTACGATATTCACCGCCCCCTCTATCGTTTCTCTCGATCCAACAAGTGGTATCAGAGCGGGGAAGCTCAAATTTGGTGCAACCACCAATTTGTGATTTTTTTCGGATGTTTACGATTTTTTCAAATTTGGTGCAACCACAAATTTGGTGCAACCACCGATTTTTTATTTATATCTCTATCTTTTCCTTATGTTTTAGATAAATGGCCATGCAAGAAGGATTCAGCACTGCAAGACCACCTCTCTTCAGTGGGGAGGATTTCTCCTACTGGAAGAGCAGAATGGAGGTCCACCTGAAAATTCAGGTGGACATGTGGATATCTAGTCTGGGCTGGAGATTCCAAAAAATGCTGAAGGAGTACCTCAGACCTACTCAGAATGGGACACCGCTCTGAAACGCAAAATTGAAGCTGATGCAAAGGTGACCCAGACCCTCCAATGTGGCTTAACAAAAGAGGAGCTGAACCGGGTCGGCCCATTCAACAGTGCCAAGGAGCTGTGGGGGAAACTGATCGAGCAACAGAGATCTCCTCCTGAAAATGCTGTACACGATCAAAATGAGCGACAACGAAACGGCAGCACAGCTTCACGCCCGAATTCAAGAACTAATGAACGGTCTACACACTATTGGTCACAAGGTCGAAAACCGTGACCTAATAAGGTACGCTTTAAATGCTTTCCCAAGAAACACTTTGTGGGCATCCATGGTAGATGCATACAAGGTTTCAAGGGACCTCTCTAAAATTAAATTAGATGAATTGTTCTCTAAATTAGAATTACACGAACAGACTAACTGTAATCTGGCCGAGAAAGGTATTGCCTTTGTTGCAGGAAAAACTGGAAGGACAACGAAGAAGAAGCCTCAACCTGAACCCGAGTCTAACTCAGACTCAGACTCAGAAGACGAAGAAGGAGATCGACCTAAGCTGGTCCGACTGGCACGAAGCTACTACAAAGAATTGAAGAACCAAACCAACAGATGGAAAACAAGCCGAAGAAAGGATGAACCAGCTGAACCTGCAAAAGAAAAGAACAAGCCCAACGTGACCTGCTACGAGTGCAAGAAGAAAGGTCACTACAAGACGGAGTGTCCGAACTTAAAGGAGACCAAGAAGACAAGAAGAAAGAAAGCACTCCAAGCAACCTGGGACGAATCTTCCTCAGAAGAAGAAGAAGAGGCACCCCAGTCAAACCTACTAGCTCTGACTACCTCCGAAGAACTTGAGACCGAGTCAGAATCAGAGCAGAATGATGGAAAACTCACATTTTCAGAAAATGGTGAAATCACTGTAAGTGGATTTTCTAGTGTACAATTATATGAATTGATATCCTATCTTTCTCGAGATTTGGCGAAAGCTAAACTCTGAGTCGATTCTCTCCGACAGGAAATAAAACTCCTGAAAGAGAGAGCAGATTCTGAATCCTTAACTGAGAAGGTTCAAGAAGGAACCTCTGCTCAAGTTGAAAAACTTGACTCAGAGAACTCTTTCTTGAAAACTCAAGTTAAGGATCTTAGATCTGCCTTAGAACGATTCACTTCTGGTTCCAAGGGTCTTGACATGATTCTTGGAAAATAGAAGTCGGTTCTAAATCGATCCGGACTAGGCTATAGAACCAAATCTAGGCAAAGATCCTATTATGCTGTACTAAACCAATCCAGACCTAAAGTTCAGGCATGGGTACCTAAACTGTGCCTGAACAAACAAACTAGATCAAATCAGTATTGGATCCCCAAGGACAAGATTCATATCTTGCCAAACCATTATCGTGGCTTTAGTCCAGGGGGAGCCAAATTAAAAACCATATTTATTGTTAGATAAAATCCAACTTTCTTTGTTTTTAAATTGCATGTTTGCTTGTTTATTTAATTTCTGCAATTTGCCATGTTTAGAATTAGGAATGGTTAGTTTAAGGACTGAACCAACTTAACTGAAATTTGACAACATAGTATTGGGTGGCGGTGAGATGATAGTACGTTAGGGAAACCAATTCTAATAAGGTCAAGTATTCTTTAATTGGTCTCTTTAGACTGGTGAAACTAGCCGAAGCTACCGATCCAAGACCCAAACTAGTTAAACCAGATTTTTTTAAAGATTAATTTTGAAAATGAAATTTCACTGAAAGGCTTTGTCAAGGAAAGGGTTGATGATCCAATAAGGCTACGGCCAAAGAAGGCCTAGTGCCTCGCCAAGACCTGGAAGCCAATCTTTGAAATTCAAATTCAAACTAGTCTCTGTCAAATTCGAATCTAACACAAACTTTCAGTTAATTATAGATTCAAACATTTTTTTTCAAATTAAAAATAAATTGATTACTTTCAAAATTAAATTAAGTCTTTCAAAATAAATAATGTTTTTCAAAAATTCATTTACCAAAACCTGTCTCACAAAACCTATAAGGCTAACATGATTGATAACCCTAGACTGGGTGAGACGGCAAACTTAATGAAAATTCATTTAATAACTGCATTTTTTTTTGTTTAGTTTAGAACGACACTGACTTAACGCTTGGCCAACCATGGCTAAAACAGTCAAATCAGGTCAAACCTGGTCAGGCAAGTCAAATCTGATCAAATGCAGTCAAACAAGTCTATCAAAACACAAGTAGACTTTGCTAGGGCACCCATGACCCTTCGGGCGCCTCCCACCACACACATTTCAATCTTTCAAGACAAAAATGGGTTAAAACAGTCGTTTAGGGTACCCAGACCCTTGCGGACGCCCCGAGGCTCAACAAGTGACAGAAAGCTGCCACTCCACGCTGACCAGGGCGCCCAGATGCTCCCGGGCGCCCCAGTATAGCCATTCAAAGACATAAAGCTGCCAAAACGCAGTTGCAGCCCTGCCAGGGCGCCCTCGCCCGGCGGGGCGCCCTCGCCAGCTAGGGCGCCCTCACGCTATAGGGCGCCCGGAAATGCCCTATAAAAGGGCTCCATACCCCCTTCTTCTCTTCACACTCAATCCACTCCTCCCCTTCAACTCTCTACTTTCCAAGAGACCTTGCAAGCTCTCATCCTCAACCATGCCTCCCAGAGCTGCCCGGTATAATTTTTCTTGCAATTAAGTTAATTTTTTTATTTTTTAATGCAATTCCTTCATACTTTCTTTAAATGCATATTTCTTCTCTTAGAAGACGCCGACCAAACCAGGCAGAACCCGGTACCCAACCTAGTCCTGATCCTAGGTTTCCGAATTTAGAATTGTGTAATAAGATTACTCGAACGACCTATAAGCCTATCAAAACGAGCTACTTAAATAGACAATTTTTCACCCAATCCTGTCCCTTAGCAATAAATGTCATAAACTTTTATCAACTTGACAATCTTGTATTCTTCACCCATCCAATCAATACATCCTGATGTGCAGAATTTTACAACAACATAATTAGACAGGATGGTCTCATGTTTGTCACCACTGTCCAAGGAATTCCCTTAACAATCACACCTACACTACTCAACCAATTTCTAGGACTACGATTCTCGCAGTCCACCTTCTGTTGTTACCCTCCTAGGGAGCCTCCCTTTGATGCTCCCTACTCTCACATTACCTTAGATACGTTACACTCTTACTTCTTTAGGCAACCCCTGGCCAGACGATTTCAGTCTGTCGACCTACAGGTCCAGGACTACGCTCTATATAGAGTCATAGTCCGATGTATTCTGCCCTTATCTACTAGAGACGTTGCTACTATGCGACCATTCCACACCTTTCTCCTATTTGCCTTGATTCATCAGCTAGACATCGATATAGGACTTCACATGTTTCATGCTATCCTACATGCGTCCAGTGTTACCACGCAAGGGCGGGTACGCACCCCCTACTGCCACATCATCACGTCCATCTTACATCACCACGGTCGGAACATCACTGAGGGAGAGATGGCTGCTTTGACTGATTACGACGAGATAGGATATAGAAACTTCTCCCTAGCTGGTATAGAGGTTTTCGGTACCGGGGTTTTGTCCTGGAGACGTCAGAGAGCCGGTCCCCAGATTGACTCAGATGAGGAGGTTGACGTCGATGTAGCCGATCTAGCAGCCGAGGCTCGTGCACACATAGACGAGCCTCCACCACCGACACTCTACGAGAGAGTGATACGACTCGAGACCCAGGTCCAGAACCTCCGAGAGAAAGCGGAGGCAAATCATGCTGAAGCAATGGCAGCAAATCAGGGCTACTATACCGACTACATGAGTGCGCTTAGAGCTGAGAGGGAGACCAGAGACGCACAGTATCACGAGATTATGGAGATGTTTCGATCCTGGCAGCCAGGCTCCTCTGATCATCCTAGTCCCTCCTCCTAGAGTTGATTAGTATTGTACTAGTGACTATCTGACTACCCCTGCTCAGTAGGGTTGACTCCTGTTTGACTCATGTATGACTGTGCTAGTTCTCTCTCACACCAGCTGACTTATGCAGTTGACTGTTTGCTATTTCATGATTATCTGAGTTAGGACTGTGCTTAGTAGAATAGGTTAACTTTCAGTTTCCTATTGCTTTACTTGATTTGAAAATCAGCCTAGTCTTAGAACTGCTTTACTTAATTTCAAAATCAGCTTCTACTTATTCGTTGAAAAAGCTTTTAAAAATAAAATTTTTGACTTAGTTTTATTCTAAAAACTACCCCCTTCAAAACTAGGACTTTTTCGCAAATGAACTTAGCCTAGGCCCTAACCCTAGAACTCCATGCACCTATAGATTTAGAAGCCAACATCTCACAAGCACCTTAGGGTTCTTTTGATTGATAACTTAGAATGGGTTGAGATGCTTAGGTCTTTGCCTTAATTCAAGATGCTTTAAGTCAGTGCATCTGCAGTAATTGGGGCACTAAATACAACTTATACATTGATCAAGTTAAGTGTCTAACTTGAACAGAACACTTAACTTGACTAACCCTAGCGAAAACTACTGTTTATAACAGATAGTAAGTAGCTAATTGGGTTAGACAGGACCCTAAACGAGAAATTGAAACTGGTTTGTTTTAGTTCAATTCTTGAATTAGTTCAGCACAGCAAATTAGGCAGTTTTACTTTTTATTATGCAATCTGCTTGTTTGCTATATTCCTGTATTTTTGATATATGGCAAAGGGGGAGAGATAAGCAAAGGAGAAAGAGTTTAAATTTTGTTTCAAAATTTTTTTCAAAATTCAAATTCAATTTTGTTTCAAAATTCAAAAACTCTATCCTTTATTCAAAAAGCACTTAAGCTTTAAAAGTCAATTTTGGTTCAAAATTCAAAAACTCTATCCTTTATTCAAAGAGTTTTTTAAGTACTTTTAAACTTAAGATTTTAAATTTTTTTTACTTAAGTTTTCAAAAATTTTAAAGTACTTAAGCTTTCAAAATTTCTCTAAGTATTTAAATTTTCCAAAGTACACAACCAAAATTATTTTTGGAAAATTTGACTCTAAAGTTTCTGTTAAAAAGTGTAAGGAAAATCCATCTTTAGACTTAAAACTTATTTTCAAAAACCCCACGAATTTTTGAAAAATCAAGGGGGAGATTCCTTCCAGGGGAGGGAACCAAACTGATGTATCATCTGCTATGATTAACTTAACTTTTTGAATCGGGTTGACATAAATCAAAAAGGGGGAGATTGTTGGTGCAGACAGCACCCAAGTCAAACCTATGTTTTGATAAATGGCAAAGGGTTCAAAAGTTAATTCTTATTTGTTTTCTAACATGCTATGTGAGTGTGCAGATTCAAAGCCCTAACGAAGGACTGCTAGGCACCTGGCGAAGGACTGCCAGGATACAAAGCCCTAGCGAAGGACTGCTAGGCACCTGACGAAGGAATGCCAGGAGACAAAGACCTAACGAAGGGCTGCTAGGCACCAGGCGACAGCCTGGTACTGAAGACCTGGCAAAGGACTGCTAGGCAAAAGTCCAACCGGAGGAGCCGGTTGGCGACAGGTAAACTCTCCTGAGAGGAGTAGGTGAGGATGCGTTCTCCGTCGAGGGAACAGTAGGCGTCGGTTCGACCTAGGGTTCCATTTTGGAGACGCAAAGTCAGAACTAAGACAGCTAAGGCTATATAAACTTAATACTCTATTGCTTTATATTGTTTTGGACTAACCCTGGATGCAGGACCGAAGGAACGTGTGTCTGCAACTCAGAATGCCCAAAGGAGAGAGGCAAGTAGCTGAGCAGGGTGCCCCCAAGGCCAACACAAAACAAACGAAGCAACAAGTGCTTCGGCTGCTTACTGGCCGGGGCGCCCCCAGCGCCCAGGGCGCCCCGCGCCTAAGCCAGCGAAGCCGATTACCCTTATCCAGCCGAGAAGCCCGCGCTGAAGGAGTCAACCAGGGCGCCCCCAGTGTCAAACCTCAGCACTATTTGGGTGGGATAGAGGTTGACCAAGTGAAGCTCGGATCACGTGACACGTGGGGGGGGGGGGCCCGACGTCCAGGGCGCCCTGAGGTGCTATAAATAGCACCCAACGCCAAGGCTTTCGACAATCCAAGTTCTCAAACGAATACACGCTCTTCTGCTTCCGCGCTCTGCTCCGGCAACCTCCCGACTCAAGATACAAGCGCCGACGACGTCCTACTGCTCCGGAAAAAGTAATCTACACCGGACGTCGGTAAAAAGAAAAGTTTAATTTTAGTACTGCACTTTAACTGTAATTCTATTTCTATAACTGATTTTGCACGATTATAGTATTGCCCGCAGTAAACGGTCAGCGACCGTGGGCCTTGGGGCAGGAGTCGACCTAGGCTCCGAACCAAGTAAAAAACTTGGTGTTTGCGTGTTTTTGTTTTTAATCTTCCGCTACGCATTCTCTTTTCCAATCCGAACGTTTTACGATATTCACCCCCCCCCCTCTATCATTTCTCTCGATCCAACAGTATACACTACTTGGTCTCTTTAGACTGGTGAAACTAGCCGAAGCTACCGATCCAAGACCCAAACTAGTTAGACCAAAATCTTTCAAGGAGTAACTTGAAGATGAATTTTCTATAAAAGGCTTTGTCAAGGAAAGGGTTGATGATCCAATAAGGCTACGGCCAAAGAAGGCCTAGTGCCTCGCCAAGACCTGGAAGCCAATTATAGAAAATCAAATTCACTTTACTATTGTCAGATTTGAATCTAACACAAATTTTAAGTAAATCTTAGATTCATAACAAATGTTTTCAAAATTAATAAAATTAACTATTTTTTAAATTAAAATGGTTATCTCACAAAACCCATAAGGTTAACATTTTTGATCACATAGAACTGGGTGAGATATCTAGGACCTAAGAATATATGTCACTATCCTTTTAAATAAAACTCAAAGTGCTTTCAAAAGTTATTCAAAATTATCTCTATTTTTTCAAACTAATTTAGTTTACTATACCCCACTTTTTCATCTCTAACATTTTTTTTCAAAATATTGAATTTCATGTTAAATATCACAATAGACTCGTTTTAAATAGAATTTAGGGTTTGCTTGATTTATTTATTTGATTGGTCAAACATAGTCAACTGAGTCAAACCTGGTCAACACAGTCAGCCCTAGTCAACATAGTCAAACATGTATATCACTGAAGTCCCCTAGGACATTAGATTGAGTTAAACGGTACAGGGGGAGTGGTTTATTCTTTTTAATTTTCTTTCAAAATATCTTTGAAAAATTATCATTTCAAAATGGTTTTCGAAAACTGTGCTATCATACCAAATTGTGTTTTCAAAAATCTATCTCCTTGAAAATTATCATACTCAAAAGGCATGTTCAAAATTGTTCCTTTAATTTTGACAAACCCTAAGACTAAGAGGAGGATTAACTTGTGGTCAATAAGCCTCCTAGGACTGTGTCAAATTTAGGGGGAGTTCAAATTAAAAGAAAAAGTTTAAAAAATACTATGCCTTCAAATAATCACTATATTTTTCAAAACTTGTGCTTTACAAAAATCATTATCATTTCAAAATGTTTTTCGAAAACGGGGCTTATGCTTTAAATTTATCTTCATTTCAAATTGAATTTTCTAAAATTATATTACCATACTGTTATTCAAAACTATTCTTTTGATTTTAATAAACCCTAAAGACACAGAGGATGATCCACTTCATGATCTATAAGGACTCCTAGGATGTGTCAAATTTAGGGGAAGTCTAAATCAAAAGAAGATTTTCTGACAAGTTTTTTTTTTCAATTATTTGTTTTGAATTATTAAATAATTCCTGTGGGTTGAACCAACCCTAAAGACTCAGAGGAAGAGTACTTGTGCTCAACAAGCTTCCTAGGACTGGGTCAAGTTTAGGGGGAGGTCAAACTGAAGGATTTGCTAATTTCAAAATTATATGTTTTCATGTACTACATTATTTAAATCCGTCTGAAAACATAAGGAGTTTGTTTAAATACTTTCATTTTTAATAAAAAAATACTTATGGAAAATAATATTTACATGAGTTTGAAGAATTTTCAGGACACTTAGGGAAAATATCCTTGTAGTTAACAAGGTTTCCTAGGATTGTGTCAGACTGGAAAAGAAACCAAATCAAGTATTATATTTTCAAAATTAAATTAAATTCTTTAATATTATCTTTCAAAAGTACTTATATTTTTCAAAAATGCATATTATGTCTAAAAGTACTTGTACTTTTCAAAATATAATATTTTCAAAAGTACTAATACTTTTTAAGGCACTAATGTTTACAAAGTACGAATATTTTTGCACAATACTAACATGTTTCAAAGATCAATTTATTCAATCTTGTTCAAAGTGAAAATGTCTACAAAATTATTATTAAAAATTACACAATACCTTTTAAAGTGAAATTTTGTTGGTGCAATTTAAGCTTTTGCTATGCTTTCAAGAATTATACTAAGTATTTTTATGTTTTCAAAACCCATAAGCTCTGATACACAAATTTAAAATGTCTTTCAAAATATATTTTTCAAGAGTTCTTTATTGATATATGGCCAAGGGGGAGAGTAGAAAAAGTGAAAATTAAATTCTTCCTTAAACTTTTTCCCCTTTTCAAAGAAATTTTTATCTTAGAAATGGTCTAAAACTTAAGGAGAAGAATTTAACATTAAGGGGGAGAGAAAGGAAAGAGAGAAAGGAATTTTTTTTTCTCTTTTTCAAAAAAGTGCTTCAAAAATTTCTAAAGTATTTCTAAGTGTTTCAAAAATTTTTAAGTGCATTTTTTTTAGGTAAAATTTTTCTTAGTAAACAAAATTTGTCTGACTAAAAACTTTTTGAAAATTTTGGCAAATGTTTCTAAGAAAAGTTTTTTTGGTGAAAAACTTGTCGAAAAATTTCTTAAAGATTTTGTTTTTCAAAATGCACAAGTGTTTCCAAACAAAATTTTCCAAGTGTGCAAATTTTTTTTTGGTAAACAAATTTTTTCCCAATTCTCAAAGTTGAATCTTTTTAAGGGAAATGTGGCTTCAAAATTTTGCCTAAGTAAACTTTTTAGTAAAATTCTTTTTGCAAAGCCTTGTAAGTAAAAGTTTTTTTAACAAAATTTAGGATTGCAAAACTTTTCTAAGTGTAAAAAGTTTTTTGGTGCAAACGCTGTAACTCTCTTTTTGAAAGAAAAAACACTCTATCAAAAACTTAGAAGTTTTTAAAACTTTCTATTGGAAACCTTGCTCGCCCATTATGTTTTTGACATATGTTAGAGGGGGAGGAAGGGTCAAAGTTAAGTATTTTATAACACAAGTATTCAGGGTTTTATGGGGAGTATGAGAAATAAAAGTTTTTTTTTTCAAAATCTTACCTTATGTTCTTAACTGTTATAAAGTTTTTACTTAACGTTGAATTGTGTATAATTACTATACTTCATTTTTACCTTATGTTCTTAACTGTTATAAAGTTTTTTACTTAACTTTGAATTGTGTTGCCATAAATCAAAAGGGGGGAGATTGTTGGTGCAGGAAGCACCATATCTAACCTTGTTTTGATATTGGCAAAGGATTCAAAGTTAAGTGTTATTTGTGATCTAATAAAGTTACTCAAGTGTACAGAAGCAAAGTCCTAGTGAAGGGCTGCTAGGCACCTGGCTAAGGACTGCCAGGAAACAAAGTCCTAGCGAAGGGTTGCTAGGCACCTGGCGAAGGACTGCCAGGAAACAAAGTCCTAGCGAAGGGCTGCTAGGCACCTGGTGAAGGACTGCCAGGAAACAAAGACCTGGCGAAGGACTGCTTGGTACCAAAGCCCTAGTGAAGGACTGCTAGGCATCGGGCGAAGGACTGCTTGGAACCCAAGACCTGGCGAAAGGCTGCTAGGCACCTGGCGAAGGACTGCTGTGCAAAAGTCCAACCGGAAGAGCCGATTGGCAACAGGTAAATTCTCCTGAGAGGAGTAGGTAAGGATGCGTTCCCCGTCAAGGGAACAGTAGGCGTCGATTCGACCTAGGGCTCCATTTTGGAGACCCAAAGTCAGAACCAAGACAGCTACGGCTGTAAGACTCATTAACATACTTGCTTTATCATGTTTAGTACTAACCCTGGATGCAGGATCGAAGGAACGAGTGTCTGCAGCTCAGAACGCCTCATAGGAGAGAGGCAGCAGCTGGGTTGGGCGCCCGGAAGGTCCCGGGCGCCCCAGCTAAAAGCCAAACAAGAGTTGAGCAAGAATACCCTTCGAAGCTCACTGGGCGGGGCACCCCCATGCTCCCGGGCACCCCCGTGCTCCCGGGCGCCCCGGATGCCTCGGGCGCCTCGGGCTCAAGCCAACGAAGCGGATAGAGTTTAACTCAGCGAGAAGCCAGCGGACCGAGTCAACCCGGGCACCCCCGTCAAACCTCAGCCCAATCTTGGAGGGATAATGGCTGACCGAGAGTTTGTCGGATCGTATGACACGTGGAGGGCGCCCCTAACATCCCGGGCGCCCCCAGACTCACTATATAAGGGGCTCGACCCCCAAGGCTTCTCAACACAACTTTCCAACACCAATACGCTCTTCTACTCAAGCGCTCTGCTCCAGAAACCTCCCATCTCGAGATTCCAGCGCCTACAACGACTCTCTGCTCAGAAGTACAATCCACTCCGGGAGTCGTTAACGAAAGAGTGTAATTTTTAATTCCCAGTTTACAACTGTAATATCTCTCTGTAAACTTTTGCGCACATATAGAATTGCCCACAGTAAACGGTCAACGACCGTGGGCCTTGGAGTAGGAGCCGACCGCGACTCCGAACCAAGTAAAATCACCTATGTTTGGTTTGTGTGTTTCTTTATTTTCTGCTACTTATTCTCTTTACGAATCCGAAAACGTTTTACGATATTCACCCCCCCCTCTATCGTTCTTCTCGATCGAACAGAACTTGACAACAACCATCCTAGTTGAGGGTATGCCCGTAAGGGAACATGTTCTCAAAATGATGGCTTGGCTGAAAGAGATGGAAATCCTTGGAGAACAAATCGATGGGGAAACCCAGGTTTATCTCATCCTCCAATCTCTGCCACAGAGTTTTGAGTGGTTTTGCCTAAGCTACAATATGGACAAGCATTCATATTCGTGGGCAGAACTTCTGACAGAACTTGAGGCGGCAGAGGCGTTTTCTCTTTCACAGACTTTCATTGCTCATGAGGATTCTACTTCTAAACCGAAAGGAAAGAAGAAGAAGAAACATGCGGGAGCAAAGAAAGTAGCAGGATTACAGGGACCTCAGGAATGCATAAAGAAGCTGAAATGCAAGTGCTTTGTGTGCAAGCAGTCAGGACATTGGAAGGCGAATTGTCCCCGCCTTCAGGGTAATAATTCAGGTATATTTTCTTCTTTTGTCGTTATAACATGTTTAGCGGTGATATCTACCGGTACCTGGTGTGTAGATACGGATGCCACTAATCATGTCTGCATTTTTGTGCAAGGGTTCCAGGAAACCCGACGGCTAGCTGAGGAGGATATTACTGACTACATGGATATGCTATGGAGATGACTTTTGTAGTGGGAGTTTATTTGTTCATTTATGTCTTTAGCATAGGATGATATAGTTTTGGTTTTATAGAGATTATCTTTATGTACTTAATTTTTGGAAGGAACTTTTGTTCAGTTTCTGGAATAAGATATTCTATTACTTTTATTTGTTAAATGTGGAATAGAAGGATTATCTGTTAAAGTACATAGATAGACAATTAGCTTAAAAACCAAAAGCTCCCATGATGCAATTAGATAGCTTATCATCTAACCAAAGTAAGAGAAAGGTTCCTTCCAAGTAGAACCAAACATATATTTTGGCTCTAAGGCTTGGTCTTATTAACCTTTAGTGGGTTTCAAAGATTGTTAGCTAATGAGCCCTTGGGTTCATTGGTGATAGAAGACTTGTCTTCCTTAAGAACTTTGACTCTTACTAGGAAGGTAACAAGACCAAAGAGGCTTTTTCTAAGCCTAGGGGCATAGAGCCAAAGATATATAGGAATTGGTTCAAACTGAAAAGTATGAGTCCTTAGTCTATCTTGTAAACAATTATTCAAGGGTCAAAGTACATTTACTTGATGTACCGCAAGACTAATTCCTTTGATGAGATCAAAGAATTTATGTCTGATGCGGAGATATATCAGAGTAAAAGTATGACGACATTACGATTAGATCGTAGTGGCAAGTACCTCCAGGGATAGTTGTAGGACTTACTTATTAGTAATTGGGATTCGATCCCAACTCACTTCACCTAGTGTGCCCCAACAAAACGGTGCAATACATGGAAGGAAGAAGGTCTCTTAAGGTAATGGTTAGGAAGATAATAAGCCACTCTGAGATTAGCCAGATTTGTTCAAAGGAATGTGCCTTGGATACGACGGTGTATATGCTTGATACTATCTAGGTCAGTAGTCTCTTTAAACCATAGAAATGTAGAATAAGCGAAAGCTTAGTCTAAGGCATGTTCAGATTATGGGTAGTTCAGCATATGTGCTGAAGAGAGACACTGATATGTTGGAATCTAGTGCATATGTTCGTAGGCTATCCTAAGGGAACAAAAGGTGGTTTAGTAGTCCTGAGGATCAGAGGATATTTGTTGGTACGAATGATTGATTCTTAGGAAAAGGACTATGAAATAAACCACAAGCCCATGAGTAGAGTTATTCTGAGTAAATTAAATAAGGAGACATTCTAATCTTAGTACCAACTGTACAAGAGGGAATACCACAGGGCACTGCACCTCGTATCATAGAAGATACACAAGGGGTACCTTATAATAGTGGGAGGGTTGTTAGTCAACCTAAAGGATTCATGTTCTTGGAAAGTCTATGGACTGGCTCCTTGGTGAACATGAACTGGATCCCTAGACCTGTGACAAGGAACATTCGCTTTGATAAGATAAATCCAGTCATGTGGATTTGTTCAAAGGACGGATGAGATATGTGTATGTAAGTAATGTGACAGATACGTGGTGGTATTCTTATACTATACGTAGATAATATTTTGTTAGTTGGCAACAATGACGGAATATTGTTAGATGTAAGGGTATGGTTGTCCAAATAATTATGAAGGACTTGGGAATAGTAAGACACATCCTTAGGGATCAAAGATCTAAGGGATCTCCAGAAAAGGATGATGTGCTTATGCCAAGCTTCATACAAGACACTGTCCTAACTCATTTTAGCATGGATTCCTCCGAGAAAAGTTTTGTTCTTTTTCAGCTTTGGAGCTACTCTATCTAAGGTGATATGTTTAGATTATCAAAGGAGATAGAGTAGGTAATGGCAGTTCCTTTAGCGTCAGCTATAGGAAGCCTCATGTATTCTAAAAACGAGACCAAATATCTGTTGTGTCGTGGGCATGGATAACAGATATTGGAGTAACCCAGGCTAAGGAAATTGGATTGCGGTAAAAGCATATATTAGTGTCTGAGAAGGACTAAGGACTATATGATGGTTTACCGGGCAGATCAATATCCTGTGGATTATATGGATACAGAATTCTAATCAAGATAAGGTGCAAATATAAGTATTCCTTAGGGTTTTGTGTTTACTTTTAGGAGATAGAACCAAAGTATGGGAGAGTGTCGCACAGTGGCTGTGTGATGGACTCCACCATGGAAGCTGGATGGTTGAGAGTCTCTCAGACAACCAAAAGAGCTACATGGTTCAGGAACCTCAAGATGGACTTTGATGTGATTCTTGATTTGCTCAGGGCTATCACATTTTGTTGTGATCAAAATGGTGTAGTTGCAAACTCGAAGAAATCACAAGTCCATAAGGCAAGTAAACACATAGAGCTCAAGTACCACCCTAGTAAGGAATAGCTGTTGTTGCCTTGATTACATCAGAGAATGACCTAGGGAGATCTTTTCACTAAGGCCTTGGTAGCGAGAGCTTTTAGGCGTGTGAAGGATCTAGGGGTCAGATGCATGACATTTTGAAAATAGCAAAGTCTTTGAGTATAAGTGAGAGATTATTAGGATGTATACTAAAAGTCTTGCTTTTGGTTAAAATACATTTACATTTTAAAAGAGAATTGCAAAATCACACGATGCATATTTATATTAGTATGTGCACAACATGTCTCATACTTAGCATTGTAGATAACATGGTACATGGTGTCGCACAGAAGATCATGTTATCAAATTCCTTGCAGAAGTATAAGAAAGAAGCTCACAACTGAGATAGAGTTGGACAAACCATCGGGATGGTTATAGTGTAATTAGGTGTGGTTTATCTTAACCATAGAATTACACTAGTGTGCTTTGTGTGCATTGAGTAGGACTAAAAGAGAGGTCATCCAATTTTGTACTGACTTCATAAATTGGATTAGACCTCGGATATATATTATGAAGTACGATTTCTTAATCCCGAAATAATAACGGGCATGTATAATTAATTATTATTTCTTTGACTTACTAATGAGTGAGATTTATTCCGTTAAATCGATAGGCCCGGTAAATTAGATAATAATATTAATTATATGGTGTGTCATTGATTATTGATGGAATCCATGTCCTGGTGAGTCAGGATGATGATGCCCCCTTGGTGAGCTCAAAAGGATCGTCATGTTAAATCTTGCAAGTGGACTATGGTCCGACATGACGAAAAGGTTAAGTGGTACTAATCAAGGATCAAGAGGATAATTAATTTAATTGTCAGTAATTTAAATTAATTATCGGGCATTCGATATCTTAAACACGGGGAGATGGATGACTCATAATAGATGGAGCCCATATGAAAATATAGGGGTTGGTGAGGAAGTTCAATGGGATCCTTTAGTGGAATGGATCTCCATTAATGGATCGGGTTTGGATCCATTAGCGGGCTAAGAACCAACTCCTCCTCATGGTCCCTACCTTAGCCCTATAAATACCCTATGGGAGTCATGATACAAGGCTAATTAATTGTAGAATTAATCCAACACCCAAAACAACCTAAACCCTAATCCTCTCCCTCTCATACCCTCTCTCCTAGGGCAAGGAACTCGCCGGTGCAAAGGAAGGAAGAGGAGGAGGTATTCTCCTCTTATTCTTTGGGCGTGGATCCTCATCCAAGAGAGCACCACCTGGTGGTGATCAGAGGGAGAATAGGCAGCTGGTGGCCCACCGGCAGTGACCTCAAAAGTGAGGTTTGCGGCGCCGACGGTAAGGGGAAAAGAAGGTGCAAAAGGAGGATCATTCATCCTGTTTTTCTTCTCCTTTTCCACTCCATCTTCTTCCACCTTGGCTTCCTCCTTGACGTGCACTAGCTGGGATCAGGGAGAAGTCACCGGCAATCGGGAAAAGTGGCCTTCTTGACCTCTTTGATCGGCGGCAAGGAGAAAGGTGAAGAGAAGGATTGCGGTGGCTAGGTTGGCAGTGGAGAAGAGAAAACTATCTCTTCTCCTTCCTAATTTTCTTCCTCAGCTTCAACCCGGTTCCTCTTAGTGGTCGGCCGGCTTGGGAGGGCTTTGTGGCCGGCGGCACAAAGAAGAAGGGAAGAAGAAGTATCTGGCGGAAACCCTAGAAATCGAGGGTTTGTTGGTGGGTGGAAGATCACGGTGTTGGGAGGCTCTTGGTGACTCCGCGTCTTGGTAGCTCATCGCCCACATGACGTCCAAGAGGGGAGGGTCATACGGTAAAAGATTGTTAGGTAAAAGGCGAGGTATACCTCTCCCTAGCTCCGCTTTCGTTCTTGTTGTTCTATTGCTTTGATTATTGTCTATCATTGCATGTGGTTCACTACAAGAATTTTTGCAATCAACAACGCCCAATCGACAACGTTTTTTAAAAAAAACGTTGTCTTTTTTTGTTTTACAACGTTTTTAGTGAAAAGCGTTGTCTATGTGTTTTACTTTTTAATAACGACAACGTTTTATAATGATGCGATGTGCTTAGTGTTGTGGTTTCGGATGAAAGACAACGCTGTTACAAAAGCGTTTTTTAAAAGCGTTGTCGTATTTCCTGCTAAAATAAAAAACACATCCCCTCCCTCCACCTCCCTCATTGCCACCTCCCTCGTCCTCTGCTCTCCATGAAATCGACATTGTGTACGATCTGGTGAACATACATCTTCTCCTAGCTCACCATCAAGAAGTATCCTCCACGAGCTCTTCGCCCGTCGAGTGTAAACTGAACCCCAGCGGCAGCATCACGACGCTCGCCACTACCCTCTCCATTTCTCTCTCTCGCAGTCGCCGACGTTCTGACTCTGTGGCGGTCAGATTTCAAGCTTCTGCTGGTGACGCTCGGGGAGAAGGGGGTTGCAAATTACTACACCAAGGTACATCCTCCTCGAATCACACTTCTCGCCGCGCTATCTCCGCGAGCGTCCCACTCCGTACGAATTCTCTTCTTTGCTCCACGACCGCCCTTGAGGCCTCCAAACTGTCGGACCTCCTTGTCCTCCCCCTGGCCCAGGCTGACGCCCCTCGCCACTGCCAGAGCCTTTGCCTCCACCGCGGCGGACGTCGCAGAAGAATCGCCCTCGGAGAGCGTTGATAGGTCCGGAGGCTACGGGAACGGCAGCTATTTCTTCGCGGGAGATGGCGTCTCTTGGAATTCCCTGGGGATTTCTGACCGCCTCAGCCGTGCTCTCTCCACTGCTTCCTTGCAAAAGCCCTCTCTTATTCAGGTATCTCCCGTCCCGTGTCATGTTTTGCCTTCATATGTGATGGTTGGGCTATTACGGTCGGGTACCCTTCTGCATGTTTGAATAAATGCGTAGCCGAACATTTTTGAATCTTCGACTTACTACGGCTCCAACATATATTTGTTTGATTCTTGAGCAACTTTTTAAATTAAATTGTCCATTGCTTCCATGCAGAAGCCCTTTTGTATTCAGGTCTCACTGCTATCGCGTCCTGTTCTGTCTTCCAGTTTGTTGATTAATATATCACTGTTATAGCCTTCTATATTGCTGAATAAATGCGTAGCCTAGAAAATCTGGTTTTGGAATTTCAACTTACTAATTAGATTTTCCTTGATTGATTCTCGTGGACCTCTCTATCCATAGGTTTATCTAGAATTCGAGGACTAAAGTTTTGACGGAGTTCGTATTTCTGAAAATTGGTGAAAAATAATAAGTTGGGAATCTTTTAGCTTGGGGCCCTGCGTAAGTAGTACTCATGACCAAATGGATATTGGCATGCAAAAGGAGTATCTAGATGAGAAATAACTTACTGATTTGCTTAAGGATTGGTTTGTTCCTCAACTCAAGATGTCGATAAAAAATCTCCTCTTCCCCTCCTCATCTATTCTTTCATATGTTCATTGTTTTTTCCTCTTATCTAAAGCTCCCCTTGCACTTCTGATGTTGAAGTCAGTTCTTTACGTTTATGTTGCTACAGTTTAGACATTGTTGTATTTAGTATTTAACCATTGAAGTCTATATATGATTGTTTTTATCAGGCAGCTTCTATTCCCCATATTCTTAATGGTGAAGATGTGATAATTGCGGCAGAGATAGGAACTGGTAAAACGCATGGCTACTTGGTTCCACTAATTGAGAAATTATCTAGTAATTTGGACCCTCGTGAAGATTTATCTGAAGGAAGTCACAGGAAGCTCAAGACATATCTTGTCCTTTGTCCTAATGTGATGCTTTGTGAGCAAGTAGCTAACATGGCCAATGGTTTGATTGACGATTCTGGTGAGCCAATTGTCAAAGTCGCAGCAATTTGTGGACAGAAGGTAAGAACCAGGCTCTACATTTGGTTCAAATTATGTGGCTGATGTTGGGTTATCAATTGGTTAAGTACCATTTGTCAGTTGTTTACAATTTGTACAACTGCCAATTGATTTATGATGCTTCATCTACAAGTTTGTTCTTATGGCGATCAGATTTTTATAACCACAGGTTGCTTTGTGATCTATAAATAAGAGCCTTTTCATTTTGGCTCTAAGTTTCTTTGTCTTCATTTAAATGTCAAAGTGGTTAACAAGTTGCAAAAATACAACTTTTCTGCGAAGCCTGTTTAACCCAGTTATACATGAGCACATGCAAGGTTCTTTTGATGAAGCAACCTCTGAAGGATGATGATATTGTGTTAGTCCTTTAATATTCACAGCTCACTGTTCTAAAATGGTTACTGCAGGGATGGCCAAGATTTCAGCCTGATATTCTTGTCTCTACTCCAGCTGCTCTTTTGAATTATCTGTTAGTCTTTCTTGATAACACCCAAGTATGCTCACCTCAGTCATAATGTTTTATTCTAATTTTTTATTATTTTTCCTAATAATATTCTCTGTTGCCAGTATGTGAAGCTGAGCTACATGTGGAGGTATACACTGTTTTATTCTGATTTAAATTTTGTATACAACCTGATTACCACTGCAACCACCTTCTGGTTCGTTCAAATCTTCCAGGTATGATGATGACCTTGAGCAATTTCTAAAAGGATACTGACAAAGTGTAATAAGCTTTTGCCATTTCAGTCAAAAAAGAGAAACTATCACACTCGATTATCCCAATTTTTATACTGATATAGCCTTTATTCTTCATTTTAATCTGATTGAATTGCATGTTGATCTGTGCAGGTTTTTCAGATTTGCGAAGCTACAGACAATCAAATGTTCTCTGGCCGGCTAATCAAGTTCTTCACTGTGAGTTATGGGCTAATCAAGTTCTATATGCGTAGGTGAGGTAAGTTACTATTAGTTTTGACTTGAGAATTTTGTGCCAGCTATTTGCCTATCCATTTAATTTTTATCTGTTAATTATTCTTAGTTTTTTCTTATTTCGATTGCATCTGCAAAAGCATTGAACTTTAAAAATATTGTCTATCCTCCACTTGTTCCATTCTATTAAAGGCAATATCTTCTCTCTCAACATTTTCCTTAAGCTTATATATCTTTCTTATCTACTTTTGCAGCACACAAGGCAAATGGTGTGAGCTCACTATGGGGCCACAAACTTAGAGGTAAGTAATTGAAAAGGATAATTGGTTTGTTACTTGTTAGTTATATTACCTTTGCTTTCCATCTTTTTGTGAAGGATTATTTTTCAGAATGATGTCTTGATGTTTAAAGCTTGCTAAATGTCGAAAATGATTCTGATCCCAGACTGTCTCTTGTATCTCATGATCAAAGTGTCTTCTTTTTGCAGATCAGTTTTATATGTCGTGGAACAGCTTTACAGATGGGCCTTTCAGTCGTTATGTATATGCATTAGTAAGTTCTATTGTTCAATAGTTATAGAAGTCCACTGAATGCATGCTATCTCAAAATTTCTTAGCCCATGCTATTATATAACGTTATATGATGCTACTGGTCATATAAAATTGCGTTATCTTTTTTATCCAACAAACTAGTGATATGACTTAAGGCCACTTGGAAGAGCTTGATTTGTATTATTCCTCGAACTCCTAAGCAGGCAAGTAGAGTAGGGTTAATAGTTTGTCTTTGAAGCTCGATGAATAGCAAAATGGTTCTCATGGGCATGTTCTCTTGTAGCCTCATTCACTCTCATCTTCTGCATAACTAACTTGACTACTCCTATTCATAGTTGAGCAAATCTTATCACATAAATTTAGAGGAGTTATGGTGCTTTATTGATACATGAGAGTGAGTATATGTGATAATAGCCTTAAACAATGCCATTGGCTTGATATGATTTCTAAACTCTTAGTGAATCTGACATGCTATCTTACTTGGGATCAATCTAGTGCTGATATTGTCCATGTCATTCTAATATTCTGGTATTAGTGAATGTTTGATCAATTAGTACATTGCATACTTCTGCTGCATGCAGGATCCTTTGTGACATAAAAAAAATATAAGGGAGGTCTGAAAAAGGGTGAAGGTATGATTGGAGAATCTGCTAAGAATTTTGCCTGAGCCTCCCAATCTTGCCTGGTACTTCCGCTTGAGAAACCTAAACCCATCTTAGCCAATGAAGCAGTCCTCATGGACTTCTTTTTAAAACACACGAGGCTAAATGTGTGGTGTCATACAAAACTGCCTGGGTGGCTGAGGCGAGGAGCTATAAAAGGAGGCAAGGAGCTCTGTTCACGAAAACAACACACTCGAATACATTCTGTCTCTCTATTCTTTACTGCTTACTCTTGTGCTCTAACTATTGTAAGAGGCTTTTCCGCCTTCAGCACTTTACCAAAAAGGAGAAGGTTAGCAGACAAACGCTAAATTGTGCATAAGGAATTGGACGTGGCAGCAGTCTGGAGTTATGAACCAAGTAAATCTCTTGTGTCCCTTACTTTATGTGTTTGTTATTTTCTAATTAATGTGTGTCCTTGCTAAGCCATTAGCAAGAGTAATATCATTTTTAAATTGCAGCTACGTTATTCATCTCTTCCCTCTAGCAATCCCAATTGCTTTCGCAACATCAATATTGTATGTCCTGTGGGAGTGTGTATTCAGTCCTTGCAATTTTTTTCGAGAGAACTTTCACTGAGTACATTTACTGCTGAGTAAGCGATTCATTATTTAATTGGTAGAACATTTACTGCTGAGTAAGCCATTTGTTATTTAATTGGCAGTAAGTTTTGTGTTGGACTTCATTTTTAGGGTATATCTATGTACTGAGTCAAACGTATATCTTTATGAGGATAGCTCATCGTCATGAGTATCTTAAACGCTCTTTTTCTCGTACAGACTCCTGCAATTCTTGGTATTTCACATCCATGTTCTTTGTCATATAGATTTGTGGTGTTTACTTGATGAAACTAGAAACGGTGCAAGAAAAATGACCAGTCTTTGTTTAAGGCTTTAGGTTGGGTTTAAGTAATCAAATGTCTTAGATTTTTTTTGGTCTTTGGCTCTGTGTTTCCCAAAGCTCTTTGGCTAGCAACTATGATTTTTGTCAAAATTACAACTTTGTTGTTTCTTTTCTCCATATATCACTATACTAATTTTACTTTCTTACAGTCCATATGTATTAAATTCAAATACAACCTACATTCTTTTTAAATATTTACTTTTTTTTGTCAAAATAGTTCTCCATGCACTTTTACAACTGTACATGGAAAGTTGGATGGACTTTTCATTGCCAAAGTATTCAAGTTGGTGGAAATTGTCCAGAATTAATACCAAAGAACTGAGACACTTTGGCATCTTAGGATAGGCAAAGAAAGGATTAATGGTTGGAAATTATTTCGTATTTCGTAGCAAAACAAACAGGTATGTTTTGAAATGAAATACTTGTTTTATAGTTGCAATAATGGGTGAAGTCCTCCAAGTGGCCTCACACACTTTGGAAGGGGATAAATTATAGGAGATAATATCCTAGCACGATTCTTTGTATGGAGACAACCAGTTATATAAAATTGCTATTATATTATAGTTGGTTTCAACGTAGTGATGACATCTGAGCATTTTGCTTCGTTTTTGGTTTGCCATTCAATATCAAAACCTGTAAATTTAATAAAATGATACCTTGTATAATAATAATTTCTTTTAATGTTGCATAACAGGATGAATATATACAACAAAAGATGGAGGGTAAGCTGCAAATTGAAGGACCAAAAGAGGATATTCTGACCAAGGCACTTGATACTCAAGAAATTGCTGGCCGCGTGCGGGGTATAGGAGGTCATATCAACCCAACAATCTATTTCAATGTTCCTAGAACAAGGAAGAAATTTGATGTTACCCTAGAAATAATCGCTGAGCATAAAAGGGAGATGCAGGAGGCGACGATGCAAATTTCACAACAAGATGTACGCATCCAAAAACTTGAAGCTATGATGCATAAAAGGGGTGCATGGGAAAATTCAATTGATGACAAAGGTAGTTGCTCGGTGAAGTTTCATCAGATGAATATTGACGAAGATGATGTACAGATTATCCGTAAAGATGATGTGTTACAGGTATAATAAAAGCAAAGTTATAGTTATATTCATTTTTAGTATAGCGTTATAAACTGAAAATAATCGAAATGCCTTTTTATATTTTAGGGTCAATCAGTTGCGCTGACATTGGAATCTGCCACAAATATTGCTGCATATGGTACAATTGTTGGTTTCAATGGACAGGATAAAATGCTTCATGGTGTTCCATTTCCCATTAATTGCATTCGAGTCTCCATTGATCAAGCAGTGGACAAATCAGCTCGTTTGCCATATCCAATTCCAAGTGAATGTGAAGTCATTGGTGATGCCATAGGATCTGTTGTGACTTGGCCTGAACAACAGATTGTGAAGCAAGAGAAGGTATATGAGTTATTATAGTTCAAGTTAAATTGTGACTGTATTATTATTCAACCTAGCTATCTAACTTGTTTACATTTGATATTATTAGAAGCCTGGAAGGAAGAAGTTTGAACAACCACAAAAGAAACCTAGTTTGTCAACAAGTGTCCCAAGATCATTACATATGTTATATTGTTACTGTAGCGACCCGCCTTCTCCTGCCTTAGACGGATCGTTACTTTTGTCTACTTCTCGACTCTAATGCACGACTAAAAATGCGGAAATCTTTCTTTTTCTTTTTAATCTATCTAAGAATGATATTCTAACTCAAATAGTCATGCATAATACCATGTCACACTTTCTTTCTCAAAAACTCGTAAGAAAATACTTATTGAAACTTGCCTCGCCCAACTCAGCTTACGGGTATCAGTCGACTGATACTGTACCAGTCGACTGATAAGTCTAAAACCCGTTTTTCAGATTCGAAGCCTTGTTTCAAAACTCCACCAAACCTATACTTTCGAGCCATATAAAATCATGACACCATTTCTATACTCTATACCAGTTTTCTAAACAATTTAGCCAATCAAAACGAATCCATAAACTTGAAATTAGGACTTTTGCGGAATTTAGCAAGTTATGAAAAATCTACATAGACTTTAAGCTAGAGTTTGTACCAAACTTAACTTCTAACCATTGAAACTCATCACACAAAATTCTGAAACATCCCTAAGGCATTATCAAATGAGAAAGCAACTTTTCTAAACATACTTAAGCAATAAAAACTTGATCAAAAGGGAAATTAATACTATCTTAGCACATGCATCTATTTCTCTAACAAAGTATCAATATTTCAAACTACTCACACTTCTACTCATCCAATGCAATCATAAGGATATGTATGCTAAATGAAATGACATGGAATCTTTACTCTAAGAAATTGAGCATGTAAAACTATCCAAAGCTTAAATGTTCGCTAAATTCCATAAAGCAAGAACTTGAAATTTGAATAAACTAAAACATTGTAATTCAAATAACTAAATTGTCCCGTCTCAAGGATCTCTCCAAAATCAGCCACCACACACACTTTACTCAGCACCGCCTCGTCGCCTTCCTTCAGAATTGCTTGCCTTTACCTTTATCTGTAGTAAGAGGAAATGCAACTAGTAAGCAAAAAGCTTAGTAAGTACTATCTAGCTCACAAAATCTCGAAAAGTGCAAACATGCTTCTTGAACAATATGAAATCACATGAGATACTTATATGCTTGAAAGAAAACTAAGAACATGTGTAACTCAAAACATGCATACTCAAGCATTAATAAATCTCAACTCACTTTTCTTGGCTTAGCTTGAAACTTTAGCAATTCTTTAACTTAAAGTCATTCTTTAACTCTTTGAAAACTTTCTTAAACTTTAGAAAACTTTGCTAAAGCATATACTTGAAAATAATAATCACTTGGATCCACTGAAGACGTAAGTACCATCTCATGCGCGTTCCCTAAAAGGTTGGGGTAGCGAGCCACCAATCCTAATAGAGCAGACCTTGGTCTACCAAGGCCAAGACCTTGGAATTGGACACCTGGATTTCTTTAACGACGCCCTTGGACGCCGGGTACTGGCCTTAGAAAATAAAATAGCTTTTCTTTCTTTTCTTTCTTATCTGTAAATGCCTTGGCATTTTCTCGAGCACCTTGCGTGCTAAAATCCCTAAGTCTTGACTTTTGGGGATTTCTTAAGGCCTTGGCCTTTTCTTTTCTTATCTGTAAATGCCTTGGCATTTTCTCGAGCACCTTGCGTGCTAAAATCCCTAAGTCTTGACTTTTGGGGATTTCTTAAGGCCTTGGCCTTTTCTTTTCTTATCTTTATCTTCTCTTTTCTTTTCTCATAGCTTTTCTTGGACCCTAATCTCATATAGGGCACTCAATAAAATATATAAGCATATAATGAACTAAGATCACATGCAAAAATCTTAACAAGAAGTAAATATCACTTTTAAAAACTTTTAAGGGAAATTCTTGCGGAAAAACCGCCTCTTACTGCAGGTGAGCAGTACTTACTTGATATCTTGGACTTACAACCAAGATTGACGTCTAGGGCTCGGGAGAAACTTGAGATATCGGAGAATTCTTCGCGCCTACGCGTTCCTCTCGTCGCGGGGATCCCGAATATAGGATATCTCTCGGAGAAGAGCCTTGGCCGGCCCCCTGGAGCTTGGTGTTGTTTCGCCCAAGAGAGGAGAGGTCGGCGTGAGGGTTTGGAGAGGAGAGAAATAAAACTTCTCTCTTTAATTACCTATTTATACTTATGGGGCGGATTAACCTAACTACACCTTAAATATATTTCTCTCCATCCTTTGCTGTGCTTGATACCCTAGCCTGGCTGGTCGCGCGCTTGCCTGGTCTCGTGCTGGTCGCGGGTTCGAACCCCCGGCTGCCCTTAAACATTTTTCTTTTTTTTTATATACTAAACGAACTCGGAAAATTCCATAAAAATATTCTAAAAATCCCTAAAAATATCTAGAATATTTCTAAACCATTTTTAAATAATTCTAAGGACTTTAAGAACTAAAAATGGGAATTTTGGGGCGTTACAATCCCCCATACCTTATGAAAAGTTCGTCCTCGAACTTAGAATAATTCTGGATATCTCTCTCTCATGCTGTCCTCACGTTCCCAAGTAGCCTCTTCATGCTTTTGATTCTGCCAGATGACCTTCACTAGTGGCACTTCTTTGTTTCTTAATCTTTTAACTGCTTTGTCCACTATCTGTGTCGGTCTGCTCTCATAACTAAGATCTTCTTGGATCTGTACTGACTGAGGCTGAATCACTTGGCTAGGGTCGTGAATACACTTCTTTAGCATAGAGACATGAAAGGTACTGTGGATAGCTGACATATCCTCTGGTAGGTCCAGCTCATATGCTACCTTACCAACCCTCTTTATGATCTTGTAGGGTCCTATGTAGCGAGGACTTAGCTTGCCCTTCTTGCCAAATCTCATCACTCCCTTCATAGGAGTGACCTTGAGAAATACTGAATCTCCAACTTGGAATTCAAGTGGTCTACGGCGTGTGTCAGCATAACTTTTCTGTCTACTCTGGGCAGTCTCAATCCTCTGGCGGATCGTCTGGATAGCCTGAGTGGTCTCATCTATAAGCTCAGTCTGGCTGCCTAGTCCTGACTCCATCTCTTTCTTCTCACCAGCTTCTTGCCAACATATGGGTGATCTGCATTTCCTGCCATACAATGCCTCATAAGGTGCCATCCTGATGGTGGCCTGATAGCTATTGTTGTAGGCAAACTCAGCTAAGCATAGAAATTTGCACCAACTGCCTTTAAAGTCCAACGCACAAGCTCTGAGCATGTCTTCTAAAATCTGATTTACTCTCTCTGTTTGTCCATCTGTCTGGGGATGGAAAGCTGTGCTGAACTGAAGTCTAGTGCCTAGGGCGTCCTGAACACACCTCCAAAAATGGGAGATGAACCGCCCATCTCTGTCAGAAACGATCGACTTCGGAATTCCGTGAAGCCTGATCACTTCTTTCACGTACAGCTGTGCTAACTGCTCTACCGAATGTGATAACTTGATGGCTAGGAAGTGGGCAGACTTGGTCAATCTATCCACTATCACCCAAATTGCATCGTGTCCATGGGTGGTTCTTGGAAGACCTATGATAAAGTCCATGAATATTTCTTCCCACTTCCACTCTGGAATGGGAAGTGGCTGTAGAACTCCTCCTGGTCTCTGGTGTTCTGCTTTGACTCTCTGGCAGGTCAAGCAGGTACTGATATATCTGGCCACGTCTCGCTTGAGTCCAGACCACCAGAATCTTTTCTTTAAATCTTGATACATCTTGGTAGAACTAGGATGCATAGAGTACGGGGTACTGTGGGCTTCTTCTAAAATATTCTTCCTTAGTTCCTCATCATTGGGGACGCAAAGGCGGTCTCCAAGGTAGAGGATGCCACTATCTGATACTTGAAACTCTGAATTTTCTGCCTCTTGGATCTCCTGCTTGATCTTTTGGATCTCTGGGTCTTGACTTTGCTTTCTTTGTATATCCACAAGCAGGGTTGACTCTAGAGTCAATGCAGAAAGTTGCCCAATTATTACCTCGACTCCAAAATCCTTTATTTCTTTCTGAAGTGGTAGAGACAGTGATGATAGGGACATCAGTGCTGCACAGGATTTTCTGCTCAGTGCATCTGCCACCTTATTAGCTTTACCTGGGTGGTAGAGGATTTCACAGTCATAATCTTTGACCAACTCTAGCCACCTGCGCTGCCTCATATTCAGGTCCTTCTGAGTGAAGAAGTACTTCAAACTCTGATGGTCTGTGAAGATTCTGCACTGCACTCCATATAGGTAGTGTCTCCAGAGCTTCAGTGCAAAAACCACAGCTGCTAGCTCAAGGTCGTGGGTAGGGTAATTCTTCTCATAGTCCTTGAGCTGTTTGGAGGCATATGCTATTACTTTTCCATCTTGCATGAGGACAGCTCCAAGGCCCATCTTGGATGCATCACTGTAGATGTCAAAGGCCTTGTCACTCTCTGGAACAGTCAGGATGGGAGCACTGGTCAGTCTCTTCTTCAGCTCTAGGAAACTGTGCTCGCATTTATCTGACCATTCAAACTTCTTGTTCTTCCTGGTCAAGGCTGTGAGTGGAGAGGCTATTTTGGGAAAATCCTCCACAAAATTTTTTTTTCCTGTAATATCCTGCCAGGCCTAAGAAGCTTCTGATTTCACTGGCATTCTTGGGTCTACACCAGTTGCTGACTGCTTCTATCTTGGCTGGATCAACTTGAATGCCTTCTTTGGATACAATGTGGCCTAGGAAGGCCACCTGATCAAGCCAAAACTCACACTTTGAGAATTTGGCGTACAACTCCTTCTGGTGTAAGGTTTGCAACACTATCTTCAGGTGTTCTTCATGTTCTTTCCGAGTCTTTGAATACACTAGGATATCATCAATGAAGGCAATGACGAACTTGTCCAGAAAATCCTTGAACACTCTATTCATTAGATCCATAAACGTCGCAGGGGCGTTTGTCACTCCAAAGGGCATGACCACAAACTCATAGTGCCCATATCTTGTACTGAAAGCAGTCCTTGGCACATCACTCTCCTTCACTCTGAGCTGATGGTAACCTGATCGCAGATCTATCTTGGAGAACACTGTGGCTCCCTTCAGCTGATCAAATAAATCATCTATCCTTGGCAAAGGATATCTGTTCTTGATGGTTACCTTATTCAAAGCTCGATAATCTATGCACATTCGCATAGATCCATCTTTCTTCTTGACAAACAGTACAGGAGCTCCCCAAGGTGAATGACTAGGGCGGATGAAACCCTTGTCAAGCAGCTCTTGCAATTGTTCTTGTAATTCTTTCAGTTCTGCTGGTGCCATGCGATAAGGTGCCTTCGAAATTGGGTTGGTTCCTGGGGCCAACTCAATTTCAAACTCAATTTCCCGATTGGGAAGGAGTCCTGGTAACTCTTCAGGAAACACCTCAGGATAGTCACAGACTACCCTCACTTCTTCTCTCTTCANGCACAAGCCCTGAGCATGTCTTCTAAAATCTGATTTACTCTCTCTGTTTGTCCATCTGTCTGGGGATGGAAAGCTGTGCTGAACTGAAGTCTGGTGCCTAGGGCGTCCTGAACACACCTTCAAAAATGGAGTGAACCGCCCATCTCTGTCAGAAACGATCGACTTCGGAACTCCGTGAAGCCTGATACTTCTTCACGTACAGCTGTGCTAACTACTCTACCGATGCGATAACTTGATGGCTAGGAAGTGGCAGACTTGGTCAATCTGTCCACTATCACCCAAATTGCATCGTGTCCATGGGTGGTCCTTGGGAGACCTGTGATAAATCCATGGATATTCTTCCCACTTCCACTCTGGAATGGGAAGTAGGCTGTAGAACTCCTCCTGGTCTCTGGTGCTCTGCTTTGACTCTCTGGCAGGTCAAGCAGGTACTGATATATCTGGCTACGTCTCGCTTGAGTCCAGACCACCAGAATCTTTGCTTTACATCTTGGTACATCTTGGTAGAACCAGGGTGCATAGAGTACGGGGTACTGTGGGCTTCTTCTAAAATATTTCTTAGTTCCTCATCATTGGGGACGCAAAGGCGGTCTCCAAGATAGAGGATGCCACTATCTGATACTCGAAACTCTGAATTTTCTGCCTCTTGGATCTCCTGCTTGATCTTCTGGATCTCTGGGTCTTGACTTTGCTTTCTTTGTATATCCACAAGCAGGGTTGACTCTAGAGTCAATGCAGAAAGTTGCCCAATTATTACCTCGACTCCAAAATCCTTTATTTCTTTCTGAAGTGGTAGGACAGTGATGATAGGGACATCAGTGCTGCACAGGATTTCTGCTCAGTGCATCTGCCACTTTATTAGCTTTACCTGGGTGGTAGAGGATTTCACAGTCATAATCTTTGACCAACTCTAGCCACCTGCGCTGCCTCATATTCAGATCCTTCTGAGTGAAGAAGTACTTCAAACTCTGATGGTCTGTGAAGATTCTGCACTGCACTCCATACAGGTAGTGTCTCCAGAGCTTCAGTGCAAAAACCACAGCTGCTAGCTCAAGGTCGTGTGTAGGGTAATTTCTTCTCATAGTCCTTGAGCTGTCTGGAGGCATATGCTATTACTTTACCTCTTGCATGAGGACAGCTCCAAGGCCCATCTTGGATGCATCACTGTAGATGTCAAAGGCCTTGTCACTCTCTGGAACAGTCAGGATGGGAGCACTAGTCAATCTTTTCTTCAGTTCTAGGAAGCTGTGCTCGCATTTATCTGACCACTCAAACTTCTGGTTCTTTCTGGTCAGGGCTGTGAGTGGAGAGGCTATTCTGGAAAAGTCCTCCACAAATTTTCTGTAATATCCTGCCATGCCTAAGAAGCTTCTGATCTCACTGGCATTCTTGGGTCTACACCAGTTGCTGACTGCTTCTATCTTGGCTGGATCAACTTGAATACCTTCTTTGGATACAATGTGGCCTAGGAAGGCCACCTGATCAAGCCAAAACTCACACTTTGAGAATTTGGCGTACAACTCCTTCTGGTGTAAGGTTTGCAACACTATCTTCAGGTGTTCTTCATGTTCTTTCCGAGTCTTTGAATACACTAGGATATCATCAATGAAGGCAATGACGAACTTGTCCAGAAAATCCTTGAACACTCTATTCATTAGATCCATAAACGTCGCAGGGGCGTTTGTCACTCCAAAGGGCATGACCACAAACTCATAGTGCCCATATCTTGTACTGAAAGCAGTCCTTGGCACATCACTCTCCTTCACTCTGAGCTGATGGTAACCTGATCGCAGATCTATCTTGGAGAACACTGTGGCTCCCTTCAGCTGATCAAATAAATCATCTATCCTTGGCAAAGGATATCTGTTCTTGATGGTTACCTTATTCAAAGCTCGATAATCTATGCACATTCGCATAGATCCATCTTTCTTCTTGACAAACAGTACAGGAGCTCCCCAAGGTGAATGACTAGGGCGGATGAAACCCTTGTCAAGCAGCTCTTGTAATTGTTCTTGTAATTCTTTCAGTTCTGCTGGTGCCATGCGATAAGGTGCCTTCGAAATTGGGTTGGTTCCTGGGGCCAACTCAATGTCAAACTCAATTTCCCGATTGGGAAGGAGTCCTGGTAACTCTTCAGGAAACACCTCAGGATAGTCACAGATTACCCTCACTACTTCTCTCTTCAATCCTTCTCCTTGACTTGCATCCACTATATGAGCTAGAACCAGAGCACCCCTTCTCTAACATTCTCTGAGCTTGTAAGGTAGATAGGAACCTATTTATCTTTCTCCTTGGGTCTCCAGTAAACTCAAATGAAGGTTCTGCTTCCGGTGTGAACTTGACTTTTCTCTTGCGGCAGTCTATAGAAGCATTATACTTGCTCAAGAAGTCCATTCCTAAAATGACATCGTAATCCTTCATTTCAAGGACTACCAAGTCACTGTAGAGCTCTCGGTTGGAAATCTAGATTGATACTGCCCTTAGCCTCTCAGTAGAGGCCATCACTTCCCCTGACGGTAAGGTTGTTAAGAACTTCCTCGTTCAACCTTCCTGGTGGCCTTTATACTGTTTAAGTAGTGCTCAGTGATCAAAGCACTACTTATTAGTTCTTCGGAGGTTTGCAGCCTCTTAACACCGCTAGCCCCCTTTAACGCTATCTCAGGCCTTAACATCTTGAGCATTAGCCTAACTATCTCTTTTTCTGTGCTAACTAGCTCTGGGCACAGATGAGCTAACCGCTTAAACATCTTCACTGCTTCATCCACGGATAGTTCTCCTTGTCTGAACTCCGTGAATTCATCATAATGCTTGTTGGTTACTTGCATGTGAAAGTATTCTTCGAAGAACTCAGTCTCGAAGTCGGCCCATGTCATCTGGCTGACATTTCTCTTGGCCTTGACTCTCTTCCACTATATTCTAGCATCTCCCGTAAGGCAGAAAGATGCACACTTTATCTTCTCTACCTCATGCCAGTCCAGTAGCCCTACTATTCTTTCCAACGTTTTGAACCATGCTTAAGCATCCCATGGTTTGCTTGTGCCTGGGAAGTTCCCTGGCTTCAGTTTCTTCTACTGAATGAGGTACGCTTCTTGCCTTACCCCCCCTTGCCGGACTACAGATGTAATCGATGGGTCTTCGATCACAACTGGTGCCACTACATTCGCCACCGGCGAGGTAATAATAACGACCTGCTAGTTAGCCATCCTAGTGGCAATAACTTGCTGTTGTTCTGCTAGCTGTCTATGTAATTGAGCCACCACGTCTAAGAGATTTGGTGGGGGTACTGACTCTGTTGCCTCTTGCCCTCTAGGAGCTTGCTCCTCGTTTTGGGCCTTTCTAGGACGTCCTCAAATGTATAACTTAACGCTTAATGGTAATGTTCCCAAACTTGCTTTAGGATATAACAAGACCTTGGTCTTGATTCTTATCTCATTTCTTAGTCCTAGAACTCGTTCTAGGGCTTAGTAAGACCTTGGTCTTACTTAAAACTTTTATCAAGCACCTTGCGTGCCATAATCCCAAAACTTACTTTTGGGAAAATCAAGTAAGTACTTAAGCATTTCTCTAATATCCATTCTAGGGATTAAACATGATTCTGTGATACTAAGGTATTAAACATGCTTCCTTGTTCTATGCACATATGAGTAGTACCTAAGCATTTCTCTATACTGCAATTAAATAAAGGAGCAGTAGAAAAACTGAAACTTAATGCTTTCTTACTTGAAGACGGCAAGGTTGATGCTAATGTGTGTGTGATGCTGGAGAATGGGAACTGCTCTGATACCACCTGTAGCGACCCGCCTTCTCCTGCCTTAGACGGATCGTTACTTTATCTACTTCTCGATTCTAATGCACGACTAAAAATGCGGAAATCTTTTTTTTTTTCTTTTTAATCTATCTGAGAATGATATTCTAACTCAAATAGTCATGCATAATACCATGTCACACTTTCTTTCTCAAAAACTCGTAAGAAAATACTTATTGAAACTTGCCTCGCCCAACTCAGCTTACGGATATCAGTCGACTGATACTGTACCAGTCGACTGATAAGTCTGAAACCTGTTTTTCAGATTCGAAGCCTTGTTTCAAAACTCCACCAAACCTATACTTTCGAGCCATATAAAATCATGACACCATTTCTATACTCTATACCAGTTTTCTAAACAATTTAGCCAATCAAAACGAATCCATAAACTTGAAATTAGGACTTTTGCGGAATTTAGCAAGTTATGAAAAATCTACATAGACTTTAAGCTAGAGTTTGTACCAAACTTAACTTCTAACCATTGAAACTCATCACACAAAATTCTGAAACATCCCTAAGGCATTATCAAATGAGAAAGCAACTTTTCTAAACATACTTAAGCAATAAAAACTTGATCAAAAGGGAAATTAATACTATCTTGGCACATGCATCTAGTTCTCTAACAAAGTATCAATATTTCAAACCACCCACACTTCTACTCATCCAATGCAATCATAAGGATATGTATGCTAAATGAAATGACATGGAATCTTTACTCTAAGAAATTGAGCATGTAAAACTATCCAAAGCTTAAATGTTCGCTAAACTCCATAAAGCAAGAACTTGAAATTTGAATAAACTAAAACATTGTAATTCAAATGACTAAATTGTCTCGTCTCAAGGATCTCTCCAAAATCAGCCACCACACACACTTTACTCAGCACCGCCTCGTCGCCTTCCTTCAGAATTGCTTGCCTTTACCTTTATCTGCAGTAAGAGGAAATGCAACTAGTAAGCAAAAAGCTTAGTAAGTACTATCTAGCTCACAAAATCTCGGAATGTGCAAACATGCTTCTTGATCAATATGAAATTCATATGAGATACTTATATGCTTGAAAGAAAACTAAGAACATGTATAACTCAAAACATGCATACTCAAGCATTAATAAATCTCAATTTCTTGGCTCAACTTGAAACTTTAGCTATTCTTTAACTTTTTGAAAACTCTTTAAACTTTAGAAACTTTGCTAAAGCATATACTTGAAAATAATAATAACTTGGATCCACTGAAGACGTAAGTACCATCTCATGCGCGTTCCCTAAAAGGTTGGGGTAGCGAGCCACCAATCCTAATAGAGCAGACCTTGGTCTACCAGGGCCAAGACCTTGGAATTGGACACCTGGATTTCTTTAACGACGCCCTTGGACGCCGGGTACTGGCCTTAGAAAATAAAATAGCTTTTCTTTCTTTTCTTTCTCATCTGTAAATGCCTTGGCATTTTCTCGAGCACCTTGCGTGCTAAAATCCCTAAGTCTTGACTTTTGGGGATTTCTTAAGGCCTTGGCCTTTTCTTTTCTTATCTTTATCTTCTCTTTTCTTTTCTCATAACTTTCTTAGCCCCTGAACTCATATAGGGTATGTGATTAAACTTATACATAAGCATACAACAACTAATGAACTAAGATCACATGCAAAAACTTAAACAAAAGGAAATATCTCTTTTTAAAAACTTTTAAAGGAAATTCTTGCGGAAAAACCGCCTCTTACTGCAGGTGAGCAGTACTTACATTGATATCTTGGACTTACAACCAAGATTGACGTCTAGGGCTCGGAAGAAAATTGAGATCTCGGAGAATTCTTCGCGCCTACGCGTTCCTCTCGTCGCGGGGATCCCGAATATAGGAATATCTCTCGGAGGAGAGCCTTGGCCGGCCCTCTAGGGCTTGATGTGGTGTCGCCCAAGAGAGGAGAGGGGAAAGGAGTCGGCGCAAGGTGCTGGGCGAGGGAGAGAAAGGGTTTAGGTTGAGAGAAAATAAAATTTCTCTCTTTAATTATCTATTTATACTTATGGGGCGAATTTACCTAATTATACCTTATCTATTGTTTCGCCCAGGTTATTTCAACAAAACCAACCAGCCCAGCTGGTCGCGCGCGTGGTTGCTCTTCCGGTGGTCGCGGGTTCGAACCCCCTGCTGCCCTTAAATGTTTTTCTTTTTTTAAATATACTAAACGGACTCGGAAAATTCCATAAAAATATTCTAAAAATCCCTAAAAATATCTAGAATATTTCTAAACCATTTTTAAATAATTCTAAAGACTTTAAGAGCTAAAAATGGGAATTTTGGGGCGTTACAATAAGTACCCCTATGGCCACAAATGTCAAAATTGATAGTGACCCTGAAGGTAAACCTGTAGATCTTAAGCTATACCGAAGTATGATTGGAAGTCTACTTTACCTTATAGCTAGCAAGCATGATATCCTATTCTCTGTAGGAATGTGTGCTAGGTATCAAACTTGTGCTAAGGAATCCCACTTAGCAGCCCTAAAATGAGTACTTAGGTACATTAAGGGCACCCTAAATGTAGGAATTTGGTATCCTAAGACTTCCACCTTTGAACTGTCAGGATATTCTGATTCTGACTATGCTGATGCAAATTAGATAGAAAAAGTACAAGTGAAAGCTGCCAACTTTTGGGAAATAGTCTAGTCAGCTGGTATAGTAGAAAGCAACACTGCGTAGCCCTATCTACAACCGAAGCAGAATATGTTGCTTTAGAAGAGTGTGTGGCACAACTCTTATGGATGATGCACACTCTTAAGGACTTCCAGCTTGACTACACCCAAACCCAAGTTTACATTGATAACATAAGCTCAATCAATCTAACTAAAAACCCAATTCAACACTCAAGAACAAAGCATATAGAAGTTAAACATCATTTTGTAAGGGATCATGTGGCCAGGGGTGAAATAGTCCTTAAGCATGTGGACTCAAAGTTAAACTTAGCTGATATCTTTACCAAACCCTTACCTGAGTCTGAGTTTAGCTCACTAAGAAGACAATTAGAGTTATGCTTAGTAGAGTAGGACTGCTCTACATGTTTTTTTTCAAATTGTTTTATTTGTTAATTAATGTTTTGTGAAAAATCATTTTTTTATCTTGATATTTAAAATGATTTTCTGATTTAGTTTTTTTTTAAAAGTTACCCTCTTCAAAACTAAGGCTTTTTCGCAAATGGACATAGCTTAGGCCCTAACCCTAGAACTGCATGCACCTATAGGTCTAGAAGCCAGCATCTCACAAGCATCTTAAGGGTACTTTTGATTGATAACCTAGACTGGGCTGAGATGCTTAGGTTTATGCCTTGATTCAAGATGCTTTAAGTCAGTGCATCTACAGTAATTGGGGTAATAAATATAAATTGAACAACAATCAGTTTAAGTGTTAAGCTTAGAAAATCTAACTTGACCAGATCACTTAACTTGACTAACTTTAGCGAAAGCTACTATTTATAACAGTTAGTAAGTAGCTAACTGGGTTAGACAGGACCCGAACAAGAATGGTTTAATTTGGTTTGGTCCAGTTTATGCTTATTAGAGTTGGTTCAATATAGAACTTAATTTTTTTTGCTACTACAATTAGTTTTTTATTGATATATGACAAAGGGGGAGAGAAAGGAAAGGAGAAAAGAACTTAATTTTTCAAAACTTTTATCTCCTTTACAAAAAGTAAAGTAAATAACGAAAATGCTTTAAAATGTTTTACAAATCTAAGCATTTCAAAAATTAGATTTTTCGAAGTATGGAAAAACTTTGTGGAAGTATGAAAAATTTTCTAAGTAAATATCAAAATCGTTTTGAAATTTTTTTCTAAGTATGAAAGACTTGAAAAAAAACTTTTCGAAGTATGAAAATTGTTTTGAAAATTTTTCTAAGTATGAAAGACTTCAAAAACTTTTTAGGAAAATTTTCTTGCGAAAACTTTTTGGAAAATCTTCTAAGTGTGAGGAAAATATTGTTTGAAATTTTTCTAAGAATTGAAAGCTTGAAATTTTTTTAAGCACTAAGTCAAATCTAAAGCACTTATCTTTGAAAAACCCCCACTTATCTTTGAAAAACTCAGGGGGAGAATATTCGGTTCAGGGGGAGAAAACTGAGTAGTATTTTCGAATTCCTTGCTTGTTTTTAACTTAACTTTTTGAACCATGTTGCCATAAATCAAAATGGGGGAGATTGTTGGTGCAGGAAGCACCTAAGTCAAACCTTAGTTTTGATAATGGCAAAGGGTTCAGAAGTTAAGGTGTTAATGTGATCTAACAAGCTTACTATATGTGCAGGAAAAGTCCTAGGAACACTAGGCAAAAAGTCCTGGCAAAGGGCTGGGTAAGAAGACCTGACCGGAAGTTGGGCAAAGAAGTCCTGGTCCAGGACTCGGCAAGATGTCCTGGCAAAGGGATGGGCACCAAAGACCTGACCGGAAATTGGGCAAGAAGTCCTGGTCGCGGACTGGGCACGAAGACTTGATCAGGAGGATTGGGCAAAAGTCCAACCGGAGGAGCCAGTTGGCAAAAGGTAAACTCTCCTGAGAGGAGTAGGTGAGGACGCATTCCCCATGTGAGGGAACAGTAGGCGTCGGTTCGTTCTAGGGTTCCATTTGGGAGACCCAAAGTCAGAACCAAGACAACTTAGGCTGTAAATAATGGCTAACATGTTTGCTTCTTTTTTTTTGGAACTAACCTTGGTTGTAGGGATTGAAGGAATGGATTTCTGCAGCTGAGGCGCCTCAATGGAGTGAGGCGCCTCACTGGGGCTAGGCGCCCGGATGGATACGGGCACCCCAGTGGAAGGCTAAACCAAAGCAAACTGCCACGAAGCCTCTGGACCAAAGCAGCTCAGGCGCCCGGGACCATACGGGTGCCCCCATCAGCCCAGGCGCCCCAATGAGATGGATAAGCGTTGACCGAGCCTGCGGATAAGTGATCGCGCAAGTGAGGCCACGTGTAGGTGCCCCCATCGACACAGGCGCCCCTATGGGTGCTATAAAAGGGGGTTCACCCCCAAGGCTTGGAAGGACATCGCTCACAACCCTCCAAGCACTTTTGTTCAAGCGCTACGCTCCGACAAGCTCCGACTTCGAGATTCCAGCGCCGCCGACGACCCTCTGCTCCGAACTTCGTTCCACCTCGGGCGTCGGTAAATTTAATTTACGAAAAGTGTTGCAATTTAAATTCCAATTCTATATCTGTACGTGAAGTTGTAAAAGATTTTCCAAATATAGAATTGGCCAACATATACGGTCAAGGACCGTGGGCCTTGGAGTAGAAGCCGACTGTGACTCCAAACCAAGTAAAACCAACTTGTGTTCGATTGTTTTGTTATTTTCCGCTGCGTATTTTCTCTAGTTTCCCGAAAAATTCTAGATCGATATTCACCCCCCTCTATCGATTTTCTCGGATCCAACATTATGTATATTTGTCTCAACTTGTCCGCCGTGTAGGGGAGATGCTGCTCGATTTTCGAGCAAGCATGAGCCTCTGGGAGCGTGATAATTTTTGGTATCATAGCTAGGTTTTGCGATGTTTTGGTATATGTGGGTTTATGGAGTTGTTTTATGAGGTTCATCTGTATTTTACGGATTTGTATATTTTACAGAGTCATTTTCTCATCATGTTTATGTTTTGGGGCTTGCGGCGATGGACTTCTTTAGGCGACGAATAAGTAAGATGATACGATATACCTTAGATAATTATCTTACCTTTTGTGTGCACCACCTTGTTTAGGTTATGGTTAGACCAGTTGAATGAAAGTAAAAATATGGTCGGTGAGATTAAGTAATTATTACTTATAGTAGCTAGTTTTATTTTAGAGATCATACCATGTTAATATGGTATATGTGGTCTACGATCAGAATTGAGATAAGCTATTGTATTAAATAAGTTGTGTGTATTTGTTATAGCATTCTGTTTTGTTGTTACACATAAGATAGGTTTCCTTTTGTCATGGATTGAGGTCTCTAAGATGACTATAGAATTGGGGTAAGTGTCTATCGCTAGGTTGACAGCTATGTAATTTAAATAATAAATAGCATTACATATCATATAATATGCATGACTTATTGATCTAGTGGACTAAACATTGATCAATTAACTGCTGGTAAGATGTCTGTTGCAAATTGGAAGATTCCAACAATGTGATCTAGAGGGTTAGTTGACTAAAGGTCACCTAAAACAACAAGATTTGGACTGAGAGCTATAAAAGGGCCTCAATGGGTTGCGAGATGAAAACAACAAAGTTTAAATCATTCATTCTTATACGTTTGTCTACTACATTTAATTAATATGAGTTCACATAGCACAATCTTATATTGCTCATATTTATTTATTTATGATTCTATATTAAATTAAGGGTATGATGTTGCCACCTCTTCAAGATGTCTCAGAGTTGTTGCACCCTATGATAGGATATCTCCTACCTTGTTTTTGGTATATAATCAATCAATACTATTTACAACATACATTCTGTTTCTTGCTTGTTCAAGTGGGAGCTCACAGTTAGAATGTATCACTGGGAATCAGAAGTATGATAGAGGCTTATTCCATGTCACCTTTGTGCACTTAGCTTTGACTTCTTTCTGTTCTCTATTCCTCTAACAAATTCTTTTAGTCATTTGTTGGAACTTGGATGGCTAGAGAGGGGGGGGGGTGAATATAGCCAGACACAAACTTCTTTCACTTTAGGGTTTCTCTGCACTTCACAGTTAGTAGCACAACAGCGGAAACAATGGAAACAGAGAAGTGTAGAAATGTAGAAAACAAAAACAAATGAAAGCAACAAACAAGATTGCTAACAAGGAGGGTTTACAAGGTTCGGGGATAACTTGCCCCTACTCCTTAGCGTGTCCGTGAGATGGGCGATCCCTTGATCGTCGGCAGATCAACCTGATCGGTCCCCAACTCGTAATCAGAAATCGCGACTTCTCCTAGATCGATCACCAAACCGTTCCCAAGTCGTGGATCGGTCACCAGACCGATCCACCCCTTTGCAGGGTGATTTCCCAACTTCGTAGTCTAAACCTCCTGACCGGTCCCCAGACCGATCAGGATGTGGCCTGATCGGACTGGTGACCGATCAGGCCACCCTCCGACCGATCAGGCTCCAACCTGATCGGTTATAGTGAGAAGTCCACGACGTTTGATCGTTCACCAGAACGATCCGTACAGTATCCCTGATCGATCACCAAACCGATCAGGAGTCGATCAGTAAGGTTCCCAAACTCACTGTATGCTCCCTGATCGGTCACCAGACCGATCAGGAGCTGATCAGTAGGTTTGCTAAAGTTACCGTATCTTCCTTGATCGGTCACCAGACCGATCAGACATCGCTGGATCGGTCACCAAACCAATCCACGAGGCAACTCCGTGCCAACTTCCCTGATCGGTCACCAGACCGATCCAGGCAAGGCCAAACCCACTCTAAGTCATGAGAACTAGCTCCCAACCTCCCCTGACTCGTGCTCAGCCCCTCGGACCAAGACTCCATGCCCAGTCTCACTCACCGAGACTTCAACCTAGCCCTCCAAGCTAGGACCTGGCCCTCCAAGCCGGGATTTCATCCAAGCTAGCCCTCTAGACTGGGACCTGACCCTCCAAGCCAAGGTTTTATCCACCTAGCCCTCCAGGCTAGGACCCGACCCTCCAAGTCAGAATTTTATCCAACCTAGCCCTCCAGGCTAGGACCTGACCCTCCAAGCCAGGGTTTCATCCACCTAGCCCTCCATGCTAGGACCTGACCCTCCAAGCCAGGGTTTCTCACACCTAGCCCTCCAAGCTAGGACTTTTCACACCTAGCCCTCCAAGCTAAGACTTTTCACACCTAACCCTCCAAGCTAAGACTTTTCACACCTAGCTTCTCAAGCTAGGACTTTTATCAAACCTAGTCCCACTAGATATGCATACTCCACGATGAGGACTTAATCATAATCATCTCATCAACCTCAACTAAAATCGGTGTCATCACCAAAAAACAATCAGGGTCAGACTGCATCAACAATCTCCCCCTTTTTGTTGTTTGACAACCTGATTTAAGTTTAGGGATTTGAAATCAATAGTTACAAATTTCACACTCATAGGGGAATCAGGATCCTCCCCCTACTATGATTAAGCTTGTAATCGTCCTAAACTTAACTAACCACACTCTCCCCCTTTGTCAAACACCGAAAAGGGTCTAGAGGGGTTGTTAAGTTTAACCATACTCTCCCTCAATCCTAGGGGTTTCCCAAAACAAGATAAGATTTAATTTGAAGGCATATGAAACCATATGACAAATATAAGGCATGGTAAAACAATCATATGTATCATATGAACATGGAGTAAGAATAAGCATAGCAATGCATAATATAGCAAGGCATACCTGAAGATATCTATCATATGAACAAACATATGAACTAACAGTAAGCACAATATGGCAAGGCATACAAGAAGATAGTCATAAAGTCAGATAGATAACACAACATCAAAGTGAAGTCGAATACAGCACAAAGCCAAAATAGTCAGAGCATAGGCATACAGCCATAAAGTCAAAACAATCAAATAGTCAAATGCAAGTCACAGGCAGAGACAGAGTACATCCATAGTCAATCGTCGGTCGAGGGGTCAGCCTGCATAGGGTCATCAATCGTGTCATCATCAGGTACGAAGGACCCCGGGGCAGTATAGCCGGAGGGTGCAGCTCCAGTAGATGAAGGCTGGTATGGAAGACCAGCTGCCCAATTGCGCCACTCCTCATGTCATGTCTCCTGCCTGGAGCGGACTCTAGAGACGTCAGACTCGACCGCCAGCAGTTTGCGGTTGAAAGTCTGAAATCCAAATCGGACCTTCTCTCGCCAGAGCTCTCTCAAATGAAGATCATGCTGGATGGTCTGATCAAGCTCTGAAATCTGCCAGCGCAGGTCTGGATCTGGCTCATAGTCGTAGTCAGCGGCGGCGGCGGGCGCCTCTTGATGTGCAGCCGGAGCTGCGGGTACCTGTACGTGTGCGCCTCGAGGAAGCTCGCCAAGACCTCGCCCATCCTTCCAGATAAGACTCTGATCGTCCGGCCAAACAACAATACCAGATTTGGCAAACCCGCGTTTACCCAATTGGCAATCCTGTCTAACCATGGGCACTGTCCTGCCCTTGGTCACATCAACACCTACTGACATAAGCCAGTCAGTAATGGCATGACCGAACGGCATATACAGAGTGCGACGACTGGGCTCTCGATAGGAAATAACCGACTGAAAGATGCTCTCCATAATGTCAAAGTCAAGGCGGCGATGCATGCCATAAAGCATCAGACAGTGATATGGTCGGATCTTAGTTAAGGGTTTTGAGGTGATCGGCAAAATGCAGTTTGTGATTATCTTAAACAGAACGTAATCAATAGGGGAAAGACGGAGGGCCGCAAAGGTCGGAAAGTCAAGCCCTAACTCATCAAGACCAGCTGGTCGAGGGTGTCCGAAAAAGTGCTCATATATGGAGTCGGGGGTGACGTCCGCAAATGGAGCCAATAAAGAGTTTGGAAACTCTGGGTAGATAGAATAAAAATTAGGCGATCGATGACCGCCCAGATACTCCGCCAAGATGTCGTAAGAGAAGTCAAGATTTCTCTTGGCTACTCGGGTCATGAAATCAAATCCCCCTTGAGGTCCTTGTTGCAAGTTATTGTAGAATTCGGACACGAGATCATAGTTGATTATCCGCTCAAGGGAAAGGAGAAAGCCGAGGTTGTAGAAGGTAATCACCTCCATAATGGAGGGACAATGCTCAGACAGGAAAGGTCCATCAATGGACCGGCAAGAAAGCAACTTGAAAGTTCAGGACTAGAATGCTTGCTCACAAGCAGCGTTAGGGAATCGAGAACTCAAAGAAGGCTGAGGCCTTCGAGAAGGGGCAGATGATGAAGGGCCTTTGCCCTTGGAGGACCCTTCAGTGGGTTCCTTGCCCTTAGTGGATTTTATAAAGGATGGAATAAGAGTGCAAGTTAATCAAAATAATGATCACAAGATCAAGTCACAGAATTTGGTTTAATCAGTAGGGTAAGGTCATGGTAAGGTCACATCACCAAATTTGAATGGATCAAATCACGACACAAGAAAAGGAATTTAAAGTTTAAGACATTGATCAAATGAATCATAATAGAAGATGATCAAATGAAGTTAGTTTTAATCAATAGAGGTTGATCATGTGAAAGTCACGACAGAAAAAAAAACACACCACAAAAAGAAAACACAATAAAAATGAACATGGTTAGGCTAAATATTACAAAGTTATGATCTAAGCCGAAAGGAAATAAACTTAACGCAAGCTTACTTAGGTGCCATGAAGGTTAGTCGAAGAAGATCTGGTCAGGTTGAAGGAGAGAGCACTCGCAGAGTCGCGCGCAGAGAAGAGATCGCGGCGCAAGAGTAGTAGGGACGAAGAAGCACTCACACGCACGGGGAGAAGAGGAACTCACGCGCAAGAGAAGGATGAGGGGTTCGGCGCTAGGGCTTGGGAAGGTAAGGTTTAGAGAGAGTTAATAGGTTGGTGGATCGGTCCACCAATCGCAATTTAATGTGATCGAACGGATCACCATTCGATCTGGGAGTGCTCAGACTGATCAGACTCTAGCCTGATCAGACTGGCCTGGTCCTGATCGGTCGGGTGACCGATCAAGCAGGCTCCTGATCAATCGGCTGATCGATCTGGAAGCAAACAGTAAGTTTGGGAGGTTTTCTGTGAGCCTCCTGATCGGTCTGTGGACCGATCACCATAGGGGGCCAGATCGGTCTGTGGACCGATCCAGGCCAACACAGAGAGATTTCTGTGAGTAATCGCGAAATAGCTTGATCGGTCCGTTGGACCGATCAGACATCCTCCTGATCGGTCCGGTGACCGATCAAGCTCCCTGAATTTTTCTGATACGATCTAAAATTTCAGATTCAGACTCCCTATCGATTTCTGAGAAGATCAGATGAAAATTATCGATCTTGGAAGTGATCCCTTGACTATAATTGATCTTTTAACAAGGATCAAAGGTCCTTATGAGTCTAACAAATCAATTTGCTCCACCCAAGTGAAGTCAAACTCAATCATAAACATCCAATCAATTGTCACCCAAATTTGTATCAATATAAAGTCTCCAATCAAGGCCAATCACGTTTCCTTGATTGGAATGTCCAAGTATGATCATGGAGCCAAGTACACATATGTTATGCATTGGTTTTCCCCATACTTGGTCAACTTAATGATCATTATCTCGTCAACCTAATTTCTCAAGGGATGCATTGACATTTTGAGTAATTAGGTTGATCCTAGCATCTCACCCCATTTCTAGCAAACAAAAATATTTTGTTAAACCTTATAGTTTATGTGAGATGTCCCAAAGTTACCCAATTGTTTCCAACAATTTGAATTGATCATGAAGGGTTTTGAATGCTTGTTAATCCTATGTAGCACGACACATTCCCAATTCCCTTCTTAAGAAACTAACTTCATTCTCGGAGAATGGTTTAGTGAAAATGTCCGCTAGGTTCGATTTGGACTCTACATGTGAGAGTACAATATCTCCTCTAGCAACATGATCTCTAATGAAGTGGTGACGCACTTCAATATGCTTGGTCCTAGAATAATGGACTAGATTCTTTGTTAGGTTGATCGTGTTTATGTTGTCACACAACACTTGCACACCCTTGTAGGTTAATCCATAGTCCTCTAGTGTATGAATCATTCACAACAACTGTAATACGCTCTCTCCCATGGCGATATATTCTGCCTCAGTCGTGGAGAGAGCAACAATGTTACTTTCGACTTGACCAACTAACTAGAGATGAACCTAAGAATTGGCAGCCCCCACTTGTACTCTTCCGATCCAACTTGCACCCAGCATAGTCGTAATCGGTGTAGCTAATTAGGTCAAATGACTCGGTACGGGGGTACCATAAACCAACTCCAATTATGCCCTTAAGGTATCTCAAAATTCGTTTAACAGCAATTAAATGAGATTCTTTGGCACAAACTTGATACCTAGCGCACACACCCACAGCAAAAAGTATATCAGGTCGACTGGCTATGAGGTATAACAGACTATCTATCATGCTCCGATATTGAGTCAGGTCAACAGGTTTACCACTCTCATCCTGGTCTAATTTTGTGTTTGTAGTCATGGGAGTGGTAACTTCCTTCAAATCACTCATGTTAAATTTTCGGAGCATCTCTTGAGTGTACTTCGATTGGTGCGCATGGATCTCATCTCGGGTTTGTTTGATTTCGAGTCCAAGGAAGAAAGTCAACTCTCCCACTAGACTCATTTCAAATTCACTCTCCATGTGTCCAATAAATTCATTTAAATAGCCCTTGTTGTTTGAGCCACAAATTATGTCATCGACATATACTTGGGCTACAAATATATTATCACCATCTCTCCTTAGAAATAGTGTAGGGTCTATTTGTCCTCTCACAAAACCTTTTTCAATGAGAAATGTCGACAACCGCTCATACCAAGCTCGGGGTGCTTGTTTAAGGTCGTAGAGCGCCTTCTTGAGCTTGAACACGTGGTTTGGGAATTCGGTACTCTCAAATCCCGGAGGTTGTTCGACATAGACCTCTTCTCTTATTAAACCATTTAGAAAGGCCGATTTGACATCCATTTGATAAAGTTTGAAACCACGATGCGCTGCAAATGCAAGCATCAATCGGACGGACTCTAATCGTGCCATCAGAGCATAGGTCTTATCGTAATCAAGGCCTTCAACTTGACTGTAGCCCTTGGCTACTAAGCGTGCCTTGTTTCTTATGATTTCTCCCTTATGGTTCAATTTATTTTTGAAGACCCATTTGGTTCCAATAACGGTGGTCTTCTTAGGTCTAGGGACTAAGTCCCAAACTTGACTTCTTTCTAATTGACCTAATTCATCTTGCATGGCAATGATCCAATCGAGATCATTTAATGCTTTGTCAATTTTTCTAGGTTCAATTTCAGAACTTAGGGCAACTTCATTAGCCTCATTCCTAAAGAATGATCTAGTCCTAACCCCATGATGGATGTCTCCAACAATTTGGTCTTGGGGATGACTAGAGGCTAACCTAGTTGTCCTTGGTATAGGTGGTACTTCTTTAATGGTGTCACTAGGCACAAGCTCAGCCTCAGGATCCGGATGATCTATGGGTTGTCTAGGCTCACCGTTATCAGACTCATCACCACCATCTACAACACTTGGACTTCCATCCAAACTCAGTTTCCTAAGTTCGAATTGAACTCCTTCGACATCTTCTGATTGATCATTTACTTTTGGAGTTTCCTCAAAAACAACATCAGAAGACTCTTCAACCAATCTAGATTTCTTGTTGTAGACTCTGTAAGCTTTGCTGACTAGGGAGTACCCGACCAATATCCCTTCATCAACTTTTGCTGTGAACTTTCCATGATGGTCCTTGGTGTTTAGAGCGTACACCTTACAACCAAACATCCTATGATGTTTAACTGTAGGTGGTTTTCCAAACCAAAGTTCATGGGGAGTCTTTCCTAGAAATCTGTGAATGAGGACTCGATTTTACACGTAGCAAGCTGTGTTTACAGCTTCGGCCCACAAGTACCCCGGTAATGAGTACTCATTGAGCATGCTTCAAGCAGCCTCTTGTAGGACTCGGTTCTTCCTCTCTACAACACCATTTTATTGTGGTGTTCTAGGAGTGGAGAACTCATGCATATACCCTCTATCGTGACAAAACTCTAAAAATCTTTGATTTTAGAATTCGCCTCCATGATCACTTCTTATTGTTTTAATTATTGATAATTTTTCGTTTTCAACTCTTCTACAAAATGAAATAAAAACATCTAAGGTTTGGTCCTTATATTTTAGAAAATAGGTCCATGTATATCTAGTAAAATCATCAATGATAACAAAATATATCTACTACCATTCAATGATACAATAGTGCTACAATCAAACAAGTCCATATGAAGTAAATCTAAAGCGGTAGAAGTACTTACAGTGCTTTTACCTTTATGTGCAGATTTTGTTTGCTTACCCATTTGACATGAATCACAAAGTTTGTCCTTTTCATACTTGATGCTTGGTAAGCCACGTACTAATCCCTTGTTGGCCAATTTCCGGATATTCTTCATGTTCACATGTGCTAGTCTCCGGTGCCAAAGGTTAGACTCATCTTCTCTCGACATGAAACACTTAACAAGGGCATTAGTAATACTTTTAAATGAAACTTGATAAATATTATCTACTCTTGTGCCTACTAGTACCGTGTCAAAGGTGTCATGTTGTCTAACTAGACATTGACTTGATTGAAAATCAATTGTGTAACCCGTATCACACAATAGACTGACACTTAGGAGATTAAATGTCATCCCCTTGACTAGAAGGACATTCTTAATCCTAAGACATTCGGATATTTGAATGTCTCCTATTTCTATAATCTTAAGAGTACCATTGTTACCAAAGGAAACATTACCTCTACTTTTTCTTTGAAATGTAGTGAATAAGGATCTATCACCGGTCATGTGTTTGGAGCACCCACTATCAACGAACCAAGTTGATAGATGCTCCCCCTCAATCATAACCTACACAATTCGAAAAATAGAAGATTTAGGTACCCAAATCATGGGACCTAAAGTACCTACTAAGCAAGATTTAGGCACCCATGTCTTGACTACTTTCCTTGAACCCTAGGAGTCTTAAATTGTCTAACATTAGTCCTAGACATTAAGGATACAAATGATGATTCTTTGGGTCGGTAACCAATACCGGCCCTATTGTAGACAGCCCTTTGTGCATTCAAAATCATATCTAAGGTCTTTGAACTTGTTGAGAATTTCTCAAGAACACTCTTGAGTCTCTCAACATTACTCTTCAATGATTTGTTCTCATCTTCTAGCATTTCTACATGTAAATCATCAACATCCTCATCCTTAGAGGATTTCAACTGTTCAACTTCAATTTTTAATGACTTAACCTTATTTTTTGACTTTTTTAATAAATCGGTTAAACATGCAATGGTCCTATAGCATTTATCTAGTTCGGGAGTGATTACCTCTTCATCATCCGAAGATGATGAAGTCGCGTTTGATGAGTCACTCGATTCATCACTGCTCTCTTGATCTTCAAGTACCATGAGTGCTACATGGCACGTACTCTTCTCATCCTTCTCCTCTTCAGATGAACTTGAGGAGGATTCATCCCATGTGACCTTCAAGGTCTTCTTCTTCTTCTTGGATTTATCCTCCTTCTTCTTGAGCTTTGGGCAGTCCTTCTTGAAGTGACCTTTCTTACTACATTCATAATACGTAATATTAGACTTATCAATCTTAACTTTACTAGGGTTACCTTTACCCTTGAAGCGCCGACTCTTCCTTATCATCCTTCTAACAAAATTGGTCATCTCGGAGGAAGAAGACCCACTGTCATCCTCCTCGGAATCGGCCTCGGACTCGGATGAGGATGAAGATGAAGAGACTTCCTTCTCCTTCTTCTTCTTGGTCTTTTCATCTACTACAAGGGCAATCCCCTTCTCCTTGGGGTCTTTGTTAGCCATCTCATGTAGCTCCATTTCACAAAATAAGTCATCAAGTTTTACAATTGATAAATCCTTAGATACCTTGTAGGCATCCACCATGGATGACCACAAGGCATTCCTTGGAAAAGCTTTTAGCACATACCTTACAAGGTCGCGGTTCTCGACCTTTTCATCAATGGAATGAAGACCGTTGAGGACTTCTTTGAACCTATTATGAAGTTCACTCACCGTTTCACTCTCCTTCATGGAGAGGTGTTGTAATTGGTTGAGGAACAAGTCCCTCTTGGCGATTCTCGAGTCTCGGGTGCCCTCATGGAGTTCGATGAGTTTATTCCACAAATCCTTTGCACTTGTAAAGGGGCCAACCTTGATTAGTTGGTCTTTGTTCATTCCACATTGCAAAGTCACCACCGCCTTTGCATCGGCTTCACTTTTCCGGGTTTGCTCAGCTGACCAACGCCAAGGTTCCAATTTCTTTCCTTCATCATCCTTTGGAGGGGAAAACCCCTCCTTCACAGTGAACCATGTGTTAATGTCCATCTTGAGATAGTACTCCATCTTCGATCTCCAATATTGAAAATCTGATCCATCTAAGAAAGGAGGTCGGGTGGTGCTAAATCCTTCCCTCAAAGCCATTGTTGATAGCTCTCGGTTGTTAATCCGCTTGAACAGAGCCCCAAGCTCTGATACCACTTGTTGGAACTTGGATGGCTAGAGAGGGGGGGTGAATATAGCCAGACACAAACTTCTTTCACTTTAGGGTTTCTTGCACTTCACGGTTAGTAGCATAGCAGCGGAAACAACGGAAACAGAGAAGTGCAAAAACATAGAAAACAAAAACAAACTAAAGCAACAAACAAGATCGCTAACAAGGAGGGTTTACAAGGTTCGGGGATAACTTGCCCCTACTCCATGGCGTGCCCATGAGGTGGGTGATCCCTTGATCGTCGGCAGATCAAGCCCCGGAAAATCCGGATATCAAATGGAACCTCCTTCTCGGTGGAGAAATCTCTCCATAGCGTTTCACAGAAATAATGAAGTTAAGAACAGGAAACACAAGAAAGAACCTTACTGAGCACTTGGAACCGCAAGAAATAAGCGAACTCCTCACCGAGCTCCACTCAGCACAGATCTCATGCAAGAACTTCCTTCTTTGTGTCTTCTTGCTGATGGACTCGCCAAGCTCCTTGTTTCTTACAAGTCCTCAAGTATCAGCTCAAGATTCACAGTTGCTTGCACAAAAGATGGATCAAAGTTGTCGCAAGATCAAGAAGTTGTAGCTTAAGCAGCGCCTTCTCTTCTCCACTTGTCAGCACTTTTAAGCATCTGGCTTCTCCAACTCACATCGCCAGCCACCAGACACTCTACTGCAGCTTACCAACTGCTCAGCTGCAACTGCCCACCTACCACTGAGCTCTCCTGGACTCCCTGAGCTTTTCTCAGCCAAGCCCCAGTCAGCAGCTCCAGCAGCGCTAGCATCCGTTGCAACCTGAGATGGAAAACGGACAAACCTGCTCCAAGGAAAGACTCCCATTGACCCTCCTTGAGTGTTTGAATTCATCCCTGTCATCTGCACACTAAATCAGATCATTAGCACAACAAATCAACAGAAGATCAAAAAATAAAAGCCTCTGAACAAGTATCAGTAGTGTATCAGTAGTAATCAGAACACGATCAGAGCTCTGACAGCGCTTTTGAATTAAAGCTGTCCACTACTGATCGGTCACCAGTCCGATCAGAGGGACTCCTGATCGGTCACCAGACTGATCAGGAAGGGTTTTCACACCAGACCAAGCTAGGACTTTTCACACCTAGCTTCTCAAGCTAGGACTTTTATCAAACCTAGTCCCACTAGGTATGCCTAGTCCACGACCAGGACTTAATCATAATCATCTCATCAACCTCAACTAAAATCGGTGTCATCACCAAAATAACAATCAGAGTCAGACTGCATCAACAATCTCCCCCTTTTTATTGTTTGACAACCCGATTTAAGTTTAGGGATTTGAAATCAATAGTTACAAATTTCACACTCATAGGGGAATCAGGATCCTCCCCCTACAATGATTAAGCTTGTAATCATCCTAAACTTAACTAACCACACTCTCCCCCTTTGTCAAACACCGAAAAGGGTCTAGAGGGGTTGTTAAGTTTAACCATACTCCCCCTCAATCCTAGGGGTTTTCCAAAACAAGATAAGATTTGATTTGAAGACATATGAAACCATATGACAAATATAAGGCATGTCAATACAATCATATGTATCATATGAACATGGAGTAAGAATAAGCATAGCAATGCATAATATAGCAAGGCATACCTGAAGATATCTATCATATGAACAAACATATGAACTAACAGTAAGCACAATATGGCAAGGCATACAAGAAGATAGTCATAAAGTCAGATAGATAACACAACATCAAAGTCAAGTCGAATACAGCACAAAGCCAAAATAGTCAAAGCATAGGCATACAGCTATAAAGTCAAAACAATCAAATAGTCAAATGCAAGTCACAGGCAGAGACAGAGTACATCCATAGTCAATCGTCGGCCGAGGGGTCAGCCTGCATAGGATCATCAATCGTGTCATCATCAAGTACGAAGGACCCCGGGCAGTACTGCCGGAGGATGCAGCTCCAGTAGATGAAGGCTGGTATGGATGACCAGCTGCCCAACTTCACCACTCCTCATGTCATGTCTACTGCCTGGAGCGGACCCCAGAGACGTCAGACTCGACCGCCAGCAGTCTGCGGTCGAAAGCCTGAAATCCAGACCGGACCTCCTCTCGCTAGAGCTCCTCAAATGAAGATCATGCTGGATGGTCCGATCAAGCTCTGAAATCTGCCAGTGCGGGTCTGGATCTGGCTCATAGTCGTAGTCAGCGGCGGCGGCGGGCGCCTCTTGATGTGCAGCCGGAGCTGCGGGTACCTGTACGTGTGCGCCTCGAGGAAGCTCGCCAAGACCTCGCCCGTCCTTCCAGATAAGACTCTGATCGTCCGGCCAAACAACAATACCAGATTTGGCAAATGCGCGTTTGCCCAATCGGCAATCCTGTGTAACCATGGGCACTGTCCTGCCCTTGGTCACGTCAACGCCTACTGACATAAGCCAGTCAGTAATGACATGACCGAATGGCATAGACACAGTGCGACGACTGGGCTCTCGATAGGAAATAATCGACTGAAAGATGCTCTCCATAATGTCAAAGTCAAGGCGGCGATGCATGCCATAATGCAACAGACAGTGATAAGGTCGGATCTCAGTTAAGGATTTTGAGATGATCGGCAAAATGCAGTTTGTGATTATCTTGAACAGAACATAATCAATAGGGGAAAGACGGAGAGCCGCAAAGGTCGGAAAGTCGGGCCCTAACTCATTAAGACCAGCTGGTCGAGGGTGTCCGAAAAAGTGCTCATATATGGAGTCAAGGGTGACGTCCGCAAATGGAGCGAATAAAGGGTCTGGAAGCTCTGGGTAGATAGAATAAAAATTAGGCGATCGACGATCGCCCAGATACTCCGCCAAGATGTCGTAAGAAAAGTCAAGATTTCTCTTGGCTACTCGGGTCGTGAAATCAAATCCCCCTTGAGGTCCTTGTTGCAAGTTATTGTAGAATTCGGACACGAGATCATAGTTGATTATCCGCTCAAGGGAAAGGAGAAAGCCGAGGTTGTAGAAGGTAATCACCTCCATAATGGAGGGGCAATGCTCAGACAGGAAAGGTCCATCAATGGACCGGCAAGAAAACAACTTGAAAGTTCGGGACTGGAATGCTTGCTCACAAGCAGCGTTAGGGAATCGGGAACTCGAAGAAGGCTGAGGCCTTCGAGAAGGGGCAGATGATGAAGGGCCTTTGCCCTTGGAGGACCCTTCAGTGGGTTCCTTGCCCTTAGTGGATTTTCTAAAGGATGGAGTAAGAGTGCAAGTTAATCAAAATAATGATCACAAGATCAAGACACAGAATTTGGTTTAATTAGTAGGGTAAGGTCATGGTAAGGTCACGACACCAAATTGAATGGATCAAATCACGACACAAGAAAAGGAATTTAAAGTTTAAGACATTGATCAAATGAATCATAATAGAAGATGATCAAATGAAGTTAGGTTTAATCAATAGAAGTTGATCATGTGAAAGTCACAGCAGAAAAAAAAAACGCACCATAAAAAGAAAACACAATAAAAAAGAACATGGTTAGGCTAAATATTATAATGTTATGATCTAAGCCGAAAGGAAATAAACTTAACGCAAGCTTACTTAGGTGCCATGAAGGTTAGTCGAAGAAGATCTGGTCAGGTTGAAGGAGAGAGCACTCGCAGAGAAGAGATCGCGGCGCAAGAGTAGTAGGGACGAAGAAGCACTCACACGCACGGGGAGAAGAGGAACTCACGCGCAAGAGAAGGATGAGGGGTTCGGCGCTAGGGCTTGGGAAGGTAAGGTTTAGAGGGAGTTAATATGTTGGTGGATCGGTCTACCAACCGCAATTTAATGTGATCGAACAGATCACCGTTCGATCTGGGAGCGCTCAGACCGATCAGGCTCCAGCCTGATCGGACTGGCCTGGTCCTGATCGGTCGAGGGACCGATCAGGCAGGCTCCTGATCAATCAGGAAGCGAACAGTATGTTTGGGAGGTTTTCTGTGAGCCTCCTGATCGGTCTGTGGACCGATCACCACAGGGGGCCAGATCGGTCTGTGGACCGATCCAGGCCAACATAGAGAGATTTCTGTGAGTAATCGTGAAACAGCTTGATCGGTCCGGTGATCGATCAGGCTCCTAAAATTTTTCTGATATGATCTGAAATTTCAGATTCAGACTCCCTATCGATTTCTGAGAAGATCAGATGAAAATTATCGATCTTGGAAGTGATCCCTTGACTATAATTGATCCTTTAACAAGGATCAAAGGTCCTTATGAGCCTAACAAATCAATTTGCTCCACCCAAGTGAAGTCAAACTCAATCACAAACATGCAATCAATTGTCACCCAAATTTGTATCAATATAAAGTCTCCAATCAAGTTTCCTTGATTGGAATATCCAAGTATGATCATGGAGCCAAGTACATATATGTTATGCATTGGTTTTCCCCATACTTGATCAACTTAATGATCATTGTCTTATCAACCTAATTTCTCAAGGGATGCATTGATATTTTGAGTAATTAGATTGATCCTAGTATCTCACCCCATTTCTAGCAAACAAAAACATTTTGTTAAACCTTATAGTTTATGTGAGATGTCCCCAAGTTACCCAATTGTTTCCAACAATTTGAATTGATCATGAAGGGTTTTGAATGCTTGTTAATCCTATGTAGCACGACACATTCCCAATTCCCTTCTTAAGAAACTAAATTTATTCTCGGGGAATGGTTTAGTGAAAATGTCGGCTAGGTTCGATTTGGACTCTACATGTGAGAGTACAATATCTCCTCTAGCAACATGATCTCTAATGAAGTGGTGACGCACTTCAATATGCTTGGTCCTAGAATGATGGACTGGATTCTTTGTTACATTGATCGTGCTTATGTTGTCACACAACACTTGCACACCCTTGTAGGTTAATCCATAGTCCTCTAGTGTATGAATCATCCACAACAACTGTGATACGCTCTCTCCCATGGCGATATATTTTGCCTCGGTCGTGGAGAGAGCAACACAATGTTGCTTTCGACTTGACCAACTAACTAGAGATGAACCTAAGAATTGGCAGCCCCACTTGGTCGTGGAGAGTTTACTTTTTGCCAACCGGCTCCTCTAGTTGGACTTTTGCCTAATCCACCCGATCAGGTCTTCGTACCCAGTCCGCGACCAGGACTTCTTGCCCAACTTCCGGTCAGGTCTTCGATGCCCAACCCTTTGCCAGGACTTCTTGCCTAGTCCTCAACCAGGACTTCTTTGCCCAACTTCCGGTCAGGTCTTCTTGCCCAGTCCTTGACTAGGACTTCTTACCCAGCCCTTTGCCAGGACTTCTTGCCTAGTGTACCTAGGACTTTTCCTGCACACTTAGTAAGCTTGTTAGATCACATTAACACCTTAACTTCTGAACCCTTTGCTATTATCAAAATATAGGTTTGACTTAGGTGCTCCTGGCACCAACACCTTGGCACCATGCACGATCCAACAACATTTTTAATTCATAAAACTATGGCAGTTGTACGACAACTCAAAAATTTTCCTTTGGGCATAAGCTGATTTAAAGCTCTTTCATTTTTGACCAATTGTTCTTTCTTCTATTAATGTTTTTTTTCATTAATATCTCCTTGTTGAATATTTGATCTAAGATATCTGAAACTCTTTCTTAGATACTTATTACCTTATTTGTTTTGGCAGAGAACTTAAAACTAGTTTTTTTTCTTGATTCAAACTGCCTACATTTTGATACTTGAGTTCCTGTTTGAATGTATTATTGAACACCAAATCCACCTCCTCTATTGGTGAGAATTTGCCTTTCAGGTAAAATAATATTATTTCTTTAAGACTGTTGAATGTATGTCACTGCAATCAGTACATCTAGACATGTTTGTTTGATTCCACAATGTATATCATTGATTAGACAATATTTTGGGAATCATTGTTAGCATTTCTATTGTTCATGGGAAAACACACAATGTAAAAAAAAAATAGAAATACAATTTCAAAGGTAAAACCCTTGTTAGGAAAGGATGCGTGATAAAGAACTAGTGACATGGATTGCCTATGATATTGATGCTTTGCACTTGAAATAAGGAGCTGGAGTTTTAAAAGGAGAAAGATTAGTATTGATTCCTAGATTATCTTAATGAGGCCAGTGGCAAGAACTGGCTCATCTAAATTTTCTACCTAAAAAAAAATCTACTCGAACATAATAGTTCCTGATTTTGATTGGCAGATAATTTGTAGCACAACCATAGTATAATATGGTTCTTATTCCCCTAGAGTTAAAATTTGATACTTGGTGAATGTCACTAATTATCATATTATTCTCAATATCATCTTAAAATAGGATGTATATACATTAAGAAATGGCCTAGCGACATCTTGATATCCTGTGACGAGGACCCATCAACCATCCCCAACATACCAACCTACAATTTATCAGCCACAGCAGCCGATCGTACTTTCAGCACCTCGGCCTATGCAACCAGTCAAAATCAAATGATTCAGCAACAGTCTATTTAGACGATATCATCAGCAGTTCCAAAGATGGACCGGGTTTACACTGTCACCAGAGGGGAGGCACTACAGGTCGATGGATTAGTTTTCTCGGATATTAAAGAGCTATAGGGTACCTACGTGTAGATCATATCCTTCGTCTGGGTCTCTACCATTCAGAGAGGTAGTCAAGTCACTCGATTTGCAATCATGGTCACGGTTGACCATAGGAGCGATTAATGGACATGTGATGGTCACAACCTAGAAGTAGAGGTGGTGATTCTCTAGTAGTTCCAACTATCGAGTTAGGAAGCTAGTGTTAAAGATTTCAACCGTATTAGAAGTCGTACCAACTCCTACCAATTGGGTGCTATCATACTAGCACTTATGCACTAGATCACATCTGAGCTCGAAACCCTCATTCGGTTAGTTGAGGTACTTATTGTTAGTGTTCATTTAGTATTGGTACTACCTTTGAGTTGTTAGTACTTATTACGGTTTACTAGCAAAATTTGGGGATCAAATTTTGTTAGTGGGGAAGAATGTTAAATACCAAAATTTGGAGGTATTAAAATGCAAAAATCTCTAAAAAATTAAGGCTTGATTTGGATTGGCAAAAGATGAGGGGCTAAAATGCAAATGGCACCCCACTTACATCTCGTTTTCTCCTCTACCTCCCCACCACAACCCATCCAACCACCTCCTCAAGCCTGATTCCTCTCCTTTCTACCTCCTCTTGCGATCTCGCTATTCACCCCCAACTCCGGATCTTCTACTTCTTCTTCTTCACAACTCAAGCCGCCCATCGTCGAACTCTCCCCCACATCACCGAATCCAAATGATGCCTTTCTTCCCTTGCGTCGGCTTATGGTGCACCATCACTCGGTCCTAACATGGATGGATCATGAGATGGAGGGAAGTTTTCTAATGAAGTGGCCTCGCACCGAGATCCAAAAGAAACCCTAGGTATGTACCCTATTGGAATTTTTCCCTTGTGTCGATCTTGTTGCTTTTGGAACTAATCGGAAGGTCGCCGGTTGCCCCTGCCACAACTCCGAATTGTGTTCCTTCTCACGATGCTCTTCTGATCTACAGGACTTCCACTAATTCCCTCGATGGCTAGGGCATTCAACAAGTAGAGGGATCCCCTATGCGCGCATGATTGGGTAATTTTCTGTTTTGCTTGTATTGTTCTTGTTGGAATCACTGATAGGCTTGTAGATCTGTAGTATGAGTGACATCTATTCAGATTTGAGTTTTGTTGTTGGTATTTTATTTCAATGAAATGATCAATAGGTATAGGTTGTTGTTTCGGTTTGGATTCTAGGTTTTGGAGTCGAATTTGTTTTGAATTATATTTTGTGGCATAATTTGATCAGTGCACAAATTGCTTGTGGTAGTTCTGTGAATATGGTATTTAATCGAATTTCCATGAACTGGTAATGCAAGTGTCGTGAGTTTAGATTTTTCTTGGATCAATCTTCATGTTGTGTTTGGAGTTGTTGCAGGTTATTTTTGGAGATGGAGTTGTGATGGAAAGGAATGTGTAACGGCTTGACTTTTTACGGGAAGGTTACTATGGATGTAGTTGATTCTATCTTGGTCGTGGGATAACAAGTTTAAGTAGAACTAATCCAATTAGAGTTGTTTAATTGATCAAATAAAATTAGATAATTTGATTATGGTGATTAAGTTAATAGAAAGGCTTAATTGAATCCAATTACGAAATTAGAGGATTTATTTTGATAATTGGACATTAATTGTTAAAAAGTTAACTAATGAGATTTATCATAAGAAACTAGTTGTGATATTTGATAATTGAGAAGTGTAATAGATGGATTTATAATGACAGAATGGTTAGGTTTACTGGTTGATTTAAATCGAGGCTTACTTGGGAGGTTGTTAACCAATTGGGATTAATTAATAGTTTGGGCTAATTAATTATCATCATAAGATTTGAGATTAAATTAAAGAGTTAATTAATTAATTAGCAAAAATCTCCTCCTTTTTGATATTTGATAATACGTTTAAGTTAGGGAAACCAAATAGTAGTCAACAGCAATAATTAGCAAAAACAATGCTAAATAAACAACTGGACTTATGTTGCCAAGACTCCATCTTGGACTTACATTGCCAATGCAATCATGTATGGATCCTATCCCAAGGCATCCCACACCTAACCCTCTAAGTTAGGACTTTTCACACACCTAACTTCCTAAGTTAGGAATTTCCACACCTAACTTCCCAAAGTTAGGAATTTTCCGAAACGAGCTTTTTAAAACTTATCCCAAGGCTCCCCACACCTAACCCTCCAAGTTAGGACTTTTTCACACCTAACCATCCAAATTAGGACTTTTTCATACCTAACCCTCCAAGTTAGGACTTTTCCACCAAAACAGGCTTTTTAAAGCTTCTCCAAAGCTCCCCTACACTGCACTTACAAAGGCTTTTTAAAAACCTTTCCAAGGTTTCCCTTATGCCAAGAATGGAGCAACCATGCTCCCCCTAGACCTAGGGTTTCCTGCAAAGGCGTGTTTGGTTTCCCAAATTAAATCCAACACTTCTCCCCATTTGTCATACATCAAAAAGAACCCAACAATATCCCATACACAGTGTACTAGCCCCAATGATCATAAACACAATGTACTAGCCCCCCCATACACTTGTTTTGCATCATTCGGACACAAGTCAACTGCTGGATACCCACACCAGCCCTGACCAATTGACTGCCCCCGAGGGCAGTCGACTGATATTCTGAAAATCAATTTTTCTGGCCACTTTCAGAAATATGCCAGAAATTCCACAAATCTCCAAAAATTCCTAAATTTTGTGGAGAAGTTTGTGATACCCATACCTACTTGGAAAAAATACATTCAACAATGTATCTATCACTATTCCCAAGTTTGATACAAAACTCAAAAATTTCCTATGAAAATTAAGACAACTAGGAGGCAACCTCCCCCTTGACCTAAGCTTTCTCCAATTTTCAATTTACCAAGGTGAAGTTCTACCCAACTTAACACCATAACACCAAGGTTAAGTTTTACCAAACTTAACACCATAAATTTCCCATGTCAAGTTAATCTTAACTCAACAACCCAAGTTTTCTACCCTAGAACCCTCTAGACAATCCTATAAAACCTGGAAAACTCTAAAAATTTGCAAGCACACTTGCTAGGATATACCCTATCCTAGAAAAATATGTTTCCATGAAGAATACAAATGTGCTTGACTTCTGGTATCAATTCTAATTTCCTTAAACATTGACATTTTGTATCAATTTTGAACTCTACTCATGATTCCTTGTGTTTGCCAATTCTAACCATTATCAATTTACACAAGGAATTGTCCTCAACTCTTTCTTTTTCCTCAATATGATGAAAGTCTCCCCCTTCTTATCTCTTAACCTTAGATACATATGGGAAACTTATCAATCTTCCTTGAATTCCATTATATCCACATAGCCTTATTTCATATAATCATGAGACAAACCTTTAGTCAAGGAGCATAATCAAGGATCTTAATTTTAAGGTCATACTCTATCATCCAATAGGCTTTTCAACTTAACCCTTATGGAACAATCGACTGCCCCTGGGGCAGTCGACTGCCAAAACATACAGAATGTTTCTGGGCTGAGATCAGTCGACTGCCCCCCAGGGCAGTCGACTGATACCTGAATTTCAGGTTTTTCAGCCCAATTTCAGTAATGCCTAAATAATTCCACAAATCTCCAAAAAAATCTAAAATTTCTTGGAGAGATTTGTGGACCCTAAGTCTACTTGGGAAAAATATGTTTCCAAACAAATGTACTCTAAATCCCAAGATTGGCACGAAATTCAAATTTCTCTAAATTGTATCATTGAAACCTTGTCCAAAGGTTCTAATTTCGACCTCACCTTGATGTCTCTTCCCTTACTCATTCATAATCCACTAATAGCATCAAGTTATATGGTATTTACGCATTAAAATCAATTTCTCTCAACTATAATCATATTTTCCTCTTTTTCACCATAAATCTCATTTTAATGTGTCAATTTCCTAGGGCTAAGACTTACCCAAGTTTCCAACCCTTTTGGCACATTTCTTCTAATTTCCTAGGAGAAAACCTCTTGAGATCCATTTACCATGGACCCCAAAGACTCCTCGAGCTTCCCCTTGAGCTCTGAGTCCTAGCCACCTCTCTAGGTGACTCAATCCACACTAGACCACACCGATGAGCCCTCGGTGATTCTTGGCCTACAAATCTAACCTTCTTAACCTTAGACACCTTGTCCTTGGTTAAGTCATTCCTTTTACCCTCAAGTGGCACCCCCTTGCCATTCTTGGACTTCTCCTTCTTGCCATAATTATATGCTTCCCCAGCATACTCTTTTTTGTTGGCATTGGAGACTTTAGACCGACACCCCAACCCCGATCTATCATAGTTGGGTTTTAAACTACCCAACACTAAATCTAGACCCTTACATCCAACTTTGTATCTTTCTAGGGTCTTTTCTAATTTATCAAGTCTTGCCCTCAAGGCTTGATTTTCCCTTTCTAGACCTTTAAGCTTAGTGTTCATATGTCCACTTTGGGCATTCCTGGACCTACCCTCCTTTCTAGGCACATCCCTTCCCTTTTTGGAATTAATGTCATGATCCTTAGTATTGGTGCAGAAAGCACCCAAATCGAACCTGAGTTTTGATAATGGCAAAAGGGTTCAAAAGTTAAGTCTTATTTATTATCTAACATGCTACTCAAGTATGCAGGAAAAGTCCTAGCGAAGGACTGCTAGGCACTGGCGAAGGAATGACAGGGTAAAAAGTCCTAGCGAAGGACTGCTAGGCACTGGCGAAGGAATGGTAGGGTAAAAAGTCCGAACGAAGGACTGCTAAAAAGTCCTAACGAAGGACTGCTAGGTACTGGCGAAGGAATGTCAGGGTACTGAAGTCCTGGCGAAGGAATGCTAGGCACCAGGTGAAGGACAGCTTGGGACTGAAGACCTGGCGAAGGAATGCTAGGCACCGGGCGAAGGACAGCTTGGTATCCAAGACCTGGCGAAGGACCGCTAGGCAAAAGTCCAACCGGAGGAGCCGGTTGGCATCAGGTACATTCTCCCGAGAGGAGTAGGTGAGGACGCGTTCTCCGTCGAGGGAACAGTAGGCGTCGGTTCGACCTAGGGCTCCATTTGGAAGGCCCAAAGTCAGAACCAAGACAGCTAAGGCTGTATAAACTAACATCTTATTATTTTATGTTGTTTTGGACTAACCCTGGATGCAGGACCAAAGGAACGAGTGTCTGCAGCTCAGAGAGCCTGAAAGGAGTGAAGCAAAGGCTGAGTAGGGCGCCCGGAGTGTCCTGGGCGCCCCCAAGGTGAACACAAAACAGTCGAAGTAAAAGAACAGTTTCTGCAGCTATTGGTCAGGGCGCCCCCGTGCTCCCGGGCGCCCCCACTGCTCCTGGGTACCCCCAGCGCTCCGGGCGCCCCCAGGTGAAGCTGACAGAACAGATCCCCTCGAAGCCAACGGATAAGAAGGAGACCCGGTCAACCCGTGCACCCCCAGCGTTGCGGGCGCCCTCGTCAAAGCTTGATCCCGAGTTTTAAGGGATCAGAGCTGACCGAGAAGGAAGTGGATCGACTGACACGTGGGGGGGCGCCTCCGACGATCCGGGCGCCCCCAGGTGCTATAAAAGGACCCTCGAACCCAGGCTTCAACACAACAATTCATTCAACGCAATCACGCTCTTCTACTCCCGCGCTCTGCTCCAGAAACCTCCCGACTCGAGACTCAAGCGCCGACGATGTCCCATTGCTCCAAAAATTCAATCTACACCAGACGTCGGTAAAGAAGAGCTATTTTCTTTTCAGTTTACTATACTACAATTGTACAACTCTTGTAAACTATTTTTGCGCACTTATAGAATTGCCCGCAGAAAACGGTCAACGACCGTGGGCCTTGGAGTAGGAGTCGACCTAGGCTCCGAACCAAGTAAAACTACCTATGTTCGCGATTATTTTTTTATTCCGCTGCGTACTTGCTCTAATTTCTATCCGAAAAGTGTTTAACGATATTCACCCCCTCTCTATCGTTTCTCTCGATCCAACACTTAGGTCTGAAAGTCTTGGGTTTTTCATAATGCATGCTTTTCTTAGGGTTTTGACCTACTTTGTTAACCCTACTCCTATTATTGTATTTAAAACCATGATTGTGCAGAAGTAAATAATTTTCATTAATCCTAGCATGCATGGAGGAATAATTAATATTATTTTTAATATGCATGGAGGAACTCAAATTTGAATTACATTTTGACTTAAGGTCAGGAATTACCTTCCTTACCTTTGAAGTTCCTCCTTAATGTGATCTTTGCTTCTTCCTTTTCTCCTTCTCCAATCTTCTCAAGTGCTCCATTTTCTTAAGCTCTCCACTCTTTGGGCACTTCGTGTGATAGTGTCCTAGCTCACCACACGTAAAGCATCGAATCTTCTTTCTTTTCTCTTGGAATTCTCCATTCCTACAACTCATGTTAGCATTTAATTGAACTAAGATGGGTTTATAGTGTACTTCCTTTTTCTTACCATTTGGACACTTATCTTTGTAGTGTCCCTTTTCGTTGCACCTGAAGCATGTGATATGGTCCTTTTCTTTGCTTCGGTGGAGGTGGAGGCTAGGTTGACTTCTTCTTCAACCTTGGATGAAGTGGATGCTTCCTCTTGTTCCGGCATTGGAGATGGTCTCTCCTCCCCCTTAACTCTTGAATTTGAGACTTCCTCTTCTTCTCTTGAGGAAATTGATGATTTTTCACTTTCTTCCTCACTTGAGGATATGGACACTTCTTCCTCCTCAGATGGTAACAATTCCATTTTTTTTCCTTTTCCACTATTCTGGCTTGTGTAGGTTTCTCATGATATTCTTCTATCATTTTCCACAACTCACATGCATCTTTGTACTCACCTACACTTAAAATATTATTAGGCAAAGTATTTACTAAAATACTAATTACCTTTTCATTTGCTTTTGATTGTGCTTGTTGTTCTTGATTCCAATATCTAAGCTTAAGCTTCTTCCCATGCTTATCCTTTGGAATCTCGGAGGGCTCTTTAAGCGCAATCCTAAGGTTCCACTCCATTCCAAACCATGTCTCCATCCTTATCTTCCAATACTCAAAGTCTTCATGATCGTAGGATGGTGGAGTGTAGATGTCATCCCTAAGTTTGTCTTCCATTGTTCTTCTCTCTAGCTTTTGCTCTTCTTGGCAGTTATTCCAATCACGAGCGGACCTCGCTCTGATACCACTTCTTGGATCGATCCGGTTGTTAGAGGGGGGGGTGAATAGCAAATCTTCGGTTCTTCTTGTACCTACATTGATAGTTGCGCAAGCGGAAACAATAATAATGAAAACAAACAACGCTAACAAGAACGATTTACTTGGTATCCACCCCTAAGGGTGACTAATCCAAGAATCCTTCGGTAGATCACTCCCCGGATAACTTCCGACTAGCCCTTGTCGCTCCTTGTGGGTGGAGAAACCTCGCCACAATCACCTCGACAATACCTGAGCACCAAGACTACTATTTGGCCTTTAACCAAGACCAAATTCGTCAAACCTTTCAGCCAACACGAAGTCCTCTTAAATAGAACTAAGTCTGAAACCCTCGCTACCAGTCGACTGCCCATTTACCAGTCGACTGGTCTAGCCTTAATTGCTAGCCAACGGCTAACCCAACGGCTAGTTTTCGGGGTTACCAGTCGACTGCTATTAGGGCAGACGACTGGTCTAGGCCTAAAATCATTCTGTGAGTTTTATCAATCGATTGCCCCAATGGCAGTCGACTGTCCCACTCACACACCTAGGGTTTCCCTTCCCGAGTACACTTCTCTCAGCACTCGAACCCTAGGATTTCCCAAGTACAATCACACAAGACTCGTACCCTCACGACTCAACTGACTCATCAGCAGCAACCTTGACTATTGCCTTCGCGCCCTCTTTGTTGGAAATTCTAGGCTGCAAAAACCGCTTTTTGCGTTGCGGAAACCCCAGAAGTTCGGCCACGGATCCGTGTGAACATAAAATAAATTACGAGTACGAGTTTAATCTACATTAGATCTACATGATAAGAATCATTACCCTTGACGCGTAGCCCTTCGCTTTCCCGCTTGTCCAAAAGGCCGCCGGATCTCGTAGAGTATCAAAGCAGACACTCCTCTATACGTATCCACGCGAACAAATGAAGATGGATCAAAACCTTAGGTGTGCTAGCACCCTATAGGTTTCGGCCAAGAGGAGAGGTCGAAGAAGCACTCCAACCAAAAACCAAGAGAGAAGAAGAAAAGCCTCACTCACAAAAATGAAACAAAACATAGGTTTTGTTCCCACATGGTGGCCGGCCACTTAATGGCCATTAATGGCCATTAGGTGGCCGGCCATAATGGCTATTAAGTGCCATTAGGTGGCCTTCCATATCCCCTTTCAATTTGAATTCGAAATTCAAATGGGGGGGAAAACCAAGTCATCACTTGGTCAAACAAAGGTGAGGTGGGTTTTGGTCAAGTCAAACTTGCCTTTTATGGACTTTCCATAAATAGTCAAGTCAAACTTGACTCCATTTCTTCTCCCATGTCAAGTCTAACTTGAAGTGGAACCAAGTCAAGTCAAACTTGATTTGGATTTAGGTCAAGTCAAACTTGCCTTTTATGGACTTTCCATATTTAGCCAAGTCAAACTTGACTTCACTTCTTCTCCCATGTCAAGTCTAACTTGAAGTGGAACCAAGTCAAGTCAAACTTGATTTGGATTTAGGTCAAGTCAAACTTGCCTTTTATGGACTTTCCATATTTAGCCAAGTCAAACTTGACTTCAATTTTTCTCCATCTATTTGTTCTTTGCGTGTGACCCTATAGGTTCTTGTAACGTTGGCAATGCTTCTAACCTCTTAGAAACATAAGCAATGAGCGGTATCTAGCAACACATCATTGCTACCCAAGTTACAAGAATGTTGAGATCCAACATCACCTTGTGACTAATAATTGTGACTCTCACAATATATGATAATGTCCCTCTATCCTTGATATCTAGATTGACTCAATTGAGGCATAGACCGTGTCATCCTCGAGTCAATCTATATCTTGAACTCCAAGTAGACTCACACTAATCAAGTGAGCTCAATATCTCATATTGACTCACTTGGGCATGGCCATGCACTTTGTGGTCTCACTCTATCAAGAATACGATATCGCTCCCGTCATATAGGAGGGATAGATCCCATCTACATCACTCACATCCCTCTCCATAATTTGTTACATACCCAGTAATCGCCTTTATAGTCCACCCATTTACGGGTGACGTTTGACGAAGCCAAAGTACGCAACTCCTTATGTAGGAATCCATGGTGACTTCAGGTCCAAGGACTAATAGTCATACTAATAGCCACATGAGAAAGTATATGACACTCATATAACGATCCATGATACTTTCTCATGGCGGGTCATTCAATATACATTCTCTAATGCATACCCATGTGTCAACTTGATATCTCTATATCCATGACTTATGAGATCAAGTCATCATGTTGACCTACATGCTAGTCTCTACGTATTAACATTGTCCCTGAATGTTAATACTCAACTAGGAATAATTTAGAGTAGTGTTCTCCATATCATCTCACTATCGATTCAACCAATCGATTGATATAGATAAGAACCTTCTACTCAAGGACATTATTATACTTAGCTAATTGGCACAAATACACGTAAGTATAATAACCATAAAACATGCCTTTATTTATACATAGGAATATGATACAAATTAGTCCATACAATCATTACATGATCGGCTCTAGGGCTCTCACCAACAATCTCCCACTAGCACTAGTGCCAATCACTGTAGTATCTAATACCCAATGATCTAGTGTGACCATCATGCTTTGTCTGTGCCAAAGCCTTGGTCAGGGGATCTGCGACATTCGCCTCTGTGGGTACTCTGCATATCTTCACATCTCCTCTATCGATGATCTCTCGAATGAGATGGAAGCGCCGTAGTATATGTTTGGTCCGCTGGTGTGAGCGAGGTTCCTTAGCCTGCGCAATAGCTCCATTATTGTCACAATAGAGCTCTATGGGATCTGCAATGCTAGGAACCACCCCAAGCTCTGCAACGAACTTGCGGATCCAAACTGCCTCCTTTGCTGCCTCTGATGCAGCAATATACTCAGCCTCTGTTGTAGAATCAGCAACTGTGTCCTGCTTCGAACTCTTCCAGCTCACAGCGCCGCCATTCAGACAAAACACGAACCCTGACTGCGACCGATAATCATCCTGGTCGGTTTGGAAGCTGGCATCACTGTAACCCTTTACAGTTAGCTCCTCATCGCCCCCATATATCAAGAAATATTCTTTAGTCCTTCTTAAGTACTTAAGAATATTCTTGACCGCTATCCAGTGACGCTCACCTGGATCTGACTGGTATCTGCTCGTCATACTTAAAGCATACGAGACATCAGGACGAGTACATAGCATGGCGTACATGATAGATCCTATGGCCGAGGCATAAGGGATCTGATCCATGCGGTCTCTCTCCTCTCTAGAAGAGGGACTTTGAGTCTTCGAAAGACTCATACCATGTGACATAGGCAGAAATCCTTTCTTGGAATTCTGCATGGCAAACCGAAGTAAGACCTTGTCAATGTATGTACTCTGACTTAGGCCAAGCAATCGCTTAGATCTATCTCTATAGATCTTGATGCCTAAAATACAGGCTGCTTCACCTAAGTCCTTCATTGAGAAACAATTCCCCAGCCAAGTCTTCACAGACTGAAGCATAGGAATATCATTCCCAATGAGTAGTATGTCATCCACATACAATATGAGGAAAACTACTATGTTTCCTTCAACCCTCTTGTAGACACAGGGTTCATCTTCATTCTTGATGAAACCAAACTGTTTGATTGCATCATCGAATCGAAGATTCCAGCTCCGAGAAGCTTGCTTTAGTCCATAAATGGACCTTTGCAGCTTGCATACTCTACCAGTATGCTTTGGATCTACAAAACCCTCAGGTTGTGTCATGTACACATCCTCGAGTAGGTTCCCATTCAGGAACGCGGTTTTGACATCCATCTGCCAGATCTCATAATCGTGGTATGCTGCAATAGCAAGCATGATCCGAATGGATTTGAACATCGCTACTGGAGAAAAGGTTTCATCATAGTCAATACCATGAATTTGTTTGAAACCCTTTGCTACCAGTCTACCCTTATAGGTATGCGTAAGTCCTCCCATGTCAGTCTTTCTCTTAAAGACCCACTTACACCCAATGGGTTTTACCCCTTCAGGTGGATCAACCAAGGTCCAAACTTGGTTGGTGTACATGGAATCCATTTCGGATCTCATGGCCTCAAGCCATTTCTCAGAGTCTGGGCTCATCACAGCTTCCTGATAGGTTGTAGGCTCATTCTCAATGAGCACAACGTCATTGTCATCAGACAAGAGAAATGAATATCTCTCAGGCTGATGACGTACCCTACCAGACCTGCGAAGAGGTAGGTCTACTTGAACAGGATGTTGTTGCATAACTCCTTGTGTAACAACCTCATGATCCACAACACTTTGTGGTTCCTGTTCAACCTCCATCAAGGCCTCAGTGCTTTGGTCCATATCTTGAAGTTCTTCAAGATCGAACGTACTCCCACTAGTTTTTCTAGAAACAAAGTCCCTTTCTAGAAAAACCCCAGTCTTCGCCACAAACACTTTGTGCTGACTGGGAATGTAGAAGTAATATCCCTTCGTTTCCTTGGGATATCCTACAAAATAGCACTTATCAGATTTGGGTCCCAGTTTGTCTGAGACTTGACGTCGAACGTAAGCCTCACAACCCCAAATCCTCATAAAAGACATCTGGGGATTCTTCCCAGTCCATATCTGATATGGTGTCTTTACTACAGCCTTTGATGGAACACGGTTAAGAGTGAAGGCTGCCGTGTCCAGAGCATATCCCCAAAAGGATATAGGAAGATCTGTGTGACTCATCATGGATCGCACCATATCTAATAGGGTACGATTCCTCCTTTCGGATACACCATTCCATTGTGGTGTTCCAGGAGGAGTGAGTTGGGACAGAATCCCACACTCAGCTAGATAGTCACGGAACTCATGGCTGAGGTATTCTCCACCTCGATCTGATCGAAGTATTTTAATACTCTTGCCAAGCTGGTTTTGTACTTCATTCTTGAATTCTTTGAACTTTTCAAAGGATTCTGACTTATGTGTCATCAAGTACACATAACCATATCTACTGAAATCATCAGTAAATGTAATGAAGTACCTATAACCACCTCTGGCAGCAACATTGAAAGGGCCACATACATCGCTATGTATAAGACCTAACAAATCGGTTGCTCTTTCGCTGTGTCCACTGAATGGAGTCTTGGTCATCTTGCCAAGAAGGCAAGACTCGCATGTCTCAAATGATTCAAAATCAAATGAGTCTAGCAAACCATCTCTATGGAGCTGGGATAGGCGACTCTCATTTATATGGCCTAAGCGACAGTGCCAGATATAGGTTTGGTTCAAGTCATTAGACTTGAGCCTTTTGGTATTTATGTTATAGATAGGGTTTTCTAAGTCTAGAAGATAGAGTCCGTTCATCAGAGGTGCACTACAATAGAACATTTCATTTAAATAAACTGAACAACATTTGTTCTTTATTATAAACGAAAATCCTTTCTTGTCTAAACAAGAAACAGAAACTATGTTCTTAGTCAGAGCAGGCACATAATAACAATCATCTAACTCTAGTACAAGCCCAGAGGGCAGAGATAGCATATAAACTCCTGTAGCAACAGCAGCAACTCTTGCTCCATTGCCAACTCGTAAGTCCACCTCGCCCTTTGTCAATGTCCTGCTATTTCTCAGCGCCTGCACATTAGTACAAATGTGAGAAGCACATCCGGTATCTAATACCCATGATGTAGAAATAGACAAATTGACTTCTATAACATGAATACCTGAAGTAGAAGTCTGACTTCTCTTCTTCTGGAGATCTTCCATATATTTCTTGCAGTTCCGCTTCCAGTGTCCGGTCTCACCGCAGTGGAAGCAGGTAGCATCCTTGGCAACCCCTCCTTTGGGTTTCAGTGCTTTGCCCTTGCCCTTGCCCTTGGCTTGAGACTTTCCCTTGCCTTTGGGCTTGCCCTTACCTTTGTCCTTCTGCACCATCAAAATGGGCTTGGCCTTCTTAAGATTGAGCTCAGCAGTTCTCAACATGCTGAGCATCTCAGGCAGGGGCTTGTCAATTTCGTTCATGTTCCAGTTCATGACAAATTGACTATAACTTTCGGGAAGGGACTGCAAGATCAAGTCTGTGGCCAGCTCTTGGCCCAGTGGGAATCCCAATCTCTGCAGATTCTCTATGTACCCAATCATCTTGAGTACATAGGGACCTACGGGAGTCCCTTCTTGCATCTTGCACTGAAACAGTGCCTTAGAGATCTCAAATCTCTCGTGCCTTGCTTGTCCTTGATACAGTTGACGCAGATGCTCAACCATATCGAAAGCATCCATTAACTCATGTTGCTTCTGAAGCTCAGAGTTCATGGTTGCGAGCATAAGGCATGACACATCCAATGCGTCATCTTGATGCTTCTTGTGAGCATCACGGTCAGCTCGCGTGGCACTGGCAGGAGGTGCCTCGGGAATAGGCTGCTCCAGAACGTACAGTTTACGTTCTTGCTTGAGAACTATTCTCAAGTTCCTGTACCAGTCCAGGAAGTTTGCTCCGTTGAGCTTGTCCTTCTCAAGGACAGATCGCAGGGAGAGAGTATTTGCGTTTGTCGACATGGCAATCTACAACAATAAAATGCAGAAAATAAATTATCACATTCCAACTATCATTTAATTAGGCCTTTAATTAAACGACTCTCCCACTGAATTATAGAAATTTTGTAGAATCAAGTCATAGACGTGGTCAAACCATGCTACAAGATTCTATCTAATTTAACTATAATATAGTGGGACAAGATCCACATCATACTAAGCCTTGAGTTAGCTTTGGCTAAATCGCCCAAGACTTAGTACGATCGGTAGGTAACAATTTACCGATTACATCTCTATGCAACTCTTGTTTATAGGATTAAAATTTACATTTACATAAAAACTTGAGTTAGCTTTGGCTAAATCGCCCAAGTTTTAATATAAATGCTATTTTTATCCTACCTTTCCAACGATTGGAATATGCCTATAGTTAGACTCGATCCGACCGAGTTAACTAGTTTCACTCAATCTGATTGAGTTGTTCTCACCCAAGCCGTGATAGGCGGACCAAGATTGTCCTTCCGTACCCTACCAAAGATTAAATGTGTTGCTCTGCTTTGGCAGATTCAACAACAACAAATGATCGAGGTAGTGATAGGTATCAAAACTTGGTAGGCATTTCGAGTCGGAGTTGATTTGAATTAGATCGAATCTAATCGCAAGAGAGAGGGTGTATCATATACACAAGGCTCTAATTATTTTACTCTAGCATGCATCACTACAGCAAANCAGAGTACATATATTGACAAGGTCTTACTTCGGTTTGCCATGCAGAATTCCAAGAAAGGATTTCTGCCTATGTCACATGGTATGAGTCTTTCGAAGACTCAAAGTCCCTCTTCTAGAGAGGAGAGAGACCGCATGGATCAGATCCCTTATGCCTCGGCCATAGGATCTGTCATGTACGCCATGCTATGTACTCGTCCTGATGTCTCGTATGCTTTAAGTATGACGAGCAGATACCAGTCAGATCCAGGTGAGCGTCACTGGATAGCGGTCAAGAATATTCTTAAGTACTTGAGAAGGACTAAAGAATATTTCTTGATATATGGAGGCGATGAGGAGCTAACTGTAAAGGGTTACAGTGATGCCAGCTTCCAAACCGACCAGGATGATTATCGGTCGCAGTCAGGGTTCGTGTTTTGTCTGAATGGCGGCGCTGTGAGCTGGAAGAGTTCGAAGCAGGACACAGTTGCTGATTCTACAACAGAGGCTGAGTATATTGCTGCATCAGAGGCAGCAAAGGAGGCAGTTTGGATCCGCAAGTTCGTTGCAGAGCTTGGGGTGGTTCCTAGCATTGCAGATCCCATAGAGCTCTATTGTGACAATAATGGAGCTATTGCGCAGGCTAAGGAACCTCGCTCACACCAGCGGACCAAACATATACTACGGCGCTTCCATCTCATTCGAGAGATCATCGATAGAGGAGATGTGAAGATATGCAGAGTACCCACAGAGGCGAATGTCGCAGATCCCCTGACCAAGGCTTTGGCACAGACAAAGCATGATGGTCACACTAGATCATTGGGTATTAGATACTACAGTGATTGGCACTAGTGCTAGTGGGAGATTGTTGGTGAGAGCCCTAGAGCCGATCATGTAATGATTGTATGGACTAATTTGTATCATATTCCTATGTATAAATAAAGGCATGTTTTATGGTTATTATACTTACGTGTATTTGTGCCAATTAGCTAAGTATAATAATGTCCTTGAGTAGAAGGTTCTTATCTATATCAATCGATTGGTTGAATCGATAGTGAGATGATATAGAGAACACTACTCTAAATAATTCCTAGTCAAGTATTAACATTCTAGGACAATGTTAATACGTAGAGGCTAGCATGTAAGTCAACATGATGACTTGATCTCACAAGTCATGGATATAGAGATATCAAGTTGACACATGGGTATGCATTGGAGAATGTATACTGAATGACCCGCCATGAGAAAGTATCATGGATCGTTATATGAGTGTCATATACTTTCTCATGTGGCTATTAGTATGACTATTAGTCCTTGGACCTGAAGTCACCATGGATTCCTACATAAGGAGTTACGTACTTTGGCTTCGTCAAACGTCACCCGTAAATGGGTGGACTATAAAGGCGATTACTGGGTATGTAACAAATTATGGAGAGGGATGTGAGTGATGTAGATGGGATCTATCCCTCCTATATGACGGGAGCGATATCGTATTCTTGATAGAGTTAGACCACAAAGTGCATGGCCATGCCCAAGTGAGTCAATATGAGATATTGAACTCATTTGATTAGTGTGAGTCTACTTGGAGTTCAAGATATAGATTGACTCGAGGATGACACGGTCTATGCCTCAATTGAGTCAATCTAGATATCATGGATAGAGGGACATTATCATATATTGTGAGAGTCACAATTATTAGTCACAAGGTGATGTTGGATCTCAACATTCTTGTAACTTGGGTAGCAATGATGTGTTGCTAGATACCGCTCATTGCTTATGTTTCTAAGAGGTTAGAAGCATTGCCAACGTTACAAGAACCTATAGGGTCACACGCAAAGGACAAATAGATGGAGAAAAATTGAAGTCAAGTTTGACTTGACTAAATATGGAAAGTCCATAAAAGGCAAGTTTGACTTGACCTAAATCCAAATCAAGTTTGACTTGACTTGGTTCCACTTCAAGTTAGACTTGACATGGGAGAAGAAATGGAGTCAAGTTTGACTTGACTAAATATGGAAAGTCCATAAAAGGCAAGTTTGACTTGACCAAAAACCACCTCACCTTGAATTGACCAAGTGATGACTTGGCTTGGTTTTTGACTAAATGTGTATGCCACATCATTTCCAAGGTGGTAACCCCTCCCATTTGAATTTGAATTCAAATGGAGGAGGTTATGGCATGTTATGGCCGGCCACTTAATGGCCATTAATGGCCATTAAGTGGCCGGCCACCAAGGGTGAACAAAAAGGGATTTTGGTTCCCTTTTTGTGTGTGGCTCTTCTTCTTCCTTTGAGATTTTCTTTTTGAAGATCTTGCTCTACTTCTCCTCTTGTCGAAACCGAGAAGGTGCTAGCACACCTAAGGTTTTGATCCATCTATTTTGTTCGCGTGGATACATATAGAGGAGTGTCTGCCTTGATACTCTACGAGATCCGGCGGCTTTTGGACAAGCGGGAAAGCGAAGGGCTACGCATCAAGGGTAATGGTTCTATCATGTAGATCTAATGTAGATTTAGTAGTGAAACTCGTACTCGTAATTTATTTTATGTTCGCACGGATCCCGTGGCCGAACTTCTGGGGTTTCCGCAACGCAAAAAGCGGTTTTTGCGGCCTAGAATGTCTAACAGTGGTATCAGAGCCACGTGCGAACCTTGTACGAGTTTAAATTTGTTTTTTTTTGTATTAGATACAAAATTTACAGACAAATAATATTCTGTGATTTTTCGAAATTTATAGTATTTATGGGTATTTTTCTCATAAAGTCGAAGCAACAAGTGTTCGGACACTTGTAGGCTTCACCGATCGAGAAAAACTTTCCGAAACGGAAAGATCTCGCTATAATTTTTCGGGACAGCGGCTTAAGTTGCTGTAAGGTGGTTTTGGGACACTCGCGAAATTCATTTCGCGAGTAGGGGCGCTGCCCCTAACCCCGCGAGGGGCATTGTCCCGCAATCGTGCCCGAAAATCGTGTAGCGGGACCGTTACGGAAGGGTAACTCATAATATTGGAAAATTGTCGAAAAATTATAGAAATTTATTTAAAATACATAATTTGGAATTATGTATGGATTTGTGATGATCATGGCCCAATAAAAACCCAATATGATTGGAATGTGTTGTAATTCATATTACGGTCTGCGTACCGTTTTTGTGGTTGTGCGTGTTGTATAGTGTATGCGACCTGCGAGTCGGCTTCTTTTATTTTATTTCTGTATTTTCTTATTTTGTAATGTCCAAAATGAAGACGGTGGATGGTCCATCCGAAGACGGAGTTATGGAGGAGGCCAACGACACGTGGCGGTCAAAGGAGAAGCTTGGAGAAGCTAACCCTAGGTTGACCGTCAGATCTTCTCATTGGCTTGAGAAGATCGTAGTAGGGCCATGATCAAATCACAAATTAAATTATTTTATATTTCTTGTATGTGATGCATGCTAGTATAAAGTAATTAGAGCCTTTATGTGTATATGATACACCCCTTCTCGATTAGATTAGATCTAATTTAAATCGACTCGTAAATGCCTACCAAGTTTTGATACCTATCACTACCTCGATCATTTGTTGTTGTTGAATCTGCCAAAGCAGAGCAACACATTTAATCTTGGTAGGGTACGGAGGGACAATCTTGGTCCCGCCTATCACGGCTTGGGTGAGAACAAACTCAATCAGATTGAGTGAAACTAGTTAACTCGGTCGGATCGAGTCTAACTATAGGCATATTCCAATCGTTGGAAAGGTAGGATAAAAATCGCATTTATATTAAAACTTGGGCGATTTAGCCAAAGCTAACTCAAGTTTTTATGTAAATGTAAATTTTAATCCTATAAACAAGAGTTGCATAGAGATGTAATCGGTAAATTATTACCTACCGATCGTACTAAGTCTTGGGCGATTTAGCCAAAGCTAACTCAAGGCTTAGTATGATGTGGATCTTGTCCCACTATATTATAGTTAAATTAGATAGAATCTTGTAGCGTGGTTTGACCACATCTATGACTTGATTCTACAAATTTTCTATAATTCAGTGGGAGAATCATTTAATTAAAGGCCTAATTAAATGAAAAAGGAATATGTTATTTAATTTTCTGCATTTTATTGTTGTAGATTGCCATGTCGACAAACGCAAATACTCTCTCCCTGCGATCTGTCCTTGAGAAGGACAAGCTCAACGGAGCAAACTTCCTGGACTGGTACAGGAACTTGAGAATAGTTCTCAAGCAAGAACGTAAACTGTACGTTCTGGAGCAGCCTATTCCCGAGGCACCTCCTGCCAGTGCCACGCGAGCTGACCGTGATGCTCACAAGAAGCATCAAGATGACGCATTAGATGTGTCATGCCTTATGCTCGCAACCATGAACTCTGAGCTTCAGAAGCAACATGAGTTAATGGATGCTTTCGATATGGTTGAGCATCTGCGTCAACTGTATCAAGGACAAGCAAGGCACGAGAGATTTGAGATCTCTAAGGCACTGTTTCAGTGCAAGATGCAAGAAGGGACTCCCGTAGGTCCCTATGTACTCAAGATGATTGGGTACATAGAGAATTTACAGAGATTGGGATTCCCACTGGGCCAAGAGCTGGCCACAGACTTGATCTTGCAGTCCCTACCCGAAAGTTATAGTCAATTTGTCATGAACTGGAACATGAATGAAATTGACAAGCCCCTGCCTGAGATGCTCAGCATGTTAAGAACTGCTGAGCTCAATCTTAAGAAGGCCAAGCCCATTTTGATGGTGCAGAAGGACAAAGGTAAGGGCAAGCCCAAAGGCAAGGGAAAGTCTCAAGCCAAGGGCAAGGGCAAGGGCAAAGCACTGAAACCCAAAGGAGGGGTTGCCAAGGATGCTACCTGCTTCCACTGTGGTGAGACCGGACACTGGAAGCGGAACTGCAAGAAATATATGGAAGATCTCCAGAAGAAGAGAAGTCAGACTTCTACTTCAGGTATTCATGTTATAGAAGTCAATTTGTCTATTTCTACATCATGGGTATTAGATACCGGATGTGCTTCTCACATTTGTACTAATGTGCAGGCGCTGAGAAATAGCAGGGCATTGACAAAGGGCGAGGTGGACTTACGAGTTGGCAATGGAGCAAGAGTTGCTGCTGTTGCTACAGGAGTTTATATGCTATCTCTGCCCTCTGGGCTTGTATTAGAGTTAGATGATTGTTATTATGTGCCTGCTCTGACTAAGAACATAGTTTCTGTTTCTTGTTTAGACAAGAAAGGATTTTCGTTTATAATAAAGAACAAATGTTGTTCAGTTTATTTAAATGAAATGTTCTATTGTAGTGCACCTCTGATGAACGGACTCTATCTTCTAGACTTAGAAAACCCTATCTATAACATAAATACCAAAAGGCTCAAGTCTAATGACTTGAACCAAACCTATATCTGGCACTGTCGCTTAGGCCATATAAATGAGAGTCGCCTATCCCAGCTCCATAGAGATGGTTTGCTGGACTCATTTGATTTTGAATCATTTGAGACATGCGAGTCTTGCCTTCTTGGCAAGATGACCAAGACTCCATTCAGTGGACACAGCGAAAGAGCAACCGATTTGTTAGGTCTTATACATAGCGATGTATGTGGCCCTTTCAATGTTGCTGCCAGAGGTGGTTATAGGTACTTCATTACATTTACTGATGATTTCAGTAGATATGGTTATGTGTACTTGATGACACATAAGTCAGAATCCTTTGAAAAGTTCAAAGAATTCAAGAATGAAGTACAAAACCAGCTTGGCAGGAGTATTAAAATACTTCGATCAGATCGAGGTGGAGAATACCTCAGCCATGAGTTCCGTGACTATCTAGCTGAGTGTGGGATTCTGTCCCAACTCACTCCTCCTGGAACACCACAATGGAATGGTGTGTCCGAAAGGAGGAATCGTACCCTATTAGATATGGTGCGATCCATGATGAGTCACACAGATCTTCCTATATCCTTTTGGGGATATGCTCTGGACACGGCAGCCTTCACTCTTAACCGTGTTCCATCAAAGGCTGTAGTAAAGACACCATATCAGATATGGACTGGGAAGAGTCCCCAGATGTCTTTTATGAGGATTTGGGGTTGTGAGGCTTACGTTCGACGTCAAGTCTCAGACAAACTGGGACCCAAATCTGATAAGTGCTATTTTGTAGGATATCCCAAGGAAACGAAGGGATATTACTTCTACATTCCCAGTCAGCACAAAGTGTTTGTGGCGAAGACTGGGGTTTTTCTAGAAAGGGACTTTGTTTCTAGAAAAACTAGTGGGAGTACGTTCGATCTTGAAGAACTTCAAGATATGGACCAAAGCACTGAGGCCTTGATGGAGGTTGAACAGGAACCACAAAGTGTTGTGGATCATGAGGTTGTTACACAAGGAGTTATGGAACAACATCCTGTTCAAGTAGACCTACCTCTTCGCAGGTCTGGTAGGGTACGTCATCAGCCTGAGAGATATTCATTTCTCTTGTCTGATGACAATGACGTTGTGCTCATTGAGAATGAGCCTACAACCTATCAGGAAGCTGTGATGAGCCCAGACTCTGAGAAATGGCTTGAGGCCATGAGATCCGAGATGGATTCCATGTACACCAACCAAGTTTGGACCTTAGTTGATCCACCTGAAGGGGTAAAACCAATTGGGTGTAAGTGGGTCTTTAAGAGAAAGACTGACATGGGAGGACTTACGCATACCTATAAGGGTAGACTGGTAGCAAAGGGTTTCAAACAAATTCATGGTATTGACTATGATGAAACCTTTTCTCCAGTAGCGATGTTCAAGTCCATTCGGATCATGCTTGCTATTGCAGCATACCACGATTATGAGATCTGGCAGATGGATGTCAAAACCGCGTTCCTGAATGGGAACCTACTCGAGGATGTGTACATGACACAACCTGAGGGTTTTGTAGATCCAAAGCATACTGGCAGAGTATGCAAGCTGCAAAGGTCCATTTATGGACTAAAGCAAGCTTCTCGGAGCTGGAATCTTCGATTCGATGATGCAATCAAACAGTTTGGTTTCATCAAGAATGAAGATGAACCCTGTGTCTACAAGAGGGTTGAAGGAAACATAGTAGTTTTCCTCATATTGTATGTGGATGACATACTACTCATTGGGAATGATATTCCTATGCTTCAGTCTGTGAAGACTTGGCTGGGGAATTGTTTCTCAATGAAGGACTTAGGTGAAGCAGCCTGTATTTTAGGCATCAAGATCTATAGAGATAGATCTAAGAGATTGCTTGGCCTAAGTCAGAGTACATATATTGACAAGGTCTTACTTCGGTTTGCCATGCAGAATTCCAAGAAAGGATTTCTGCCTATGTCACATGGTATGAGTCTTTCGAAGACTCAAAGTCCCTCTTCTAGAGAGGAGAGAGACCGCATGGATCAGATCCCTTATGCCTCGGCCATAGGATCTGTCATGTACGCCATGCTATGTACTCGTCCTGATGTCTCGTATGCTTTAAGTATGACGAGCAGATACCAGTCAGATCCAGGTGAGCGTCACTGGATAGCGGTCAAGAATATTCTTAAGTACTTGAGAAGGACTAAAGAATATTTCTTGATATATGGAGGCGATGAGGAGCTAACTGTAAAGGGTTACAGTGATGCCAGCTTCCAAACCGACCAGGATGATTATCGGTCGCAGTCAGGGTTCGTGTTTTGTCTGAATGGCGGCGCTGTGAGCTGGAAGAGTTCGAAGCAGGACACAGTTGCTGATTCTACAACAGAGGCTGAGTATATTGCTGCATCAGAGGCAGCAAAGGAGGCAGTTTGGATCCGCAAGTTCGTTGCAGAGCTTGGGGTGGTTCCTAGCATTGCAGATCCCATAGAGCTCTATTGTGACAATAATGGAGCTATTGCGCAGGCTAAGGAACCTCGCTCACACCAGCGGACCAAACATATACTACGGCGCTTCCATCTCATTCGAGAGATCATCGATAGAGGAGATGTGAAGATATGCAGAGTACCCACAGAGGCGAATGTCGCAGATCCCCTGACCAAGGCTTTGGCACAGACAAAGCATGATGGTCACACTAGATCATTGGGTATTAGATACTACAGTGATTGGCACTAGTGCTAGTGGGAGATTGTTGGTGAGAGCCCTAGAGCCGATCATGTAATGATTGTATGGACTAATTTGTATCATATTCCTATGTATAAATAAAGGCATGTTTTATGGTTATTATACTTACGTGTATTTGTGCCAATTAGCTAAGTATAATAATGTCCTTGAGTAGAAGGTTCTTATCTATATCAATCGATTGGTTGAATCGATAGTGAGATGATATAGAGAACACTACTCTAAATAATTCCTAGTCAAGTATTAACATTCTAGGACAATGTTAATACGTAGAGGCTAGCATGTAAGTCAACATGATGACTTGATCTCACAAGTCATGGATATAGAGATATCAAGTTGACACATGGGTATGCATTGGAGAATGTATACTGAATGACCCGCCATGAGAAAGTATCATGGATCGTTATATGAGTGTCATATACTTTCTCATGTGGCTATTAGTATGACTATTAGTCCTTGGACCTGAAGTCACCATGGATTCCTACATAAGGAGTTACGTACTTTGGCTTCGTCAAACGTCACCCGTAAATGGGTGGACTATAAAGGCGATTACTGGGTATGTAACAAATTATGGAGAGGGATGTGAGTGATGTAGATGGGATCTATCCCTCCTATATGACGGGAGCGATATCGTATTCTTGATAGAGTTAGACCACAAAGTGCATGGCCATGCCCAAGTGAGTCAATATGAGATATTGAACTCATTTGATTAGTGTGAGTCTACTTGGAGTTCAAGATATAGATTGACTCGAGGATGACACGGTCTATGCCTCAATTGAGTCAATCTAGATATCATGGATAGAGGGACATTATCATATATTGTGAGAGTCACAATTATTAGTCACAAGGTGATGTTGGATCTCAACATTCTTGTAACTTGGGTAGCAATGATGTGTTGCTAGATACCGCTCATTGCTTATGTTTCTAAGAGGTTAGAAGCATTGCCAACGTTACAAGAACCTATAGGGTCACACGCAAAGGACAAATAGATGGAGAAAAATTGAAGTCAAGTTTGACTTGACTAAATATGGAAAGTCCATAAAAGGCAAGTTTGACTTGACCTAAATCCAAATCAAGTTTGACTTGACTTGGTTCCACTTCAAGTTAGACTTGACATGGGAGAAGAAATGGAGTCAAGTTTGACTTGACTAAATATGGAAAGTCCATAAAAGGCAAGTTTGACTTGACCAAAAACCACCTCACCTTGAATTGACCAAGTGATGACTTGGCTTGGTTTTTGACTAAATGTGTATGCCACATCATTTCCAAGGTGGTAACCCCTCCCATTTGAATTTGAATTCAAATGGAGGAGGTTATGGCATGTTATGGCCGGCCACTTAATGGCCATTAATGGCCATTAAGTGGCCGGCCACCAAGGGTGAACAAAAAGGGATTTTGGTTCCCTTTTTGTGTGTGGCTCTTCTTCTTCCTTTTGAGATTTTCTTTTTGAAGATCTTGCTCTACTTCTCCTCTTGTCGAAACCGAGAAGGTGCTAGCACACCTAAGGTTTTGATCCATCTATTTTGTTCGCGTGGATACATATAGAGGAGTGTCTGCCTTGATACTCTACGAGATCCGGCGGCTTTTGGACAAGCGGGAAAGCGAAGGGCTACGCATCAAGGGTAATGGTTCTATCATGTAGATCTAATGTAGATTTAGTAGTGAAACTCGTACTCGTAATTTATTTTATGTTCGCACGGATCCCGTGGCCGAACTTCTGGGGTTTCCGCAACGCAAAAAGCGGTTTTTGCGGCCTAGAAAGTCTAACAGTGGTATCAGAGCCACGTGCGAACCTTGTACGAGTTTAAATTTGTTTTTTTTGTATTAGATACAAAATTTACAGACAAATAATATTCTGTGATTTTTCGAAATTTATAGTATTTATGGGTATTTTTCTCATAAAGTCGAAGCAACAAGTGTTCGGACACTTGTAGGCTTCACCGATCGAGAAAAACTTTCCGAAACGGAAAGATCTCGCTATAATTTTTCGGGACAGCGGCTTAAGTTGCTGTAAGGTGGTTTTGGGACACTCGCGAAATTCATTTCGCGAGTAGGGGCGCTGCCCCTAACCCCGCGAGGGGCATTGTCCCGCAATCGTGCCCGAAAATCGTGTAGCGGGACCGTTACGGAAGGGTAACTCATAATATTGGAAAATTGTCGAAAAATTATAGAAATTTATTTAAAATACATAATTTGGAATTATGTATGGATTTGTGATGATCATGGCCCAATAAAAACCCAATATGATTGGAATGTGTTGTAATTCATATTACGGTCTGCGTACCGTTTTTGTGGTTGTGCGTGTTGTATAGTGTATGCGACCTGCGAGTCGGCTTCTTTTATTTTATTTCTGTATTTTCTTATTTTGTAATGTCCAAAATGAAGACGGTGGATGGTCCATCCGAAGACGGAGTTATGGAGGAGGCCAACGACACGTGGCGGTCAAAGGAGAAGCTTGGAGAAGCTAACCCTAGGTTGACCGTCAGATCTCCCTAACCATGCGCAAGCAACCATTGAAGGGATCTCCGAGCCGAGATGATAAGCTACTTATTTACATCCATCGATCCTATACTCCACAAAGGAGTGTACATGAAATCTAGATCGAAAGTAAATAAAAAGCTCGGCTAAACATGTGTCGTATTTAATTACAAAAATTAAATACCTATTTAGCCTCATCACCCCCGAGGATTCAAATAATTACAACCATGCACAATCAATCACATACACACATTATTTAAGTCATAATAGTTGGAATCTCATACCTGCAACAAAGAGTTAGCCTACGCACATCCTACTATTATTCGGCAAAAATAAAATATATTATAATGTATAAAAAGTAACTGAATCCTAAACACACAAAACCAGAAACCTCAGCTCTAATACCAGTTGTTGGATTGCTTGGCGGGTTTCCTAAGCGAATACCTGGTCGTCCATGAGAGACCTCTCCATGTCCACGGATTAAAAATTTAATTCGAACATAGACTTATCTCCCAAACGACCGTCTCGTCGTCGTACTAATTGATTCGAGTTATAACTTAGCCAAACTCAAAGTTCAAGCCTTGTAACTCGCCTAACAAATTAGTGGCGAAAAAGACGACGAGTGGATCGCCGATTTTTGTGTTTATTATCGGGATCAACAACAATTAATTATCAACATTAATTAACAAATAATTAAGATCATGATAATTAATTAATACCACATAAAATGATAGAAACAAGGAACCAAAGAGAAGGGTTATACATTTTCTTTTACCTCTTGATCTTCTATTGTATGACCCTCCCCTCTTGGACGTCGTGTGGGCGGCGATCTACCAAGAACCGTGGTCACCAAGTCAATCCCTTCTCCTTGCACCAACCAAGCCCTAACCTTAGGGTTGCCGCCGACCACTCCAAGGAAGAAGAAAATCCAAACACAAACCCTACTACTCCTTTCCTCCACCGTCGGCGCCCGAGCAGCAAGAAGCTTGGAGGTCCCTTGGAGAAAGTTGCGTGAGCAACTTCTGTTCTCTCCAAGCTGCGTGAGCAACTCCAAGTTGCCTGAGGAACTTCTGTTCTCTCCAAGCTGCGTGAGCAACTCCAAGTTGCGTGAGCAACTTTTGCTCCAAGCGCGAGCAACTTTTTCTCCAGAGAATTCTGCACGATTTCTCTAAGCTTGAGCAAGTTGCGTGAGCAACTTGTATTTCTCCAAGGTAGAAATCGACGTCGATTGCTCAAACGAGAGAGGGAGAGAGAGAGGAGGAGAGGAGAGGAGAGACTTAGGGTTTTCTTGTGTTGAATTGGATTCTTGGTTTCATGCCACCATGGGGTATTTATAGGGCTACAATAGGGACCATGAGAAGGAGTTGGGTCTTGGCCTGCTAATGGATCCAAACCCGATCCATTAATGTGTTGGTATGGCTTAGCGATTTCCAAGACAACCACGGGGTCATACCTGAGAGACCTCTCTATGTCTATGGATTAAAAAACAATTTAATCCGAATAGAGACCCGTCCCTCTAATGACCATCTCATCGTCGTGTTAATTAATCCAAGTTGCAACTTAGCCAAAACCAAGGTTAAGACCTTGAAACTTTTCAGATTAATTAACCGCGGAAAAGATGATGATTTGGATCGCCGGGTTTTGTGTTTATCTTTGGGGTCCTGCTAGTTAATTATTATCCATGACAAGCAATCAAAACAATTAACAAACATACATAAAATGACGAGGCGAAGTAACATGGCACAATAAAACATAACTAAGGTAAAATGGAGCTCGGGAGAGTTATACCTTGTCGTTTACCTCGCAGTCTTCTACCTTATGACCCTCCCCTCCTGGACGTCGTGTGGGCGACGATCTACCAAGACCCAGAGTCACCAAGGTGCCAAAATAATCCTTCCTTCCTTTCTTTGCGCCAACGCCAAAACCTAGGGTTAGGTTTTGGCTCACTGTCGCGACCCTTCAAGAAAGGGATGATGAAGCTGAGAAGAGGAGTTCCACTCTTTCACCATAGCCCATGCCAACCTCTGCATTCTCTTCCTATCTCACGGCCGAAGATCCGTAAGTAAGATATACTCTCCCCGAGCCTCTCCTTTTTCCGGCGACAAACACCAAAGGAGAGGCTTCCCTCGCCGGCGCACCACCCTCCTTCCTCCTCTACTTCCGCGCTCCACAAGGGAGAAGGAAACTTCTCCTTGTCCTGTGTACGATCGCAACAGAGGATGTAGAAGAAGAGAGTGGAAGAAGAAGAGAAGAGAGGCTTCTTTTCTCCTCCACCGTTGGCGCCGACCCTTCTCACTTGCGCCGCCGAGTTCTCCTTCCTCCCTTCATGCCGCGCGCCACCAAGGGACAAAGATGATTCCTCTCTTGCTCTGTGATCGGCAGCAACCTTGAAGGAGAGAAGAAAACCAAAAGAAGAAGAAGGGTTTAGCCCTTCTCTTCCACCGGTCGCCGACGCCCTAGGTGAGAGGGGTTTTTGGGAGAGAGAGGTAAGGGTTTTTAATTAAATTGGAAGAATTCCAATTAATTATGGATTAATTCATTCACCTTGTTTTATGTCTCCTATGGGGTATTTTTAGGGCTAAGGTAGGGACCATGAGGAGGAGTTGGTTCTTGGCCTGCTAATGGATCCAAACCCGATCCATTAATGGTGATCCATTCCACTAAAGGATCCCATTGTACTTCCTCACCAACCCCCATATTTTCATATGGGCTCCACATATTACAAGTCGTCCATCTCCCTGTGTTTAAGATATCGAATGCCCGATAATTAATTTAATTTACTGATAATTAAATTAATTATCCTCATGATCCTTGATTAGTACCACTCAACCTTTTCATCATATCGGACCATAGTCCACTTGCAAGATTTGACACGACGATCCTTTTGAGCTCACCAAAGGGGGCATTATCATCCCGACTCACCATGACACGGATTCCATCAATAATCAACAGCACACCATGCAGATAACAGTATTACCCAACTTACCAGGCCTATTGATCTAACAGAATAGATCTCGCCCATTGGTAAATCAAAGTAATAATCAATTAACTACATGTGCCCGTTATTATTTCGGGATTCAGAGATCATACTCCATAATATAATCCGAGGTATAATCCAATTTACGAAGTCAGTACAAAATTGGATGACCTCTCTTTTGGTCCTACTCAATGTACACTAGTGTAATTCTATGGTTAAGATAAACCACACCTAATTACACTACAACCATGCCGATGGTTTGTCCAACTCCATCTCGGTTGTGAGTCTCTTTCTTATACTTCGGCAAGGAACCTGATAACATGATCTTCTGTGCGACACCACGCACCATGTTATCTACAATGCCAAGTATCAAACTTTCGTACACATACTAATATAAACATGCACTGTGTGATTTTACGATTCTCTTTAAAATGTAAATGTATCCTAACCAAAAGCAAGACTTTTAATATACATCCTAACATAATGAAGATCCATTCCACTAAAGGATCCTTATTGAACTACCTTATCAACCCACATATTTACATATGAGCTCCACCTATTATGAGTACAATTTCTCCCCATGTTTAAGATATCGAATACCCGTCGATTAATTTAAATTACTGACAATTTTAATTAATCAACCTCTGACTCCTTGACTAGTACCACTCATCCTTATCATCATGTTGGACCAAGTCCGCCTGCAGGATTTAACATGATGAACCTTATGAGCTCATTAAGGGGGCATCATCATCCCACTCACCAGGACATAGATTCTGTCTATAATTAACGACATACCATGTAAATAATATTATTTCCCAACTTACCGGACCTATCGATTTAACAGCATAAATCTCGCTCATTGGTAAATCAAAGAAATAAATATTAAGTACATGTGCTCGTTATTATATCGGGATTCAGAGCATGTACTCCATAATAAATCGAGGTTTGATCCAATTATAAAGTCAATATAAATTGGATCACCTCTATGTTGGTCCTACTCAATGCACACAAAGTGCACTAATGTAATTCTATGGTCAAGGCAAACCAACACTAAATTACACTACAACCATCTCGATGGTATGCCCAACTCTATCTCGGTTGTGAGCCTCTACTTATATTCTACAAGGAACTGATAACATGATCTTCCGTGTGACACCACACACCATATTATCTACAATGTAAAGTATTAGATATTTTGTACATACTAATATAAACATGCAACAGTGATCTTGTGATTCTCTTTCAAAATGTAGATGTCTATACAGAAAAGGCAAGACTTTTTAGTATATATCCTAACACGTAGCACCCAGACCAAGCCTAAGTACCTCGGGCATCCGCAGCACCGTGAGGTATTAGAGTTTTTGATTCTTGGTTGGGAGTTTGTAGCACCCAGACCAAGCCTAAGTACCTCGGGCATCCGCGACACCGGGTGGTATTAGGGTGATTCTTGGTTGGGAGTCTATAGCACCCAGACCAAGCCTAAGTACCTCGGGCATCCGCAGCACCACGAGGTATTAGGGTTTTTGATTCTTGGTTAGGAGTCCGTAGCACCCAGACCAAACCTAAGTACCTCGGGCATCCGCAGCATCATGAGGTATTAGGGTTTTTGATTCTTGGTTGGGAGTCTGTAGCACCCAGACCAAGCCTATGTACCTCGGGCATCCGCAGCACCACTAGGTATTAGGGTTTTTGATTCTTGGTTGGGAGTCTGTAGCACCCAGACCAAGCCTAAGTACCCCAGACATCCGCAGCACCGCGAGGTATTAGGGTTTTGATTTCTTGGTGATGTACTGGCACTTTGGAGAGGGCACCTTCCTTTATTACTTGAATTCGTTGCAAGGCAGCAAGAATACATAGGCGGGTTCACAATATGCAAGGTAAAACTTACCGGGGATGAGAGCGTCGGAGATAGTTGGCCTGCTCTGGCCTCTTGAGTCTTTTGTTCCTATCCTCCGGTGCACGATCGCTTCATTCAGTTAGCTTTCTGGAGCCCTCGGGGTTTTCCAAGACTCTGATTTGACTTCACCACTGTAACATCGCCGAGACACCAGCTGGTCCCCTTTGACTTTAGCCACTCGGTCGTCCACGGGGAATTTTATCTTCTGGTAGTAGACAAAGACCACCGCCTGGATGACACTGAGCACCGGGCGGCCCAAGATGTCGTTGTAGGATGAGGGAGCTTCCACAATCAAGAAGGGTGTCCTCCTGGTCCTCTCATGCATGTCACTGCCCAATGATAGCGATAGGGTGATCTGCTCTATCGGCTGTACTCGAGACCCAGTGAAGCCGAATAGTGGGGTCAAGACCGGAAGTAGCTCATCCTCGTCAATCTGCATATGATCCAGAGCTACCTTGTACAGGATGTTGACAGAACTTCCTGTATCCACGAAGATGCGCTTAACCTCGTAGTTGACGATGTGGACAAGGATTACTAGGGCATCTTCATGGGGAGCTTCCACTTCTTCCAAGTCTGCTGGACCGAAAGAGATTGTCGAGATGTGATCCTGGCTCCGACTCATCCTGATTGAGTAGTTTTTTAGTCGCCGGGTATGAGACTTCCTTGCCGGATGGGAATCTCCTCTGGTGGGTCCCCCGGAGATTACTCCAACATGTCCCGAGGGCGGGCCATGTACAGGGGCCTTGCCCTTCCGGGGATCTTTTTCTAAGGAGGGGATCTGCGGGGTGCAGACCCCCGACTCCTTCCTCACGACTGTGATCTGGACCGATGTCGGGTCTTGTTTTCCCCGACTTGTTGCTGTCGAGGAGAAAGGCTTCATCGTGGAGATCTTCGGTGATACCCCGCCTTATTCCACTTCCTCCGAGGTTTGATGTCTGTCTCCTCACTCAATTTCCTCTTCAAGGCATGATACTCCTCGGTGGAGTGCGTTGTACTGCTGTGGAAACCGCAGTACTTCATCAATGGCTTCGGCTGCTCGGTATCCACCGTCTCGACCAACCTTCGCCTACCAGCCCACTGGTCCTTCTCGAGGTGAAGATCTTTCCCTCAAGTTGGAGCTGGGGGCTCCCTCCTTTCGGACCGAGGAACAACTTGAGGGATGACTCCGGCTGGTTCCTTGCGATAGGCGTATTCCACCTCCTCCACGTTGACGTGCTTGACAGAACGCCCCAACAGATCATCGAAGCTGATGGGTGGCTTCTTCACCAGGGATCGGAAAAAATCCCCTTCCGCGAGCACTTGTGTACAGGCACTTACGAGGATTTTCGGCGTCGCACTGGGCACGTCTAGTGCCACCCTGTTGAATTGCTGGATGCACTCCTTGAGCGGCTCTTTCGGCTTCTGCTTGAGGGTGAATAAATTGAGTGCTGTCTTCTGATAGCGATGACTACTGGCGAAGTGGTGGAGGAAGGCGGTCCTAAAACATCCCCTCCGCGAAGGAGTTGATAGAACCTAGTGACAACCTCTGGAACCATCGTTGGGTTGCTCTGGACAGGGTGTTCAAAAACACTCAGTATTTTACACCGTCAGTATACTGGTGCAGGAGTGTTGCATTTTCAAACTTACAGACATTATCCTCCAGATCTGTCTTTCCATCATAATCAGCGATCCCAGACCCACGAAACTGCTTCGGCATGAGGTCTTCCACAATCTCAGATGAGAAGGGAGTAGAGGGAACCTTATGGGAGGCCTTAGGTTCCTCCCTTTTCCCTCTTCGTGCCTCTGCGCGTTGGAGGCTACCGAGTTGGCATTTTTAATGTCTCCGAGAGAGTCTCGTCGGTGGTCCGGGGCTGCTTCGGCACGTCGCCCCGGAGGTGTGACGGATCTTCGTGGTTGGGGGTGCGAGAGGGAGACCCTGGGGATCTCCTCTCATCCAGAAGCACCTCGTTGCGAGGTGACTTGCTCGATTTGGTGCTGTTCAAGTGTCCCCTTGATGGCGTTGGCCACCAACCAGTCCAGTTCCTCTTTCGTCAAGACAATGGGTTGTCCCACCGGCTCTGCCATCGGCACTCCTTCGGGTGCTTTACTGGTTTCCCATAGACAACGCCAAACTTGTTCCGGAAGGAATCAACATCGACGGCCAGTCGCCAGGGTTCTGCCCACACGAACGCTGACGATTGAAGAGGAAGTCACACCATCCGATATTAACACGAGCGTTAGGGGAACACGCCAGAGGTTGTCCGGTGGAGCCTACTCCGACGCTCAAGTTAGTGCCTCAATGGAGAAGATGAAAAGAAGGCAAGACAGTATGTGTGTAGTAAAGAAATGCATAATCCCTCTTACCGGAGAGGGTGAATCCCTTTTATACATGCGGCGACTATATTGGTCCGCCCCCATGATCTATGCTACATCACCCCTTCATCGGTTACTGGATAGTCTTTGAAACGGTCCACGCCGTCATTAAGTTCGACCCGTTGCGACATTTAATAGTCATGATAGCTCTGCGATAGTGGGGATGATTATCCGTAGATTCGAGAAAAAGGGGGACCGTTACTTGAGGTCGAATGCTGCTTGGGCTTCGCTTCCCCGAGGTGATCACGGGGTCTTCTAACCCGGGACGTCCCGGGCGCTCCTTTTCCCCGAGGTGGTCTCGGGACCCGACTTCCCGGGATGATCCCGAGAGGGGTTATCTGATCTGATCTCCAGGGTGTGTTTACTGCCGGGGGGGGGTGGAGGATCCTCTTCCCGAGAGTGTCCCAGGAGCTCTGAAAGGGGAGTCGATCAGACTCGCCACATCTTGCCACCCAACTTCTTCAGCCCACATGTCCGCCACGGGCTATTCAACCCCATCAGCGGTCTTCAAATCTAAAATTTTAAATCCGTCATTCTATTTGTAGTATCAATAAGTCGACTTCACTGGACCATTCAGCAGAATAATATTATATCATGAATATGAACTTATTTGATTTCGAGGTTTTTGTTCTTATGCAATAGTCAACTGTTACCTCGATAACAATCAACTAAGACACTATGACTTAACCTATCTAGGTGAGTCCGTTAGCTTCAAGTCTACACCCGTTCTTGGGTTACAGTTGCTCAAATCTCTAAAATTCAATATTATTTTCTTTTATCATATAATCTCCATGCCTTCTGGACTTCCATGCCTAAAGCCTTCACATCTTTGAGTCTTCGCCTTGCCTAGAGTCTCCATTCCTCTCGATCTTCAGTTTGCCTACATCCAACCATCTTAGCATATCGGGACTTCCCTTTTGTCAAGTTTCTTTTTAACATCATTGATGGGGTTGAGCATCTCAGGGTTGGCACGTGGCACAGGGAAGCTACGTGTTAGGGTCCTCTGAACCTGAACGCTAAGTGATACCAACACCCTCATGGGAGAGTAGATCAGAGCTCTGTGGTCAGACCAAACATAGGTTCCCGAGACTATCTCGTGAGGATAGACGTCCAAGGTCATAATGGGATTCAGGCTCCCGAGACTCTCTCGGGAGGATAGACGCCCAAGGCCAGACCGAGCTTCAGGCTCCTGAGGCTATCTCAGGAGGATAAACGCTCGAGGTCAGGTCGGGCTGCAGGTTCCCAAGACTACCTCGGGAGAACAAGCGAGAGCCCCTGAGGTCAGGCCGGGCATCAGGCTCCCTAGACTATCTCGGGAGGATAGCCGGTCAAGGAGAAACCTCACCACAACACCTTGACACGACCTGAGCACCAAGACTACTATTTTGCCTTTAGCCAAGACAAAATTTGTCAAGAAGCCCGGCCAAAACGAAGCCCTCTTAAATAGGACTTACCTTCTGTTTGGCCGCCACCAGACGACTGCCCCCACTCAAATTCGACTGTTGGCACCCAACGTTCGAATTCTGAGTGCCACCAGTCGATTGCCCCTGGGGCAGTCGACTGGTCCAGGGTCAACTCCCTTTCTGTGAGTTTTATCAGTCGACTGCCCCAATGGCAGTCGACTGCCCCACTCACACACCAAGGGTTTCCCTTCCCGAGTACACTTCTCTCAGCACTCGAACCCTAGGATTTCCTGAGTACAATCACACAACACTCGTACCCTCATGACTCGACTGACTCCTCATCAGTAGCCTCGACTATTGCCTTTGTGCCCTCTTCATCTTCGGCTCCCGTCCCTCGGATGCACGCAAGCTTCCATCTTGCCTCCATGCCATCATTCACGCATGCCTCGAAGTCCGCGCCCCTCAACACATCATCCCTACTATACCAATCTCCCTCAGGTGCACACAAGCCTCCAACTTGTCTCCATGTCACCCTTCACCATACCGAAGCTGTCCAGCCAAGTCAATATGTGTAACCTGCGCAACCTGCACACTCAACATACACATATTAGAACACAAGGGAAACCTAACTTAAACCCTTTGCCCAAACATCAAAACTCATGGTCATTCCGAACCACAGATTGCCTCAACAGAGGTCATGTCGGGTTGCAGAATCCCGAGACTATTTCGGGAGAATAGGCGAGAACCCCCAAGGTCAGACCGGATGTCGGGTGCCCGGGAATAGCTCGGGAGGACAGACGCCCGAGGTCAGGCCGGACTTTAGGTTCTCGAGACCCTCTTGGCAAAATAAATGAAGGTCCCGAGGTCAGCTCGGGCGATGAGACCCCGAGACCGACTCGAGAGAGTGGAGCCCAAAGATCAATATATCCGATAGCCCGACTTCAAGTAGTCATTCCTCTTTCCAGAATAGGAAAATCATCAGATAATTATTATCTATTACATGCGGCAATTAAGGCCTTAATGATCGCCACAGCCGTTACCTAAAAGATATCATGTAATCGATGATTAAGGAATGTGGAGGAGAACGTGGAGATATCTGTGACCAAGCCCTCAGGTATATAAGGTGCTTCGGCACCCAGGTAAAGGAGTAAGCTTTCCAAACTTAACAAATACTGCTTCCTCGTTGTCCTCCTAAAAATTCTCATTCCTGACTTGAGTGTCGGAGTGGGCTCCATCAAAAAATTTTCCAGTATGTTCCCATTAATGCTCGTGTTAATCTCGCAGGGTGCGATCATCATTTCCCCGTTACCCTCCTCGTGGGCTTCTCTTTGGTGACTCGTCGTCCGCGTCGTTTCCTTCCGGAACAAGTTTGGCGCTGTTTGTGGGAAACTCAATCAAAGCACCAGAAGGAGCACCGTGATAGCAGATCTAGAGGTACAACCCATCATCTTGACGAGAGAAGAGTTGGATCGCCTAGTCGCTAACGCTGTCAAAGGAGCGTTGGAGTAGCACCAAATCGAGCAAACCTCCTCACGACGAGTGGCTTCGATGCAAGGCAAGATTCCAAGAATCTCTGCCTCGCACCACCGCAACCAAAGATTTGTTTCGCCCCCGGTGAGACCGGCATTGACAACTCCAGCATCCTGGAAAGATTCCTTGGGAGACCTGGAGAGAGAGCACACTCCGTCGCCTCCAGCGCTCTACCGCAAGAGGAAGGACCAAGGAAGATCGAGGAACCCAAAGCCCTCCTAAAAGCACCCTCCACCCCTTTCTCCCTTGACATCGTAGAAGACCCCATGCTTAAGCAATTCTGTGGTCCAGGAATTGCCGATTATGGTGGGAAGATGGATCCAGAGGACCATATCTGTAACGCCCCTCTCTTCTTAACCTTAACCTTAGAGGGAGGTTACAATTTCTTCTTCTCTTTTCTTTGTTTTTTCTTTTCTTTTTCATTGCTTCCAGTCAACTGATGATAGGTGCAGTCGACTGGTGTCAGTAAACTCCTAGGCCAAATCACTCCCCCAATCTTTCTGTTCGAAAATTGCCACTGGACCAGTCGACTGGTGGAACTACCAATCGACTGGTGCAATCGACTCTTCCAGGATTTCACTCGACCAATGTTCTGTTCCCTCGAATTCATTGCGGGCAGTCGACTGACGCTAAGTGCAATCGACTGATAATTTTGGGAACTTGTTTCTAGAACTGAGAAACATGTCAAGGACTCATAAAATACACTTCTACTTCATAGATATAGTCAGACTCTCATATTCATTTTTCTTGTGCTAGTTCATGAACCATCTATAGCAACTCAAACTTATAATCTTTGCGGAAATAATAACATTATCATGCAACTAAAGTAACAAGCTATAACACTAAGCATGCAACTAAAATAACAAGCTATAACACTAAGCAAGTCTCAGTCCCAAGTTCTTAATCCACGGTTCCGCCGCCACTGACACCAATCATCTTTCCATTAGCCTCCTTGACTTACATCCTTTCTTTACCTTTATCTGTAGTAAAAGGATGCAAACTATAAGCAAATTGCTTAGTAAATAGATCCTACTCTCACAAAACATGCAATCGATATTAAATATGCTCATGATTAAAAGAATGCTTGCTTTAAAAACATATGTAACTGGAAATGTCATACTTAACATGAATATGTTCATGAATACGCTTGTAACAAATGCTTGCATTTGAAAACCTTGCTTGAAATGAAAAATGCTTAACATGCTTGAAATAAATGCTTGCATTTGAAAACTTGAAAACTTATATACTCTTATACTTTACAATAGACTGCTTTTGGGCTCGACATAGTACCAATGTGCGCATCCCTAATAAGTTTCGGGGTAGCTACCCACCGAACCCTATTAGAGCATTGCTACTAGGCTCGCCTAGATCTCTGTGGGTCTCGGCCCGGTACATGCCACTTAAAAAGTAACATGCTTAAATCGTGTAATGCTTGTACTTAAAATGCTTAAACTTAGCACATATCTTGCACATAGAAAGTAATATTCCTAAAACTCATTTCGGGACATCTCAAGACCTCAGTCTTGTACTCATAAATGCACCTTGCATGCCTTAGTCTCAGAACTCGTTCTAGGGCTTAGTAAGACCTCAGTCTTACTCTATACTTCCATCGAGCACCTTGCGTGCCCTAATCCCAAAACTCGTTTTGGGGCAAATCAAAACCTTGGTGTTCTGTTTTAACTCTTTGACATGCCAGACAGGTACTGACATATTTAGCTACATCTCTTTTCATTCCAGACCACCAAAATTTTCTTTTCAAATCCTGGTACATTTTGGTAGAACCAAGGTGCACAGAGTAGGGAGTTCTATGAGCTTCTTCAAGAATTTTCTTTCTCGGCTCTTCACTGTTGGGGACACATAGACGGTCACCATAATAGAGTATCCCACTATCAGACACTCTAAATTCTTTACTTTCTCCTTCTTGCATCTCTTGCTTGATCTTTTGAATATCAGAATCTTGATCTTGCTTTTTCTGTATATCCTCAAGCAGAGTCGACTCTAGTGTCAATATTGAGAGTTGCCCATATATAATCTCAACTCCATAATATACTATCTCTTTCTGCAGTGGTGGTGACAGTGATGACAGAGACATCAATGTTGCGCAAGTCTTTCTACTTAACGCATCAGCCACTTTATTCACTTTACCAGGGTGGTAGAGGATTTCACAGTCATAATCTTTGACTAACTCCAACCACCTTCGCCGTCTCATATTTCGGTCCTTCTAAGTGAAGAAATATCTCAGAATCGGGTGATCTGTGTAAATCTTGCACTGCACTCCGTACAGATAATGTCTCCACATTTTGAGAGCGAAGACTACTGTTGCTAACTCAAGATCATGAATAGGGTAGTTCTTTTCATAATCCTTGAGTTGCCTAGAAGCATAAACAATGACCTTGCCTTCTTGCATGAGTACAGCTCCAAGTCCCAGCTTTGATGCATCACTGTATATATCGAAGCTTCTGTCACTTTCAGGAACTGTAAGAATGGGAGCACTTGTCAATATTTTCTTCAGCTTAATAAAAATCTGCTCACAATCTTCAGTCCACTCATATTTCTTATTCTTTCTGGTAAGAACTGTTAGTGGAGAAGCTATCTTTGAAAAGTCCTCCATAAATCTTCTATAATACCCTGCTAAGCCCAGAAAGCTTCTAATCTCACTGGCATTCTTTGGTCGACCCCAGTTATTAACTGCTTTAATCTTTGCCAGGTCTACCATAATACCTTCCTTGGAAATGATGTGGCCTAGGAAAGCCACTTGGTCAAGCCAGAATTCACACTTTGAAAATTTGACGTACACTTTCTTCTGCTATAAGGTCTTCAACACTATCCTCAGATGTTCGTCATGTTCTTCCTGAGACTTTGAATAAACTAAGATATCATCAATGAAGACTATAACGAACTTATTAAGAAACTCCTTAAATACTCGATTCATTAGATCCATAAATGTTGCAGGAGTGTTTGTCACTCCTAAGGGCATGACTACGAACTCGTAGTGTCCATACCGTGTTCGGAAAGCAGTTCTCGGCACATCACTCTCCTTAACTTTGAGTTGATGGTAACCTGACCGCAGATCTATTTTGGAAAACACTGTTGCCCCTTTCAACTGATCAAACAAATCATCTATCCTCGGCAAAGGATATTTGTTCTTGATGGTCACCTTATTCAGGGCTCGATAATCTATGCACATTCGCATAGTTCCATCTTTCTTCTTGATGAACAACACGGGAGTTCCCCAGGGTGAATGACTAAGGCGGATGAAACCCTTGTCTAGTAACTCCTGTAATTGTTCTTGCAGTTCCTTCAGTTTTGCTGGCGCCATACGATAAGGTGCCTTTGAAATCGGGTTGGTACCCGGAGACAACTCAATTTCAAACTCAATTTCTCGGTTAGGAGGGAGTCCTGGTAATTCTTCAGGAAACATCTCCGGATAGTCACAAACTACCCGCACTTCTTCTTTCTTTAGTCTTTCTCTTTGCCTTGCATCTACTATATATGCTAAATAATCAGAACATCTATTATCTAACATCCTTCGAGCTTGTAAGGTAGATAAAAACTTTTTTATCTTTCTCTTTGGGTCTTCGACAAACTCGAACGGAAGTTCTGCTTCTGGTGTGAACTTTACTCTTCTTTTGCAGCATTCAATTGAGGCATTGTACTTGCTCAAGAAATCCATCCCTAAAATGATATCGTAATCCTTCATATTAAGGACTAATAAATCACCATAGAGTTCTCGGTTGAAAATCCGAATTGGCACAGCTCTTAGCCATTGAGTAGATGTCATGACATCTCCCGAAGGTAATGTCGTTAAGAACTTATCCTTCAGCATTTCCGGTGGAATCACTAGCTTCTTGGTGAATGTCATAGACACAAAAGAATATGTTACCCCAGTATCGAATAGTACACTAGCATAATGAGATAAGATGAGTATTCGACCTGTGACCATGGTAGGAGAATTTGCCACCTCTTCCTTGGTGATGGTGAAAATTCTGGCGTTGGTCATGATTAGTGAGGCTTCCACTCTCCCTTGACTGATGTAGGGTCCTTCCGGTGTTGGCTGCATCTGGTGCAACTGTGCGGACTTTTCCTCATACTGAATAAGCTGTGGTGGAGGCGGATCTGCTTTGGTAGGGCAAGCCTTGGTCATATGCCCTTCTACTCCACAGATATAGCACCCGCTCATGCCTTGGTGACATACTCCTGGGTGCATCCTCCCACACTTTAAGAATTGAGGATATTTGGGGTACTTGCTTGATGAGCTTCCTTTGTTGCTTCCAGAAGTCTTTTGGTCACACTGCTTCCTTTTATTTGGGTTTCCTTTCCAGTTCTGCGGGTTACCCTAGGATTTCTGGACTGGTATTTGCTTCTGTTGCATACTGGTGGCCTTTATACTGTTTAGGTAATGCTCAGTGATTAAAGCACTACTTATCAGTTCTTCTGAGGTCTGCGGCCTATTAACACCGCTGGCCACATTTAAAGCTATCTCAGGCCTTAACATCTTGAGCATTAGCCTGACTCTTTCTTTTTCAGTGCCAAATAGCTCTGGGCACAAATGAGCTAGCCGATTGAACTTCTTCACTGCTTCATCCACGGATAGTTCTCCTTGTCTAAATTTCGTGAATTCATCATAATGCTTGTTGGTTACTCGTATATGGAAGTATTCTTCAAGAACTCGGTCTCAAAGTCGGCCCATGTCATCTGGCTGACATTTCTCTTGACCTTGACTCTCTCCCACCATATTCTGGCATCTCTGGTAAGGCAGAAGGAGACACACTTTATCTTCTCTACCTCAGGCCAGTCCAGTAACTCTACTATGCTCTCCAGAGTTTTGAACCATGCCTAAGCATCCCATGGTTCGCTTGTACCAAAGAAGTTCTCTGGCTTCAGTTTTTGCCACTGGATGAGGTATGCTTCTTGCCTTACCTTCCTTGCCGGGACTACAGATGTAATCGATGGAACTTCGGTTACAACTGGTGCCACTACATTCGCCACCGGCGGGGTAATAGGAGCGGCCTACTGGTTAGCCATCAGGGTGGTAATTTTTTGCTGTTGTTCTACTAACTGTCTTTGTAACTGAGCCATCACCTCTAAAAGATTTGGTGGTGGTACTACCTCTTGCCCTCTAGGAGCTCGCTTCTTATTTTGGGTCTTCCTGGCATGTCCTCTTGGCATTCTCTTACTCTATATCATAATGAGAACAAGGACATTACTTACTCTATATCATATATCATCATACACACATAGCATATGTTGAGACCAATAGTTAAAGAAAGACATGTATATAAAACTCATGTATATAAAACTAAACATATGCACTTTCTTACTTGGTAGGCGACAGGATTGATGCTTGATGTCAGTGTGGCGGAAGGGCGGAAACTTGCTCTGATACCAAACCTGTAACGCCCCTCTTCTTAACCTTAACCTTAGAGTGAGGTCACAATTTCAACTTCTCTTTTCTTTTTTTTCTTTTCTTTTTCATTGCTCCTAGTCGACTGATGATAGGTGCAGTCGACTGGTGTCAGTCCACTCCTAGGCCAAATCACTCTCCCAATCTTTCTGTTCGAAAATTGGCCCTGGACTAGTCGACTGGTGGAACTACTAGTCGACTGGCGCAGTGGACTCTTCCAGGATTTCACTCGACCAATGTTTCTGTTCCCTCAAATTCATTGAGGGCAGTCGACTGACACTAAGTGCAGTCGACTGGTAATTCTGGGAACTTGTTTCTAGAACTGAGAAACATGTTAAGGACTCATAAAATACACTTCTACTTCATAGATATAGTCAGACTCTCATATTCATTCTTCTTATGCTAGTTCATGAACCATCTATAACAACTCAAACTTATAATCTTTGCGGAAATAAAAACATTATCATGCAACTAAAGTAACAAGCTATAACACTAAGCATGCAATTAAAATAACAAGCTATAACACCAAGCAAGTCTCAGTCCCGAGTTCTTAATCCACGATTCCGCCGCCACTGACACCAATCATCCTTCCATTAGCCTCTTGACTTTCGTTAGCCACCACTGACACAAATCTTATAATGCTTATACTTAAAATGCTTAAACTTAGCACATATCTTGCACATAGAAAGTAATGTTCCCAAAACTCGTTTCGAGACATCTCAAGACCTCGGTCTTGTACTCATCAATGCACCTTGCGTGCTTTAGTCCCAGAACTCGTTGTAGGGCTTAGTAAGACCTCGGTCTTACTCTGTACTTCCATCGAGCACCTTGTGTGTCCTAATCCCAAAACTCGTTTTGGGGCAAATCAAGACCTTGGCCTTGCTATACTCAGATCATACACACAAAAGGCTTAGAATCAAGTTCTACAAAAAAACATACGAAAAATAACTTTTACTGTAGGTGAGTGATCTACTTACTTGATTCTTTCTACTCACTATACCGAATACGAAGTCTAGTGTGGAATCCCTTCATCCACGTCTTTCGCACGGTCACCAAATCTTAGGCACAAGTGTATAAGGAGAAATCCTAGTTTCTTTCTCAAGAGGAAGAAGAAGAAGTGAGGAAACAAAACATTTTGTTTCCTCTTCTTTTCATTCCTTTATATACTAAGTGGAAGTTGAAACAACTTCCATAAAGAGGTGCGTGCTTACTTGCACATATCTTAAATTATTTCCATATCACAATGTGATGCTTTACCACCACCTAATGGAAACTTAAACTAATGCTAAACTAAGGGTCCTTGGTTTGAGCCTCGACTTCGACCCATTTTTACTCCACAAAAGAAATTTTTTAATTTCTTTTTATTTTGGAAAATTTTGGAAAATTTCCGGGTGTTACAATATCTGCATGTTTGAGAACGCCGCTCTATTACACCAGTATACAGATGGTGTAAAGTGTCGAGTGTCCTAGAATACTTTGTCGGGGGTCACCCAGAGATGGTTCCAGAGGCTCCCCCAAGGTTCTATAAACTCCTTCCTGGAGTTTAGAACCACTTTCCTGCACCACTTCGCCAGCAGCCGTTGATACCATAAGACGACGTTGAATTTGTTAGCCCTCAAGCAGAAGGCTAAAGAATCGCTGAAGGATTATATCCAGTGGTTCAATCGGGTGGCGCAAGATGTGTCAACCACTACTTTGGAGATCCTCGTCAGCGCCTTCACGCTGGGTCTCTCCGAAGGTGACTTCTTCCGATCACTGGTGAAGAAGCCGCCAACCAGTTTCGATGACTTATTGGGGCATTCCGTCAAGCACGTCAATGTTAAAAAGGTGCAACATGCTCACCGCAAAGATCCAGTCGAAGCCTCTATGTAGATCTCGGTACGATCTGAGAGATGAGAATCACCCGCACCAGCCCGGGCGAAGGATCCTCATTTTGGAAGGACTACTGGGTTGGTAAGAAAAGGCTGATGGAGACGGTCAACACCCAGGAGCCCGAACCACAGAAGAAGTACTGTGACTTCCACGGCACTACAATGCACTGTTCAGAAGAGTGTTTCGCCTTGAAGAAGAGGAGATCTCAGGACGCGGATACCAAGCCCTGTAAACGGTGGAATAAAGCGGGGCACCGATGACGATCCCCTCGACGAAGCCCTTCCCCTTGTCGATGACAATCAGGGGATGATAGAGACGGGCAGCGATCCCGGTCGCGTTCGAGAGGAAGGAGTCGGGAGATAGTGCCCCGCCAATTTATCTCCCCCAAAGGAAATCCCAAGAAGGGCATGGCTCCCATGCGTGGGTCTCCATCGGGCCATGTGGGAGTAATCTCGAAGGACCTACCAGAGGAGACTCTCATCGAGTGAGGAAGGCCCATACCCATCGACTGGAGAACTACGCCATCGGGACCAGCAGCGACAAGCGTCAGGGCATGGTAATTTTATTCGGCCCTGATGATCTGGAGGACGTGGAAGCTCCCCATGAAGATGCACTGGTAATCTTCGCACACATAGCTAACTACGAGGTTAAGTGCGTCTTTGTGGATACAGGTAGTTCCGTCAATATCCTGTATAAGATGGCTCTAGACCAAATGCAAATCGACGAGGATGAACTGCATCCGATCTCCACCTCTCTCTTCGGCTTCACTGGATACCGAGTGCAGCTGATAGGGCAGATCTCCCTATCCCTGTCACTGGGAGATGATATGCTAGAGAGGACGAGGAGAACTCCATTCATGATCGTGGATGTCACGTCGTCCTACAACGCCATCCTAGGGTGTCCAACGCTCAACCTATTCTAGACGGTGATCTCAGTCTACCACCAGAAGATCAAGTTCCCGGTGGGTGAGCACGTGACTGAGGTCAAAGGGGACCAGCTAGCTTCCCGGCAATGCTACAGCGGGGAGGTCAAGACCGAAGCCCATAAGAACTTGAGGATGCATGAGGCGCTATAAATCAACCTCGCCAACCCTCATGAAGAAGAGGGATCGAAAAAAGAATGTAGGGAGGTCGAAAGCGAGGAGGTCTAGATTCATCCTCAGCAGACCGGGGGGGGGTCACAAGGATCGCAGTTGACCTTACACCCGAGCTGAGATGTCGTCTAATCAGTTGCTTGAAGGACCATCGGGACGTGTGTGCGTGGGCTACCGAAGAGATCAAAGGAGTCCCCCTGCTTTGGCCACACATCGCCTACACATAACCCTGGGAGCTCTGATTGTGAAGCAAAGGCGAAGACATTTCGCCCCTGAGCAGGACAAGATCATCAGAGAAGTCGCCAAGTTGTTGAAGGTTGGACATATAAGAGAAGTTCAATTCCTGACTTGGCTAGCTAATGTAGCACTTGTCCCTAAGCCCGGGAGTAAATGGCTGGTATGTATTGATCTTAGAGATTTAAATAAAGTCAGCCCTAAGGATTGCTACCCCTTGCCTCAGATTGATCGGCTAGTGGATTCTACCTTTGGCTGTGACTTTGTCTCAATGTTGGATGCTTACCAGGGATACCATCAAGTTCCTCTCACTCATGAAGATCAGGAAAAGGTCAGTTTTGTGAAGGTAGATGGTACCTACTGCTACAACATCATACCGTTTGGGTTACGGAACGCATGGGCAACCTATCAACGGATGATAGATAAGGTCTTCCAACACCATATAGAGAGGAACATTGAAGTATATGTGGATGACATCCTGGTCAAGATAGACAAGGGGAAAGACAAAATAGCCGACCTGGAAGAGACGTTCGCCACCTTGAGGGCCAACAAGCTGAAGCTGAACCCTGCTAAATGTCTATTCGGGGTGAGGAGTGACTGGTTTCTCGGGTACATGGTAACAAAACGGGGGATTGAAGCTAACTCGGAAAAAGTCCAAGCCATCCTCGACATGCCATCTTTTCACAACTTCAAGGATGTATAACGACTGAATGACAGAATTACAACCCTGTCCAGGTTCATCTCCAAATCTACTGACAGGACCTTGCCGTTCTTCAAGATTCTGCGGAAGGTAGTCAAGTTCGATTGAGATGACCTGTGCAAGAAGGCTTTCACAGATCTGAAAGCATACCTCGCTGAGCTCCCCATCCTTTATAAGCCATTGGAGGGAGAAACTTTGTTCGTTTACTTGTCCGCAGCTGAACAAGCGGTGGGCTCTGCGCTCATTCGGGAAGAAGGCACTGTTCAGTACCTAGTCTACTTCTTCGGGCATCTCCTGAATGATGCAGAGACACAATATACTACTATGGAGAAGTTGGCCTATGCTTTGGTATTAATGGCCCGGAGGCTCAGGCCATACTTCTTAGCATGTCCCATTGTGGTACTCACCAACAGTCCGCTTGGGCGTGTCCTCATCAATCTAGAAGCTTCGGGTCGACAGATCAAGTGGATGACAGAGTTGAGCGAGTATGGAATTAAGTACCATCCCCGCACTGCCATCAAGGCACAAGCTCTTGTTGATTTCATGCTCGAAGCTGTTCCGGAGCCCTAAGCTGATGGAGTGTGGAAGATCTATGTCGATGGTTCCTCTAACAGCAAGCACAGTGGGGTCAGAGTGATAATGATTTCCCCCAGGGGAGATACATTACATTTATCCATCCGGCTCCACTTCCAAGCCACCAACAACGAAGCCGAGTATGAGGCGATTCTAGCGGGGTTACAAGTAGCCAAGCAAGTGGGAGTTGCTCGGGTCATCTTGCACTCGGACTCTCAGCTCGCTGCCGAACAGATAAAAGGTGAATTTGAAATAAAGAATGAGCACCTACAAAAGTATGTGGCTATCTATGAACAACTGAGGTCCTCTTTCACTAAGGTTTTTCTACAGAAGATCTCCCGAGCCGACAATGTTATGGCAGACGAGCTAGCCAAGCTGGCCAGCTCTATTACCACGTGGACACTAGACGAGCCCAGTGCTACAGAAGGAACAGTGGCGCAGATCAAAGGAGAGGTCGCTGACATTGCGTTACCTGATTGGAGGGAGCCCTATGTGGAGTTCCTACAAAGTGGAGCTATGCCGACAGGTGATAAAGAAGTTCGCCTCTTTCGCCGTCGAGCTTCCAGGTTCACACTGGTCGGGGAGCAACTATATAAAAGAGCGTTTACCCGGCCTTTGCTCAACTGTGTCGGTCCAGAGGAAGCCGACTACATCATGCGAGAGGTTCACGAAGGCATTTGTAGGAGCCATATTGGGAGAAGATCCCTAGCTATAAAGATTATCCTGGCTGGATACTTTTGGCCAATGCTGCAAGCAGATGTCATCAAATTTGTCGCTGGATGCGTGGTCTGTCAAAAGCACCAACATATCATTCATCGCCCCACGGAACTACTTCGAGCCTCCACAGTCTCCTGCCCATTTGAACAGTGGGGAATGTACATTGTGAGTCCTTTTCCAATCGGACCCTAGCAGAAGAAGTTCCTGCTGGTGCTCGTTGACTACTTCTCAAAGTGGGTTGAAGCTGAGCCCCTCATGCACATCACGGAGGCTACCGTGATGAAGATCCTATAGAGGGATATAGTCTGCAGGTATAGTATCCCTTATAAGCTAGTATCTGATAACGACAGACAATTTGCAGGGCGCAAAGTCAAAGAATGGTGTGAAGGACTGGGTATTCACCAAGCTTTCACTTTAGTCGCATATCCCCAAGGCAATGGCTAAGCAGAAGTCGTCAACCGGGAGATCATTAAGGGACTCAAGTTAAAGCTTGACCACGTCGGAGGTAGCTGGGTCGATAAGCTTCCTAACATTCTATGGTCATACCACACCATTCCCAGAGAAGGAACAGGCCAGAGTCTTTTCAATCTAGTATATGGAGTAGAAGTGGTAATCCTAGTGGATATAGGCGATGAGTCCGTTCAGCGGCAGTATTACAACAAAGAAGACAATGATCAAGAATGGCTGATTGATCTGGACCTAGTAGCGGAGGTGCGAGACAAGGCAGCTACCCGACTAGTAATCGCCCAAACTTTTCAAGTCGAAGACAAGGTCTGGAAGAGAGTCAAGACGGTAGGCGACCTTGGAAAGCTCGAGCCGCAGTGGAGCGGACCCTACATCATCGTCAAAAAGCTTACCAGAGATAGCTATTATCTATAAGACAACTAGGGCAAGAAGCTAGAGAGACTATGACATGCCAATTACCTCCAGCCATATAGTACTCGGTGAGACTTGTGAGATACAATATGTATTTGTTTGTGTATTTCCACTGCTTTGCAGTTTCGATAATGAAATAAGCAAGATGTCTCATCAAGACCCAATGCAATCGCTTGAAGATCCTACCATCTCGTGGTGCTGCGGATGCCCGAGATGAGTGACCCTGGTTGTGGTGCTGCGGATGCCCGACCAGGTGGAGCAAAATCCTACTATCTCGTGGTGCTGTGGATGCCCGAGATGAGTAGGCCTGGTCATGGTGTTGTGGATGCCTGACAGGAGGAGCATACACTCCTACCATCTCGTGGTGATGCGGATGCTTGAGATGAGTAGGCCTGGTTGTGGTGCTGCGGATGCCCGACCAGAAGGAGCATAAGCTCCTACTATCTCGTGGTGCTGCAGATGCCTAAGATGTGTAGGCCTGGTCGTGGTGCTGCGGATGCCCAACCAGGAGGAGCACAAGCTCTTGCCATCTCGTGGTGCTGGGATACCTAAGATGAGTAAGCCTGGTTGTGGTGTTGTGGATGCCCGACCAGGAGGAGCACAAGCTCCTGCCATCTCGTGGTGCTGTGGATGCCAAAGATGTGTAGGCTTAGTCGTGGTGCTGCGGATGCCCGACCAGGAAGAGCATACACTCCTACCATCTCGTGGTGCCGCGAATGCCCAAGATGTGTAGGACCGGTCATGGTGCTATGGATGCTCGACTAGTAGGAGCATAAAAGCCCTACAATCTCGTGGTGTTGCAGATTCCCGAGATGTGTAGGCCTAGTCGTGGTGCGAAGGATGCCCGACCAGGAGGAGCATACACTCCTACCATCTCGTGGTGCTGCAGATGCCCGAGATGTGTAGGCCTGGTCGTGGTGCTACGGATGCCCGGCCAGCAGGAACATAAGCCTCTCACCATCTCATGTTGCTACGGATACCCGAGATGAGTAAGCTTGGTCGTGGTGCCGAGTAAGCCCAACCCAGGGTCACTTAAACTTTTACCGTCTTGTGGTGTCGAGGATGCCTGGGATGTTGAGCTGAGGAAATGCTGCCGAGTTTGGACGCATATCATTTGGAGTTGCATAAGATCCCAGAAATACCACTGCCGACGGGCAGTAGATGAATATATTTCCTTTATGGATGAAAGTTGCACTCGGAGTGTATTCAATCAAGCATACAAGACAAATACAAGTTGAAATTACACTTAAGAAAAAAACACGGGAGACAAACATGCTCCATTAAATTCAAAGTACATTTTTACAAGTTACAAGAGAATGAAAGAAAATGGAGCAAAAGACATGTATTCCTGAAAAAGACATACTTGGAGTACACAAGATAATAGGGCAAAAATGTTTGATTTCATTTGAATTACACTTGGAAAACAAAAAAGGAAAAAAATATATAAAGGTCAAAATACAAAAGAAGAGAGGCAGCTATAGCTTCTTCTCCTCGGGTGGCAGCTCATCCCAGGCCTGGCTGGCGCTGAGGGAGTTGAGGTTAGCGTCCGGCTTCAGTACTCCCGCTCGCCGAATCTGCTGGACTGCTCCATTAAGGTCTTGCTTCAACTACTTCAGCACTTGACTGGCCAGGAGGACCCCAAACTCGTCAGATTAGAGAAACCGGGCTTTGAACGCCTCCTTGCCCTTCGCCTGTCGGGACTCTTCATCGGCTTTATATGTTTTCAGATCTTTCGCAACATGGTCCCGTGCAGTCCTCAGCTCGGTCGTCTCCAAGGCTAGCTGTTCTCGAGAAGCTTGCGCCTTCTCGAGCTGCTCCGAGGTTTCTAGGAGTTGAAACTTGGCCTGCTCCGAGTCTTCCCGCAGGTGGCGAAGATCTTCTAGCAGCTTCACTTCTCGTTCCTCGCAGCGCCCATTCTCGAGAGCTAGGTGGTTCACCTCGTTAGTGAGGGTCTTCGTCAGCTCTGAGATGAGGTACTCCCGGTGGCGAGAGCTAGGTTGGGGCAATCGACCCAAGTATGATTTAGAGGATCATGGGTTTTGATGTGTGTGTCAATATGAGTAAGTTAGGGTTTGTTGTGTTCTAATATGTGTACATGAGTGTGCAGGTTTGCAGGTACACATAGACTTGGTTGGATGTCCTCAGGTGAAGGGTGGCATGGAGGCAAGCTGGAGGCTTATGTGCATATCCGAGGGACCATGGATAGCAGAGTCGATGAGCCGAGGGATGTAGACTTCGAGGCATACGTGAAGGGTGGCATGGAGGCAAGCCGAGGGCTTGCGTTCGCATTCGAGGGACGGGAGCCGAAGACGAAGAGGGCGTGAAGGCAACAGATCGAGACTGCTGATTGAAGAGTCGACCAGGTCGTGAGGGTCAGAGTGTGAGTGTTTGTACTCGAGAACTAAGCCGGGAGGGTTTGAGTGCGGAGAGAAATGTACTCGGGAAGAGAACCCTAGGCTTAGAAGGGGACCAATCGACTGCCCCAGGGGCAGTCGATTGGGATGGCCAGAATTCGAAAGGTCAGTGTGTGAGAATTCGAATTCAGGGAAGGCCAGTCGACTGCCCTAGGGGCAGTCGACTGGCCAACGGTCATATTCAACTCGAGCTTTATTTAAAGGAGCTCGGTTCAAGCTGTTTACCCTTGGCGAAAGCTACTTGGAGAGTGGGGGTTAGTAGCCTATATTGCTCAGATAGTGTCCTGGAGTTGTGGTGAGGTTTCTCTACGCACAAGGAGCTACGAGATCTAGCTGGAGGTGCTCCGGGGAATCATCCATCGACGGATTAGGGATCGCCCACCATACGGGCAGCCGTGGAGTAGGAGTTTTATCTCCGAACCACGTACATCGGTGAGTTTCTTCTTTGTTTTAGTTTAGTTTTAGTTTATTCCGCTTGCGTACTAACAATTGTAGGAAAAAAATCGAAGAAATGCTATTCACCCCCCCCCCCCTCTAGCTTGTCGAACACGATCTAACAAGCTGTGCAAAGAGGACTCTGAGGTCAGCAGGGAGTTCAGGTAGTGTTCCACCTTAAACCGCAAGCCCCTGCTAACGTCCACCTGCATGAGGTCTTCCTCGCGAGCACGGTAGACCTCTGCCACTAATTCTGCTACTTGTTGGCGCAAGGCATCAGTCTCTTGCTCGGAGGATAAGCGGCTGCCCAGGGAAAGACAGTCGGATGCAGCCTGCCATAGCAAATAATAGGAGTCAGTAAAATGAAATAATAACAAGAGTAAAGCACCGGACTTTTACCTGGAGAAGGGACTCGTGCAGGCTAGTGAGTGCCCCAGCTGAGGCACTGGCACTCTTCCCTCGCTCGGTTTTGCAGCCCCCCTGAGGGGATTCGGTGAGATGGAGGATACGGGAGCCTCTAGGCACTCTGGAGGACCCTAGGATGTCCTGTTCGGTGCTGGAGGCTTCTTCGGAAGTGCGACCCCGTAGCAGAGACCTCCTTTAACACCAATGAGTGGGGGTCGATGGAAGTCGCCTTCTCCACCACCTTTGCCTTCCGGCGCAGGAGGGCACTCGTGAGAATGGGCTTAGTAGGTTGCACCTCCTTTCCCTTGATGCTGCTGGAGGTGTCGGCCACTTCTGAGCAAACTTTGACCTCACCGATCGGCGCCACATTGGTTGGCGTGGCCTTCCCGAAGCGTGTGGAGAGAGGAACAGTGTCCACGTCCTCTGCCGCCCTTGCCAGGTGGGTTCTTTTCCGTTGGTGAGCCGAAGGGGCCGTTGGCTTCCGCCTGTAGTCTTCCAGGGCGTTCTCCTCCTCCACCCATCCTCAGCAAGTAGAATGAGGCGTGACCGCTTGGTCTGAGGTCGGCTCGTCTTCCTGGTGGGCCCTGTCTTCGGGGCAGGAACCCGGGCTGACCATTCCTTGTCGCTCTTTCCCTCCTCAGACACCACCTTAATGCTCAAAGGCTGGGTGGTGGTCTGCTCCTCGCTGGAGTTATGCTCGGAGCCTTCAGGAGGGTTGGTCGCAATAAGAGAAGCTGGAGGAGGGGATTCATCGCCCGGGACAACATGACGTCCTCTGCAATACAAAAACAAAAGGACATCAGTTAGAATCAACAAGCATTCGATAAAATAAAAACTTACTGAGGTTGTGACTAATGCTGGTGACTTTAGAGCAGAGCCCGACCCGGTACATGAGCTCTTCACACTGCACCAGGTCGGGGTCGCTAAACTCCATGCCAGCCAAGATGCCTCTGGCCTGCTGGTACCCCGAATCCTGTTGAAAGTCGCCCAACTCCGGAATGACTGTTAAGTCTTCCCTCCAGTGGATGGGTCTGAAAGGGCGCTCAGGGAGTTGGATGAAGAAGAAACGTTCCTTCCATCTCTTATGGGAGGAAGGAAGACTCCCTATGAACTTATGGCTGGGGCAAGCCGTGAAGTTGAAAGCTCCCCTAGAAGCTAAGGTTAGGAGGAAGAAGAAATGGAAAAAGCGTGGGGTCAAGGGAATGTCGAAGAGTTTGAAAAGGATGAACACCCCGCCCATCTTGTCAATGGTGTTGGGAGCCATCTGATGCAGAGGGATATCAACATATGAAAATATGCTCATGAAAAATGGGGGAAGAGGAAAGCGGAGCCTTAGTTTTTCCTGCCCTAGGAAGAAAGTGAAAAACCCTAGAGGAGGTACTATGGGGGACTGATCTACCCTAGGGACTTCTACCTCTAATTCCACCGGAATGCCGTATGCTTCGCAGGCGGCTCGGAGGGTCTCCGACTTAACCCTAGAGGAAGTGACTTCATACCACTTTGGACGATAAACCTGTCCCCTCTCTGGTCTCTCTTCTTCACCTTGAGTTTCTTTCCTTTCCTTTCCCAACCCATGGCCGTGAAAAGAAGAAGAAGAAGGACGAACGTGAAGAAGAAGCCTTAACAGGGTGGAACTCTATGAACGGAAGTCGAACGTGAAATCTCCGATAGCCGATAATACAAGAAGACAGAAGGACGCTTCTGCGACCCCTTTTATAGGGAAGAAGCCGCCCTCGTGTGGACAATGGGGGCGTGACACGTAGACGGCGATGACTGCCCATCTCAAGGCATCACCCCTTTTTATGGTCGTCGCTTGGTGTGACCCTGCGACGCATATCAGCGGGACATCATGAAGAAAAGATCTGAACATGTGGCAAAGCTACATTTGCAAAGATGGTTTGTCGCCATTAAGAGACTCCATGCGCTTTTAATGGGTGATAGACATCTATCATTGTCGCGCCTCGAAACTCACAGAGTCTTTTTGGACTAATTCAAAAGACTACCTCGGGTCAAGAGACGAATGTTTCGATTCCTCGGACCCGGTAAGCCTCCAAAGGAGAAGTAATGGATATATGAACCCATAGATGCGTAGCTTCCCTTCGTTACGCCACTAGTCTAATCAGTCAGCCACACTTCCTTAGATTAGACTTGAAAGGAGGGACTTGTGATGGGGTTGAGTATCCCAGGGTTGACACGTGGCACAGGGAAGCTACGTGTCAAGGTCCACTGAACCTGAACGCTGAGTGATACCAAGATCCCCTCGGGAGAGTAGATCAGAGCTCCGAGGTCAGACCAAGCTTAGACTCCCGAGACTATCTCGGGAGGACAGATGCCCGAGGTCAGGCCGGGTTTCAGGCTCCCGAGACAATCTCGGGAGGACAGACGCCCGAGGTCAGATCGGGTCGCAGGCTCCCGAGACTGCCTCGGCAGAATAGGCAAGAGCCCCTGAGGTCAGGCCGGGCTTCAGGCTCCCAAGATTATCTCGGGAGGACAGACACCCGAGGTCAAGTCGGGCTGCATGTCACGCCCCCTGAGGCACATGCTTGCACGAAAATCGGACAGCATCTCCCCTGTACGGCGGACAAGTTGGAGCATATATACATAATCTCTCACATATATAGCTTAGCCACAAGCGGCTAGCATCACAAAAATAAAGAAAATAAACACAACCACGCAGTTTATAATAATTGGATGGCTCAGCCATCATTAACATTAATGTAAAAGCACAACCACGCAGTTAATAGCTTTAGACAATTTGAATTAGCAGAGAGGAGAGTCCGAATACCCAAAAGATACGAACATAACAAACCAACAAGACGATACCAGATAAATAAATAAAATGCGAAACTCACAAAGTGTGAAAAATAAAACAACTAAAACTAAATACCCAAAACAACTATACCGGGGGATTGACAACTGGATCCTCTCCTGGCTCCAAAAAATGTAACTACCTGCTATCTGAAATAAAAAGAAGAAGCAGGGGTGGTGAGTCTGGGCAGACTCAGCGGGTATATACATGACATAATAAAGATAGAACAAGTAGAGAAAACAACAGGGTACAATCCATAAGGAATATAAGAATACCTAAACATGCATAACATATATAAAACAACATGGTATATAATATAATGACAACTAAACATGTATGAAAAACCATATGATATAACATCAAAACCTCTAAGTACGTATAAAACAACGCGACATCAAAATCTCGACATATACATGTATGTCAACCAAGTGCAACAATCGTAGCTCATATAAATGCAACAAATACAAAAAATTTCATAAATGCAATCAATGCATATGATGCAATGACATGTGTCACCCCTGATGCTAGTCAGCCGCCAACGCATCACATCTGTGTGACCGAGTGGGTAGGGATGTGACAACTGTACGCACTCCAACGAATACCACTAATACACGTGGTTGAGTAGACAGGATGTTGGGGAGCCAACTGCTCCAACCCCCGGAATAAAGGGGGAGCTATGAACAACTCTAATGCTGGGGAGTGATAACCGTTTCAGTCGTGTCACGGTTTCAAATACAATTAAAGTATCGAACTCCTCTAAACTAATGTAAAATAGAGTAACTCGAGTCATCTCCCAACGAATGTAGTTGGTACATGATAAATCTCAGGATCGTATGTTATTGTTTTTGGATTTTTGATATCAAACTGGGGTTTGGATTTGAACGTTAAGACTACGAAAAGAAATAACAAAGTAATATGAAATCTAGTTCTAATTAATGAAAGACAATGCGAATAAAGAAGATCTACTCTAATCTAAACTATACCTGCAAGGATTAAAAGTAACATAAAGTAAAGCAATTAACAAAATCTAGATTAATCAAACCTAATTACATCCAAATAAAAACAAGAACTCAAGGCAATTACAAAAGACAAGATAAGCACGAATTAAGCACAACAAGAGACATGAAATTAAACCTAGAATTAAGCAAAACAAGAGACATGAAATTAAACCTAACTATAGAAGCATTTAGTCGAACAACTTATGAGCAGTATTCAAAATGACATGACTATGTACAATTTGAAATGGGGAAGTTCCATCAACTACAAACATTCACTCAAAAACACACATAACAACTCAAACATTATCAATTATCAAAACAATCAATAACCAAATCAAGTTGCAACACACAAATAGACCCAAGGAACTGAATTGCTCTATAGGAATTATTGTGAAAGGTGGCTGCCGGTGTTGGTGCAAGTTGCATCAATGATGTTCTCCTTTAAGTATTTTAATGTTTGACAATACACTTAAGACAGTGATACATTGAACAGACAAAGGGGAGTTAGGAGAAGAGTAACCAAAGTGGAAGGAAGTCCTAGTAAACCTAGGCAATAAGTCCTGGTTCAGGGAATTGGGCACTAAGTCCTGATCGAGGATTGGGAACTAAGTCTTGGCAAAGGGTTGGGTACCGAAGACCTGCTCAGAAGGTGGGCACTAAGTCCTGGTCGGGGACTGGGCAAGAAGACCTGACCGAGGGTTGGGCACCGAAGACCTGGTTCGGGGAATTGGGCACGAAGACCTGGCCGAGGGTTGGGCACCTAAGTCCTGGACCTAGGGTTTGGGGACAGAGTCTTGGTCCAAGGAACTGAGCAACTTAGCTGAGTGATGACTAAGGACAGGAGTAGAGACGGGTCAGGGTTTGGGCGTCTCGAGGTCCGGAGGTATCGGAAGCTAAGCAAAAGTCCACCCGAAGGACTGGGTGGCAACCGTCTCCTGAAAGGAGTAGGTGAAAGGCGCGTTCTCGGGGGTGGGAACTTGCGCCGGTTCGACCTAGGGTTTCGTGGAAATCCGGAGTCTGAACCAAGTCCTTAAGACTAATATTATATGTATATGTGCTTTGTGTTTGTGTATCGTACAGGTACCAAGATTGGAAGACAAAGAAAGGAAAAAAGGCCTGCCCCCAGTGTCTGGGGCGCCCAAGCCAAAGAAGGAAAAAGCAGTTTTCGTATGATAAGCAGAATATGCTTCAAGCGGGGCGCCCGGGTTCAAACCTGTATCTGCTGTTTCGAGTCCGAAACACAGATAAGCCTTCATGAGGGCGCTCGGGAGGTCCGGGGCGCCCTGGTCAAAGGTTTTATCAGCTGCGGCGAGGTCGACGCGGGGATAAGGTTTGACCGAGTTTTTCGGGGCGCCCCTGACGTCCAGGGCGCCCCCAGGAGTGCTATAAAAGGGGCTTCGACCCCTCTGCTTCAGACACAACTGCTGTGAGTGATTCTGAGCATTCTGACCGACGAAAACACGCTAAAGACGAGGCTCTACGACTGAGAGGCTCCAGGAGGAAGTGCGCGGCACTTCAGAGGTCCAGATCGGCCGAGTTTCAAAACTTGCTTGTTCGGTTTGCGTTTTATTGTTCTGTACTTACTTTACTATATTTGTTATTGTACTTCTGTACTGTAAGACGGGTTTCTCAGCCTCCGGAAAGTCCGGAAAGGAGACCAATAGTGGATGGACGTTCCCGTGCTTAGGGCTTGGATGTACTGACCCTGGGGGTTGGGAACCAAGTAAATCCCGCGTGCGCTGTGTCTGTTTATTTTCGTTCTGTTTTACTTTTCCGCTGCACTAACGCTCTGAGTCCAGAACGATAATTGAAAGTCTACGGTTTTCTACGACAAGTCTCTAACGGTCGATATTCACCCCTATTGATGGCACCGGTCCTACAGCCGGATCTTGCTGAAAGGAAGAATTGCTGTCGGAAATAATGAAGAACTGCTGGAAATGGAATTGCTGAAAGGAAATCTGCTGGAATTGATGAAGTGCTGCTGGAATTGAAAAGGTGGAGGAGGAAACTGCCGGATCTAATCTGATGAAGAAGAAGCTGCTGGGCACGAAAGAAATAGCTGCTGGAATCGAATTGCTATGAAGGAAACTACTAAAGAAAAGCTAGGAAGAAATTCTGTTGGCTGCCGGATCTAATCTGATGAAGAAATTCCTACTGAATAATGGAAGGAAGCTGTGAAAAACTGCTGGAAAACAACTGCTAATGGCGGTGGATGGATCGTCGCTTCCCTCAACCCGAGAGAAAGCTGGCGGTGAAGTCGACTAGGGTTCGGACCCGAGCCCTAGCTTGTGGTCGGCGGCGAGATGGAGAGGTGGAGACGATGGTGATTCCTCTCGATGAGAACCCTCCTCGATGAGAACCCCCTCGTGTTTGCGATGGCGTGATGGGTGAGAGTGGATGGAGCTCCGGCCGGTGGCGATGAAGATAGAGGAGATCGCCGGCCCTTGGTGGAGGTGGAGATGTTGAGTCGGGAACCCCCGTCTGCCCTCCTTCGCGTCTCTGCTCCCCTTTTGTTTGGCCCGGCTTCAGCCCATCATTTGGGTTCAATCAGCCAAGCCCAGCAATTGGGTTCGATCAGCCAAGCCAGAGCAGTTGGGTTCGATCAGCCAAGCCAGTTGAGTTCAATCCAGGTCGTGGTTTGGCCCAGCCTCAGTTAACCCAGCTCAACCCATTCCTTGGGTTCACAGCTTAATCAGAACAAGCCCTATCAACCCAGCTCATGATTGACCCAGCATTTGGGTTCAGTCCAGACTTGGGTTCCGTCCAGTCAGCCAAGTCAGAGCTCACAGCTCAGAAGAAGATTAGCAACGGACGGCTGAGATCAATTTGGCTTCATCCAACGGTCGGATCTCTTCAGATCTGAACCAAACTCCACAGATCCCAATCAATGGTCCTGATTTACCTATCCCCAGCTCGGATTAACCAGATCAGTGGTGGATGGTCCAGATCTTCCATTTTCATGAATGGATGGTCTAGAACATCTTGAGCTTGATCCAACGGTCAGATTACTTCTAATTTAGCTGAAATTTTTAGATCTTGATCTATGGTCATGATTGATTCTATCTTGAACTCGGATTGACCAGCAGTTGACCGATGGCTCAGATCTAGCCGTTCTCTAGAATGGATGGCTCTTATTAATCCGATGCTTGATCCCTTTGATCTGGATCCAATGCTGACTCAAGTCTGACCCGATTTGATCGAGGTCCATGATCATTTGAAGCCTACAAAATGATATTCAAATTTAGTGCCAAAAAAATATCCCAAATATACAAAGATTTGAATTAAAAGCCAACATAGCGGAAATACATGAAACCTAATACAATTGCAAACTTAAGCATATAAAATGTGGATCAAACATGGATTTTAGAGCCTAAAATAATCAACAAAATGGTGGTTATCAGGGAGCCAACTGCTCTAAATCTTGAAATAAAGGGGGAGCTATCAACAACTCTAATGCTGGGGAGCCAACTGCTCCAAACCCTGGAATAAAGGGGGAGCTCTCAACAGCCTAATATCTCTCTAAAACAACGGTGCAATGTTACAATCAACCAAGAATCAAAAACCAACGATTATGCATCTACACTACTAGGTAGGATAATTCTAATGCCAAAAAACCGAATTATGTTGAATGAATCTCTAAGTGCTCGCGTACAAGCGATACTTTACAGAACAGAAATTCAACGGAAGACTGTACGGATACGAAATTTCGAACACTCAAAGATCAACGAAGAAAGTATCAACGGTGATGTTAAAATAACAACCGACAAGGAACAAGGTCAAGTAATCTATTTAGACATAAAACAGCTATGCTTAAAGGTAAAAGAACTACATGAGTACAAAAGAGAAGTACCCGCCTTTATTTGTAGAACATCTCCCAGTAAACCTCCCACGATCAACCGTGCGAGTCCAAAATCAAGATCCTGTAACAAGGACTAAATTTAGCTACCATAGCAAATGATTATTAACTAAACTAGATACTAAACATAGTTAGTATTGTTTCAATCATGTTGATCATTAATTAAATCTAATTAATGATTAACTCTAATTAATCCCATTCCCTAATTAAATTAGGGTTAACTATACTAACCATTCATACGAATCAAGTGTCCTACTAGAATTCTAATCAAGATTCGCATAATCTTAGTCATGTTTCAGGTCAACACCAACCCCAAACTAACCATGGACTAACTCCAACATTTGTGGCTTTCGGCTGGTCATCACCAAGTCAGAAACACCACCCCAAAACAGAGTTAATGCCCATGTCCTCGCCCACAACAGAATTGGAACTCAACAATCCATGGACAAGTTAACTTCCAACATCCTAATTGCAATTCGAAATAGCACAATTCCCCTCTACACCTTGCGGCAACAAACACAGAATCATGGAGTTAAACAGAACAAGTATCAATCTGCTAACACAAACCCTAAGCAAAGATGCCTTCCATCTTTGTAATCTCTCGGCATCTATAAGAAAAAATAAGGCAAGAACAAGATCAAAGCTTTAACAAAAAAACCTATACAAATCCCTAACCAAAAACCTTACCTACTATGAAGTGTGAACGAAATCCTCAATCCGCAACCCAACCCTGCTGAAGAAGATGATCGTCCTGGAGAAAGAGGGTAGCGTTGCTAGAGCTCGGAGACGGCGCTCCCGTGGCCTGCTTCGCGTGCTCGAAGAGGGGGGCGTCGGCTAGGGCTTGGCGGCGTCGGGCAGAGAAAAGAAATCGAGGAGGAGAGGGAGGTGTCGACGAAAAGGGGAAAAACTGATTCGGGAGGAAGTTTTTAGAGTTTTGAATAGTTTTTGGCATTTTACAAATAAGCCCTCCAATTTTAGCTAATCACAACTAGATCCCTAATTTTCGAAAGTTACCTTTTCAACCCTTAAATTTTGGTATTTAACACTACAGATTCCCTAGACTACCTCGGGAGAACAGGCGAGAGCCCCCGAGGTCAGACCGGATGTCGAGTGCCTGGGAATAGCTCGGGAGAACAGACGCCCGAGGTCAGGCCGGGCTTTAGGTTCTCGAGACTCGCTTGACAAAACAAATGAAGGCGCGAAGGTCAGCTCGGGCGATGAGACCCCGAGACCAACTCGGGAGAGTGGAGCCCAAAGATCAATATATCCGATAGCCCGACTTCAAGTAGTCGTTCCTCTTTCCAGAATAGGAAAGTCATCGGATAATTATTGCCCATTACACGCGGCAATTAAGGCTTTAATGATCGCTGCGACCGTTACCTAAGAGATATTATGTAACTAATGATTAAGGAACGTGGAGGAGAATGTGTAACCAAGCCCTTAGGTATATAAGGTGCATCGACACCCAGATAAAGGGGTAAGCTTTCCGAACTTAACAAAATACTGCTTCCTCGTTGTCCTCCTAAGAATTTTCATTCCTGACTTGAGCGTCGGAGTGGGCTCCACCGAAAAACCTTCCGGTATGTTCCCATTAACGCTCGTGTTAATCTCGCAAGGCGCGATCATCTTCTCCCAATTACCGTCCTCGTGGGTTGCTCTTTGGTGACTCGCCATCCGCGTAGTTTCCTTCCGGAATAATCACCTATCTAGGCCCCAACTACCCTTATGCTTTATTTACCTATAAGAGTGGATGATGGATGGATCAAACAAACCTAGGAGTATGGGAAGAGAATGGAAAGGAAAAGAAATTACTTTCTTTACATGCTTGTTTATTTTGATTGAGGAAGGTGGGTATATACGACGTAATTTTATTAATGAAAAAGAGCATATGTGCCATATTTTTGATATGAGCAATGATAGGGAGAGTGAAAATGGGAGAGTGAAAAGCATAGTGAATGATGTGGCATGACGTGACACTTTACATGCACACGTCCGATTATTGCTTGGACACCATCGATGGCCTTCGGCCGCCGCCCCAAATCAAACTATACCCTGAGGGGCACGGTGAACCCGTCGGAGATCGCTGCATGCAAGGTGCCACGTCATTCACTATACTTTTCACTCTCTTATTTTCACTCTCCCTATCATTTTTCTTTTGATATATGGTATAATTTTATGAATTAAAAAGGGTGTATGCGTTATTTTTTTGATATATGATGTAATTTTATGAATAAAAGGGGATACATGCGTCATTTTTTATCCATCCGTTGCTTTCCGTCTGATTTTGAGATGATCGATTTTGAGGCTCCAAAATTATTCGCGAATGGATTATATTTCTCTTCCCTCTTTAAATTTCAATGACATAAATAATGAAAAGATTTTCACTACCAAAACTTTTCTTTAATTTTACTTTTCGCTTTCCCAAATAAACAAAGCATTAATCTACTAAGAGTAGCTTGATGTTCATCAAGCTGTTTTCTTTTGTATGCTTGGCACGTCATATTAGATTGCCACAATCATTTAATTTAAACATGGTTCAAACATCAAAACTTATGCAACACAATACTCGGGGTAAATTGCATCAATAATATGTATAAAATATAACATTCTCACATTAACACAATGTAAGCAATATAATATAATTTAAATATTATATATTAAGACTTAGCTTATGAGAAAAAAATATTTATGTTTGTAATCTAAATTCAATCATTCAGTCAACATATAAATATTTTGTAAATATATAAGTTGATTTTGATATGATCAACTAAGTGAAGTTAGATCTTAATTATTTTTAATCTTTATGTCTAAGTATGCAAGAGCATAGGAGCATAAGAAGTCGAGTGGAAAACACAGCAGATGAAAAGGATGGCACGGGGTAGAGAGCTGACGGGCTCGGTGGGAGATACAGAGGCTGTGGAAGAGTACATCGGTAGACGAGAAGGGCGTGCGAGACGTCCGAGGGACGAGAAGTCAGGTTTAGGTGAGCTCAATTCTGGATGACTAAAAATACCCACGCAGACAAAAGATGAAAAAGTCAGTGTGAGAGTTGACTTTGACCAATTGGTCAACTAAGACACCTCAATTGTCTCTGAGGTGCCTCAGTTGACTCTAATGAGTTCTGTGCAAAAACAAAATTGAGGTGTCTCAGTTAAAACCTAAGGAGCCTCAGGTTAGAATTGAGACGCCTCAGATCGAAAAGCATCCCCCGGTCACACTTCTAGTATTCATGGTATTCTCGGGCTTGGTCTTTTCCTTATTACCCTCCTGACTGATCAATTCCTCTCCTTGGTCGAGACGGATATGACTTCTAGTATTTATGATTTCCTTATTACTCTTCTAACCGAAGGATCGACGAAGGGATTTCTAATATTCATGGTGTTCATGACATTTTATGGTATCTTGGATCTTCTTATTATTTTCATCTTGAGGTATTCTTGGTATTTTAGTATTCATGGTATTTTGACACTTCTGGTATCGATTATATTCTCGGGTTATTCTTAGTCATTTTCTTATAACCCTCTCGACTTCGGTTAGGATGGATACGACTTCTAGTATTTATGGTTTTCTTATTACTCTCTTAACCGAAGGATTAAGTTTCTTGCTTGGATAAGAAAGAATATTTGATACTCATGGCATTCTTGTGGTATCTTGGATCTTCTTTTTCTTATTATTATCCTCCTAAGGTATTCTTGGTATTCATTGTACTTTGGTATTCATGGTATTCTGGCATTTTTGGTATTTATGGTATTCTCGAGGTATTCTCGGTCTTTTCTTTATTACTCTCTCGACCCTGGTCGGAACGGATATGACTTTTGGTATTTATGACATTCACATGGTATTCTTGGTATTCTTTTCCCAAGGACATTATTGGACTTCTGGTATTCCTATTTTATTGATATTCCTAGCTTATTGGTATTCTATTGGACTTCTAAGGCATTATTGGACTTATGGTATTCTTGGTTTTCTAGTTATCATCGTCCTGACCAAGGGATCAGACTCTTCTCGTCGGTCGGTATATTTTTGGACTTGTGGTATTCTTAGTTTTCTTGTTATCATCCTCACGACCAAGGGATTGAACTCTTTTTCCCGGTCAAGATATTATTGGACTTCTAGTATTCATGTCTTATTGATATTCCTAGCTTATTGGTATTCTATTGGGCTTCTAAGACATTATTGGACTTATGGTATTCTTAGTTTTCTAGTTTTCATCTTTGACCAAGTGATCAAACTCTTTTTCCAGGACATTATTAGACTTCTAGTACTCCTGGCTTATTGATATTCCTGGCTTATTAGTATTCTATTGGACTTCTGAGATATATTGGACTTTTGGTATTCTTAGCTTATTGATATTTCTAATCTTTTCTATAATAAAGATATCTCAAATTTGATATTTCATGTATTCCTGGGTTATTGATGTTCCTGGCTCATTTTGTTTTAGATGTCACAGGGAGTGCATCTACAAACTTGGAGCTACACTTAAGTTGTAACTGAATGTTTTTTGTGGCTTCCAGGTCCTAAATGCTCAAGTAAATAGCAGAGGATCATGGCTACATTCTCTATTTTGGAGTCTCATCTGTTATTAGATTTTTACCAAGGAATCAAAATGGTAACTACTCAATGGGGTTGGAGTTCAATCATAATTTCTTTTGTTCCATATGCCATTTTTTCTACATTCTGTCGTTGATTATTTTCTCTTTTTCTTAAATTGATTTTGTTGATTCCATTGCATGAACTGATAGAAATACAACTCAGGACTATTCCTCTTCTAATGTGCTAATATTATCTTGTTTTGCCGATAATCAACTTACTATAGGACAATTTATACAGTATTTATAATGCTCGAGTTGTTCTCTATGTTGATTTTGATACTGATGTGGTCACAAAATGTGTTGTAAGTTTTAGTTCATTCATTTGTCTATGTTTTTAATATTTAATCTAATTTTTGATTGTCTTAATATTCATTCACAAGTTAAAGATCTTAAATGACTCTCAATTGACCTATTAGTTCCAGGCAAGATGGTCAAGCTCGAGTGACTTCTGTTCCTGGGAATGAGATAATGCTATCATTTCTTACATACTTCACTCAAACTCTATGACTTTTCAAATTTTTCTTTGCTTATATTATTGCAAGTGAAGGCTTTGAAATTGAATAGGATACATTCACCTGATTGCTTATAATCTAACAAAAAGGTATTACATTCTCATTGGTAATTAGTTGTTATTCGGAGAATAACCATGCTTTCTAAGTTTTTATTTTTTTTTTACACATGAGCTACACCAAATAGTGAATGTAGTCGCTGAAATGGTAAAAGAAAACTATTTGGTAAGCAATTGACTGAAGTTTAGTTATACCTGCAGCTTATACACAATATACAAGCCTATTATATATTTATGTTATTTTCATGCTATTCAAGCATATTCTTTGACCTTTTGCAAAAAAATATATTTAAGTATTTGCTAAACATGCTTATGAATGCAAATTTATCCTTTTTCCAAATTCTATTCAGTTTCTTGCATCCTTGTGCAATTTATTATGTTTCAGAAACTTTGTAATGTTGTTTATACAAGTTGTTCATACTTTATACACTTTTTATATTCTCATAACTTTACAATTGAGTATTTAAAAATTGAATCTAACGATTATTTAGAGATTGTTGTTGGAGTCTTTTCTCATATTTGAGATTACTGGAGTATAATTTAAGTATTCAGCAAACTTCCTACACTAATGTAAGCTTATAACAGTTCCACTTTGTTCATGGATTGTTGATGCCATGTTTATAACTCATCAAAGAATTATTCTGTTCAGAACAAGTACTCTTACAATTCTTCTGTCAGCATTTGTCAAAATCTTAATGTACAACCATCCTTCAGACCCAGAATTACTACAACAAATCTGCTCTATATTCAGTTAGTGAGTATTATACTTTTCTTACCTATCCTGCTTGGTTATATATAAGTTATGTAGATGTTGAAATCCAACAAAGAGCCATTGAATATTTTGCACTTTGTAGGAAAGGGGAAGCTTTAGTGGATGTATTGGACGAAATGCCCAAATTTAGAGAACGCAGGTAGATTTCTGGGTTCGATTTATTTGTTAATGTATGAAGCAGGAGTGACCTTTTTGCTAAAGCTAGTGAACATAAAAACTAACGCATGTTTTTAATTGTCAACACTAGTCAATGTTGCTTTAAAAGGTTGATGATGCAAAACGTAATTAGAATCAGGAGTCAACAACAAACATCAAATGCTTTGGTTGTAACTGATCATAGCCTTGCAAATGGATCCATTCCAGTTAGACAGCTTGCCCTTGCTAGGATGCCAAGTAAAAATACAATTAGGGTTACGCCTTTCTTCTAACTTGTAGTAATAAGTTCAAATGCAATATTCTATGTGGTATAACTTTGTATCCATTTGTTTTTTTTTTGCAATATTTGTCTTGTGAATTTCTACCTTTCTTTAGTGGGCTATGTACCTCATGCTTCAACTTCTAGAGATATTGATAAAAGAATTGAAGAAAACATTGTTCATATGCATAAACCCATGCATATAAAGATATGTTGATTTATTTCTGATACATGATTTCTAAAATTTGACTTAAGGTGCCTCTTCGCTATTAGGCTGGCATTGAGGAAACAAAGACACAGGAAAATGAAAAATTGCAAGCAACCTTGCAGGAGATGCAATAAAAATTTGATGAAACTAAAGCTTTTAAAGAGGTTTCTGCTATAAAAGAGTTCTGACAATGTTCTTCTTGATTAGCTTAGAGATGAGAATGAGAAGCTTAAGGTCAGATAAACTTGGTTATGTTATCTCTTGGATAGTTTTCTTTGTGAAAATATCTTTAGTTGGGTTTAAATGCATTTGGATAAGAAAATGAGTATGGGTTGTGGTTAAATTTACTAGTTTAATGTTGTTAACTCAAAAGTGATTATTTCTTAAAAAATGTAGGCCCTGGTGAGGTCTCTTAAAACAATGATTGATGAAACCTAGATGTATGAAGAGTCAATCATAACTATTGAACAAAGGCTAAAGAAGGCAATGGAGGTTGAATAAAAGATAGTTGACTCTCCTAGTTATGCAACTTATGTGTAGATTCCTTATGCCCATTTTATGGAACAAGTTGTTAGACGTTAGAAATATAAATTATTCATCTTTTATGTCACAACATATTTAACTTATTTATTTGGAGATAGGCTTTAGGAGAAGCTATCTTCATTGGAGTCTGAGGCTCAGATTCATAGCTTCTCCCATAAAGGACATGCAAGAACATTTATCAACTCCAATTACTCCTACTAAACAGGTTTTGAAAGCAATAGCGACGGATTGATTTCGTCGCTATTCCGTCACTATGCCTCTAAGAATTACATATTGAATAACATTGAATGATATGTAAAATATCATTCCGTTGCTATGCCTCTAAGAATTACATATTAGGATATATTAGGACATATTAGAGGTATGTAAATAACATTGAATGATATGTAAAATATTTAATATACACACCTTTCAACCCAACCAATGTCTGAATTCAACTCTGATAATGTAGAATCTGTAAACGAAAATGAACAAATAAGAAACAATTAGTGATGTATATAATAACAAAGCAGATAGTATAATAAGTTGATCTGTAAAATGTAGAGAAAAAATATAACTTATCCCAAAAATGTCTCTACTCATTTGGGGTATTCTCAGGATCCTGCATCTCCTGAGACTCAAATGAAGAGGGGCGGACAATTGTGTCATAGGCGATAGGGTCGCTGCAAAAGCTTGCATGTGACGCAATAACCCCTAAGTGTGTGCCTGACGGGCCTGCAAATCCCTCAACTCTGCATCCCTCGCTGCATCCCTCTCGGTCCACGTCATCTCTATTGTCGTGAGTCGAGTCCGCAGAGCATCATTCTCCTCTCGCAATTGACGAACCTCACTAGAGGAGGAGGAGGAGGAGGAACTTGGATGTCCCCTAACACCTAGAGCTCTCATCTAATTGTATGTGATTTTTGCCTGAGAGCCCAGGCCGTATAGGGTGGTCTTCCTCCTTCCACCGACGGCATCATAATAAGTGTCATTCACCTGGTCGATGGAAAGAGGTTGTGAATATTCCTCCTCCTCTGCAGCAGGATGAGACGTCTCTGCAACGCTAGTGGTCATTGCTTCTTGTACTATAGTTAATATACTTACATGAATTGCTAAAGAACGTCGATCAACAAATGACCTATCTTTTTTCTTATGGGTCTTGCCATGGAACAGAAGACTCTTCAACTAATCTAGACTTCTAGTTATAGACTCGGTAAGTTTTGCTGACGAGTGAGTACCCGACCAGTATCCTTTCGTCAGCCTTCGCTGTGAACTTTCCAAGATGGTCATTGGTGATTAGAATAAACACCTTACACCCAAACACCCTTAGGTGTTTAACTGTAGGTGGTTTTCCAAACAAAAGTTCATGAGGAGTCTTCCCTAGAAATCTATGTATTAGGACTCGATTTTGCACGTAGCAAGCAGTGTTCACAGCTTCAGCCCATAAGTAACTCGGTAAGGAGTACTCACTGAGCATGCTTCGTGCAGCCTCTTGTAAGACCCGGTTCTTCCTCTCTATAACACCATTTTGTTGTGGTGTTCTAGGAGTAGAGAACTCGTATCTATACCCTCTCTCTTGACAAAACTCAAAAAATCTTTGATTTTGAAATTCACCTCCATGATCACTCCTAATTGTTTTAATTGTTGATGATTTTTCATTTTCAACTCTTCTACAAAATGAAATAAAAACATCTAAGATTTGATCCTTATATTTTAGAAAATAGGTCCAAGTATATCTAGTAAAATCATCAATGATCACAAAACAATATCTACTACCATTCAAAGATATAATTGTACTACAATCAAACAAGTCCATGTGTAGTAAATCCAAAGCGGTAGAAGTACTTACAGCGCTTTTACCTTTGTGTGAAGATTTCGTTTGCTTATCCATTTGACATGCATCACAAATCGTTTCCTTTTCATACTTGATGCTTGGCAAGCCACGAACTAATCCCTTGTTGGCCAATTTCCGGATGTTCTTAATATTTACGTGTGTCAATCTACGGTGCCAAAGGGTAGGCTCATCTTCTCTTGACATGAAACACTTAACAGAAGCATTAGTAGTACTTTTAAAAGAAACTTGATAAATATTATCTATCCTTGAGCCTACTAGTACCGTGTCAAGTGTGTCATTTTGTCTAACTAGATATTGACTTGAATGAAAATCAATTGTGTAACCCGTATCACACAATTGACTGACACTTAGGAGATTAAATGTCATCCCCTTGACTAGAAGGACATTCTTAATCATAAGACATTCGGATATTTGAATGTCTCCTATTCCTACAACCTTAAGACTACCATTGTTACCAAAGGAAACATTACCTTTACTTTTTCTTTGAAGGGTAGTGAATAAGGATCTATCACCGGTCATATGTTTGGAGCACCCACTATCAACGAACCAAGTTGATATATGCTCCCCCTCAATCACGACCTACACAATACGAAAGATAGAAGATTTACGTACCCAAACCTTGGGACCTAAAGTACCTACTATGCAAGACTTAGGCACCCATGCCTTGACCACTTTCCTTTGAACCCTACGAGCCTTAAGTGGTCTAACATCAGTCCTAGACATCAAGGAAACAAAAGTAGGTTCTTGAGGTCGGTAACCTATACCGGCCTTGTTGTAAACCACCCTTTGTGCATTTAAAATCATATCCAAAGTCTTAGAACTAGTTGATAATTTTTCAAGAATATTCTTGAGTCTCCCAACCTCACCCTTCAAGGCTTGGTTTTCATCTTCTAACACTTCTACATGCAAATCATCGATATCCTCAACCTTAGATGATTTCAATTGTTCTACTTCTACTTTCAATGATTTAACATTTTCTTTTGACTTCTTTAACAATTTGGTTAAACATTCAATTGTTCTATAACATTTGCCCAATTCGGGAGAGATTACCTTTTCATCATCCGAAGATGATGAAGCCGCGTTTGAGGAGTCCATGGATTCATCACTGCTCTCCTCATCTTCAATAGCCATGAGAGCTACATGGCATGTACTCTTCTCCTCCTTCTCTTCTTCGGATGAACTAGAGGACGATTCATCCCATGTGGCCCTCAAGGCCTTCTTCTTTTTCTTTGATTTCTCCTCCTTCTTCTTTAGCTTTGGGCAATCCTTCTTGTAGTGCCCTTTCTTGCCACACTCAAAGCAAGTAACATTAGCTTTATCAATTTTAACTTTACTAGGTACCTTTGCCCTTGTAGCGCCGGCTCTTCCTCATCATCATCCTCACGAAGTTGGCCATCTCGGAGGAAGAAGACTCGCTGCCATCCTCCTCGGACTCGGACTCGGACTCGGATGAAGATGAAGAGACTTCCTTCTCCTTTTTCTTCTCCTTCTTCTTGGTCTTTTCCCCTGCTACAAGTGCAATCCCCTTCTCCTTGGGGCCTTTGTTAGCCATTTCATGGAGCTTCATTTCACAAAATAAATCATCCAATTTGACAATTGACAAATCCTTAGAAACCTTGTAGGCGTCCACCATGGATGACCACAAGGCGTTCCTTGGAAAAGCTTTTAAAACGTACCTCACAAGGTCGCGGTTCTCGACCTTTTCGTTAATAGAGTGGAGACCGTTGAGAACTTCTTTGAATCTACTATGAAGGTCACTTACCGTCTCACTCTCCTTCATGGAGAGATTTTGTAGTTGATTAAGAAACAAGTCCCTCTTGGCTATTCTCGAGTCTCGGGTGCCCTCATAGAGTTCGATGAGCTTGTTCCATAAATCCTTTGCGCTTGTAAAGGGACCAACTTTGATTAGTTGGTCCTTGTTCATTCCACATTGTAAGGTAACCACCGCCTTTGCATCGGCTTCTCCTTTGCGCGTTTGCTCAGCCGACCACCGCGAGGACTCCAACTCTTTTCCCTCCGCATCTCATGGAGGGGTGAAGCCTTCCTTCACGGAGAACCACATTCCAATATTGGTCTTGAGATAGTACTCTATGTGAGACCTCCAATATTGAAAATCGGATCCGTCGAAGAAGGGAGGTCGAGTGGTGCTAAATCTTTCTCTCAAAGCCATCGTCGTTAGCTCTCGGATGTTAAGCCGCTTGAACAGAGCCCCAAGCTCTGATACCACTTGTTGGTGCTTGGATGGCTAGAGAGGGGAGGTGAATGTAGCCAGACGCAAAATTCTTTGATCTTTTAGGTTTTCTACACTTAGGGTTAGCAACAGCAGCAGAAGAAAATAATACAAGTATATATGCAGAAAGGAAAAACAAACCAAAACGCTAACAAGGATCGTTTACAAGGTTCGGGGATAACTTGCCCCTACTCCTTGGCGTGCCCATGAGGTGGGCGATCCCTTGATCGTCGGCAGATCAAGCCCCGAAAAATCCGGATATCAAATGGAACCTCCTTCTCGGTGGAGAAACCTCTCCACAGCAGTTTCAACAGAGTAATGAACTTAAGAGCAGTGAAACAAGGAGGCTTACTGAGCACTAGGATAGAAAGAACACAAGAGCTCTACACCAAGCTCCACCCAGCACAAACCTCACGCAAGAACTCCCAGCTCTTCGTGTCTGCTTGCTGATGGACTCGCCAAGCTCCTTGTCTCTTCCAAGTGCTCAAGAGTATGATGAAAGTTGTCGCTCAAGTGATTCACAGCTGATTGCTCAAAGAGATGGATCAAAAAAAAAATCTTGCCGAGACTTCTTCGCCACAAGCTTTAAGTCTCTGCCCAAAACCCAGGTTACAGGCGCGCTTCTGCAGCTCCCAGCTGCTCACCAGCTTGTCTACAACATCCTCAGCTACTCCTGACCTCTTCTGGACTCACTGATCTCTCCTCAGCCAAGCCCAGGTCAGCTCATCAGCTTCCCAGTCGTTGCCAGCCCGCGCCAGACGTCCGTTATAACCTGAGAACAGAAAACGTCCAAACTGTCGTAGCAAAATACTCCAGTTGACTCTCCTTGAGTAACCCCTGAGTTACCTGCACACTTAGTAGATGATTAGCACAACATATCAAATGAAATCAGCAGGTAGCAGAGAAAATACAGAGCGAAGCATATGCGATCAGTACGTCTGACAGCGATTTCAAAATAAAGTTACAGCTACTGATCGGTCACCGGACCGATCAGAGTGAACCCTGATCGGTCACCAGACCGATCAGGATAGGCCCAGTCTGATCAGGCTCCAGCCTGATCGGTCCCAAGTGAGAAACCCTAAATTGCGACTTCTCATGATCGATCACCAGATCGATCCCAGGTCGTGGATCGGTCACCAGACCGATCCACCCCTTTGCAGAGTGTTTTTCCCGCTTCGCAGCCAAAACCCACTGATCGGTCACCAGACCGATCAGGTTGTGACCTGATCGGTCTGGGGACCGATCAGGACACTTCCCGACCGATCATGTTGAAGCCTGATCGGTTATAAGGAAAAACTCGTGACATTTGATCGTTCACTAGAATGACCTGAAGGTCTCCCTGATCGATCACCAGACCGATCAGGAGCCGGACACAAAAGCTTCTGTTCTCTCCCTGATCGGTCACCAGACCGATCAGGAGCAGAACAAAAGTCAAACAACGTCTCTGTTCGCTCCCTGATCGGTCACCAGACCGATCAGACTTCTCTGGATCGGTCACCAGACCGATCCACGAAGGAAGTTCGTGCCAACTTCCTTGATCGGTCACCAGACTGATCTAGCCAAAACCAATTCCACTCTAAGTCAAGAGAACGGACTCCCAGCCTTCTCTGACTCGTGCTCAGTCCCCCGGACCAAGACTCCATGCCCAGTTTCACTCATCGGGACTTCATTCAACCTAGCTTCCCAAGCTAGGATCTGGCTTCACTCACCAGGATTTCATCCAACCTAGCTTCCCATGCCAGGACCTGGCTTCACTCACCAGGGTTTCATCCAACCTAGCTTCCCAAGCTAGGACCTGGCTTCACTCACCAGGATTTCATCCAACCTAGCTTCCCATGCCAGGACCTGGCTTCACTGACCAGGGTTTCGTCCAACCTAGCTTCCCAAGCTAGGATTTCAATCACTCCATGCCCAGTCCTCGACCAGGACTTAATCCCAATCATCTCATTAACCTAAACTAAAATCGGTGTCAACACCAAAACAACAACCAGGGTTAGACTGCATCAACAATCTCCCCCTTTTTGTTGTTGGACAACCCGATTTTAAGTTTAGGGATTTGAAATCAATTGTCTCAAATTTCACCGTCGTAGGAGAATCAGGATCCTCCCCCTACAACAGTTAAACTCGTAAATTATCCTAAACTTAACTAACCAAACTCTCCCCTTTTGTCAAACACCGAAAAGGGTGTAGACTGGTTGTTAAGTTTTAAAAAATTCCTCCCCCTAAACCCGGGGTTTTCCCAAAACAAATACGATATGATTAATTTTGAAAGCATATGAAGACATATGATAAAGGTAAAACAGGAGAACACAATCATACGCATCATATGAACATGGAATAGGAATAAAACAAGAACTAGCAATCAACGTAAGATAGTAAGGCATACACGACAATAGTCAGATAGTCAAATGCATAGTAATACATCAAGCATAGTCAAATACATCACCAAGACATAACAGTCATAACAGTCAGATCACAAATCATGAATATAACCACCATCAATCCTCAGCGGGGGGATCATCAGCCTGCATGGGATCATAAGTCGTGTCATCATCTGGTAGGAAGGACCCCGGTGCAGTGCTGCTAGAGGGCGCATCTCCATGAAGTGTAGACTGGTACGGATGACCAGCCGCCCACGCGCGCCACTCCTCGAACCATGACTGCTGTTGGGCGTGCATCGTAGAAACCCACGCATCAGTCGCCCGCTGATCGGCACGTAGCCCAGAGATCTCAGACCTGACATCCTGCCGCCAAAGCTCCGAAATATGAAGTCAATGCTGGACAGTCTGCTCCGGCTCAGCAATCTACCAGCGGAGGTCAGGATCCACCTCGTAGTAGTCTCGCTCGGCAGCAGGAGCATCATGGTGTCCAGCCTGGTCTGCAGCTCCTGGAATATGTGCGACTCTAGGTAACTCCCCCAATCCCCGACCATCCTTCCATCTAAGACCATGAGGTCCGACAACAATGACAGACTTGACGAACGAACGTCGGCCAAGTCGGCAGTCCTGCCGAACCATCGGCACGATCCTGCCCCTAGTCACATCAATACCAACTGAATGAAGCCAGTCAGTAATGATGTGCCCAAAAGGCATATAGACGGTCTGACGGTCGATCTGACTGTAGAAGATAATAGAGAAGTAGATGGTCATCACAATGTCAAAGTTCAGCTGCCGATGCATCCCGTAGAGCATCAAGTAGTGAAAGGAACGAATCTCGGCTAAGGGCTTCAAGGTAATGGGCACAAGACAGTTGATTATAATTTTCAAAAGAACATAATCAGATGGAGACAGACTAAGAGCAGCAAACGTGGAGAAATCACTGGCAGGCTCACCAAGACCCCCTGGCCTGGGATGGTGGAAAAAATACTCGTAGATGGAGTCAGGGGTGACTCCATCGAAAGGGGCCGGTAAAAGATTCTGAAAATACAGGAAGAGCAGAAAATCATTATTTGATCGTATACAGGCTAGAAAGGTAGTGAAAGAGGATAAATCAAACTCGAGGTTGGTTCGGGCGACTCGGGTCCTATACCCTGTACCTTCGCCACTGACAAGGTTGTTATAAAACTCAGAAACCAAATCAAAATTGATTGGCCGCTCAAGAAAGAGAATGGATCCTAGTTCGTAGAACTCAATGATTTGTCGTACGGACGGACAGTGTTCGTAAACAAACACACGGTCCACAGTTCGACACGGTAGGAGTTTGAAAGTGCGACTGTGAAAGGCCAGTGCGAAATGAACATTTTGAAATTTGGCATCAGAAGAAGGTTGGGGTCTAGCAGATGAAGAGGGAGCTCTGGATCGTGAGGTACCCTCAGCTAATTCTTTACCCTTGGGAGATTTCCTAATGTTGGATAAATATCATGACAACAGATTGGAGTTGATGAAATGCATGACACAAGGATGGATTATGACATAAGATGGAATTGATCACAAGAATATAAGGTTACGGTAATGAAAGATCAAGGCAAAAATAATGTCTGAATGGGTCAAGGCATGCACAGGTTACGGCAGAACAGTGTATAGACACAACACAAATTGAAACAAATTGATTAGTGCAAAATCATAATCTATAGAGTAGACAGCAAGATAAAACTGAAAAATGGCTTACTTTGGTGCCATGAAGTGAGTTGGTTCGTTTGGAGAGAACAGAGAAATCGTTCAATAATTCGGACGGCACCTTCAGATGAGCTGCGCAGAGAATGAGGCTCAGAGAGCTACAAAGGGCTCGCAGAGGGCTTGCGCAGGAAGACGAACACACGCTGCTGACCTTCAGAAAAACTCCAAAGATCACAAACACTCACCGGGAGCAGATCTCGCCAAACTCAGCGCAGGAAGAAGAAGGGAGAAAGGCTCGCAAGACTTCGCAGGAGGAAGATGAAGAAAGGTTTTGCGCAAGTAGAAGAGTCGGCTAGGGCTTGGAGGTATAAGGATAGAGAGTTAATAGGTTGGTGGACCGATCCACCAACCAGAATTTAATGCGATCGATCGATCGACCGTTCGATTCTAGAGTACCCAGACCGATCAGGCTCCAACCTGATCGGTCTGGCTGGGTCCTGATCGGTCTGCCGATCGATCAGTGAGCGAACAGAGAGTTTGTGAGATTTTCTGTGACCCTCCTGATCGTTCGGTGGACCGATCACCAAGGTGGCCAGATTGGTCTGTGGACCGATAAAATCCCAAACAGAATGTTTTTGAGGATTGTCGCGAGATTTCGTGATCGATCACTTGGACCGATCAGGCCAACCCCTGATCGGTCCGGTGACCGATCAGGGAGGTCCCTGATCGGTCTGTGGATCGATCAGGGATCGAACAGAAGGTTGTGAGCCTTCTGTGAGCTCACTGATCGGTCTGTGGACTGATCAACCACTCCTGATCGGTCCGTGGACCGATCAGATATCAGACATTTTCTGATACGATCCAGAAATCTAGTTTCAGACTTCATATCGAATTCTAATACAATCAGATGGGTATTTGTCGATCTAGAAGGTGTTCCCTCGACTATAATTGATCCCTTAACAAGAATCAAAAGTCCTTATGGATTTCACAACCTCTCGTTGTAAAAACAAACATCCAACCAAGTGAAGTCATAATCAATCAAAACATTCAACCAATTCAAACCATGTTTGTATCAAGATAAGTCTTCAATCAAGTTTCCTTGATTGGAATGTCTAAGTATGATTATGGAGCCAAATACACATATGTTATGCATTAGTTTTCCCCATACTTGGTCAACTTAATGATCATTATCTCATCAACCTAATTTCTCAAGGGATGCATTAACATTTTGAGTAATTAGGTTGATCCTAACATCTCACCCCATTTCTAGCAAACAAAAACGTTTTGTTAAACCTTATAGTTTGTGTGAGATGTCCCCATGTTGCCCAATGGTTGCCCAATGGTTGCCCAACAATTTGAATGATCATGAAGGGTTTTATATGCTTTTCAACCCTATGAAGCGCGACACATTCCCAATTCCCTTCGTAAGAAACTAAATTCATTCTCGGGAAGTGGTTTAGTGAAAATGTCCGCTAGGTTCGATTTGGACTATACATGTGAGAGTACAATGTCTCCTCTAGCAACATGATCTCTAATGAAGTGGTGTCGCACTTCAATGTGCTTGGTCCTAGAATGATGGACTGGATTCTTAGTTAGGTTTATTGTGCTAATGTTGTCACACAACACTTGCACACCCTTGTAGGTCAATCTGTAGTCCTCCAATGTATGAATCATCCACAACAATTGCGATACACTCTCTCCCATGGCGATATATTCTGCTTCAGTCGTGGAGAGAGCAACACAATGTTGCTTCCGACTTGACCAACTAACTAATGATGATCCTAAGAATTGGCAACCCCCACTTGTGCTCTTCCTATCTAACTTGCACCCAGCATAGTCGGAATCGGTATAGCCAATTAGGACAAATGACTCGGTACGGGGGTACCACAGACCTACTCCAATTGTGCCCTTAAGGTATCTCAAAATTCTTTTAACAGCAATCAAATGAGATTCCTTGGCACAGACTTGATACCTAGCGCACATACCCACAGCAAAAAGAATATCAGGTCAACTAGTTGTGAGGTATAGCAAACTACCTATCATGCTCCGATATTGAGTTAGGTCAACGGGCTTACCACTCTCATCATTGTCTAATCGTGTGTTTGTAGCCATGTGAGTGGTAACCTCTTTAGAATCACTCATGTTAAATTTTCGGAGCATCTCTTGAGTGTATTTTGATTGGTGCACATGGATTCCGTCTCGAGTTTGTTTGATTTCGAGTCCAAGGAAGAAAGTTAACTCTCCTACTAGACTCATCACAAATTCACTCTCCATGTGTCCAATAAATTCATTCAAATAGCTCTTATCGTTTGAGTCACAAATTATGTCATCGACATATACTTGGGCTACAAATATATTGTCACCATCTCTTCGTAAAAATAGTGTAGGGTCTATTTGTCCTCTCACAAAGCCTTTTTCAATGAGAAATGTCGACAACCGCTCATACCAAGCTCGGGGTGCTTGTTTAAGGTTGTAGATCGCCTTCTTGAGCTTGAATACGTGGTTTAGAAATTCAAAATTCTCAAACCCCGGAGGTTATTCGACATAGACCTCTTCTCTTATGAAACCATTTAGGAAGGCCGATTTGACATCCATTTGGTAGAGTTTGAAACCCCTATGTGCTGCAAATGCATGCATTAATTGGATGGATTCTAATCGTGCCACGGGAGCATAGGTCTCATCGTAATCAAGGCCTTCAACTTGACTGTAGCCCTTGACTACTAAGCGTGTCTTGTTTCTTACGATTTCTCCCTTATGGTTCAATTTATTTTTGAATACCCATTTGGTTCCAATAATGGTGGTCTTCTTAGGTCTAGGGACTAAGTCCCAAACTTGACTCCTTTCGAATTGACCTAGTTCGTCTTGCATGGCAATGATCCAATCGGGATCATTTAATGCCTCGTCAATTTTTCAAGGTTCAATTTCGGAAATTAGGGCAACTTCATTAGCCTCATTCCTAAAGAATTATCTAGTCCTAACCCCATGGTAGATGTCTCCAACAATTTGGTCTTGGGGATGACTAGAGGCTAACCTAGTTTGCCTTGGTGTTGGAGGTGTTTCTTGGATGGTGTCACTAGACACAGGCTCAGCCTCAGGGTCCGGCTGAGCTTCATGTTGTCTAGGCTCACCATCATCAGATTCATTACCACCATCTACAACACTTGGACTTCCATCCAAACCTAGTTTCCTAAGTTCGAATTGAACTCCTTCTACATCTTCTGATTGATCATTTACTTTTGGAATTTTCTCAAAAACAACATCAGAAGACTCTTCAACTAATCTAGACTTCTTGTTATTGACTCGGTAAACTTTGCTGACGAGAGAGTACCCAACCAGTATCCCTTCGTCAGCCTTCGCGCTGAACTTTCCAAGATGGTCCTTGGTGTTTAGAATAAACACCTTACACCCAAACACCCTTAGGTGTTTAACTGTAGGTGGTTTTCCAAACCAAAGTTCATGAGGAGTCATCCTTAGAAATCTATGTATTAGGACTCGGTTTTGCATATAGCAAGCTGTGTTCACAGCTTCAGCCCATAAGTGACTCGGTAAGGAGTACTCACTGAGCATGCTTCGTGCAGCCTCTTGTAAGACCCGGTTCTTCCTCTCTACAACACCATTTTGTTGTGGTGTTCTAGGAGTAGAGAACTCGTGTCTATACCCTCTCTCTTGACAAAACTCAAAAAATCTTTGATTTTGAAATTCGCCTCCATGATCACTCCTAATTGTTTTAATTGTTGATGATTTTTCATTTTCACCTCTTCTACAAAATGAAATAAAAACATCTAAGATTTGATCCTTATATTTTAGAAAATAGGTCCAAGTATATCTAGTAAAATCATCAATGATCACAAAACAATATCTACTACCATTCAAAGATATAATTGTACTACAATCAAACAAGTCCATGTGTAGTAAATCCAAAGCGGTAGAAGTACTTACAGCGCTTTTACCTTTGTGTGAAGATTTTGTTTACTTACCCATTTGACATGCATCACAAATCTTTTCCTTTTCATACTTGATGCTTGGCAAGCCACGAACTAATCCCTTGTTGGCCAATTTTCGGATGTTCTTCATATTTACATGTGTCAATCTCCGGTGCCAAAGGGTGGACTCATCTTCTCTTGACATGAAACACTTAACAGAAGCATTAGTAGTACTTTTAAAAGAAACTTGATAAATATTATCTACCCTTGTGCCTACTAGTACCGTGTCAAGTGTGTCATTTTGTCTAACTAGACATTGACTTGAATGAAAATCAATTGTGTAACCCGTATCACACAATTGACTGACACTTAAGAGATTAAATGTCATCCCCTTAACTAGAAGGACATTCTTAATCCTAAGACATTCGGATATTTGAATGTCTCCTATTCCTACAACCTTAAGACTACCATTGTTACCAAAGGAAACATTACCTCTACTTTTTCTTTAAAGGGTAGTGAATAGATCTATCACCAGTCATATGTTTGGAGCACCCACTATCAACGAAACAAGTTGATAGATGCTCCCCCTCAATCACGACCTACACAATACGAAAGATAGAAGATTTAGGTATCCAAATCTTGGGACCTAAAGCACCTACTATGCGAGACTTAGGCACCCATGCCTTGACCACTTTCCTTTGAACCCTACGAGTCTTAAGTGGTCTAACATCAATCCTAGACATCAAGGAAACAAAAGTAGGTTCTTGAGGTCGGTAACCTATACCGACCTTGTTGTAAACCGCCCTTTGTGCATTTAAAATCATATCCAAAGTCATAGAGCTAGTTGAGAATTTTTCAAGAATATTCTTGAGTCTCCCAACCTCTCCCTTCAAGGCTTGGTTTTCATCTTCTAACACTTCTACATACAAATCATCGATATCCTCAACCTTAGAGGATTTCAATTGTTCTACTTCTACTATCAATTATTTAACCTTTTCTTTTGACTTCTTTAACAATTTGGTTAAACATGCAATGGTTCTATAACATTTGTCCAATTCGGGAGAGATTACATCTTCATCATCCGAAGATGATGAAGCCGCGTTTGAGAAGTCCATGGATTCATCACTGCTCTCCTCATCTTCAATAGCCATGAGAGCTACATGGCATGTACTCTTCTCCTCCTTCTCTTCTTCGGATGAACTAGAGGACGATTCATCCCATGTGGCCCTCAAGGCCTTCTTCTTTTTCTTTGATTTCACCTCCTTCTTCTTTAGCATTGGGCAATCCTTCTTGTAGTGCCCTTTCTTGCCACACTCAAAGCAAGTAACATTAGCTTTATCAATTTTAACTTCACTCGGGTTACCTTTGCCCTTGTAGCGCCGGCTCTTCTTCATCATCCTCCTCACGAAGTTGGCCATCTCGGAGGAAGAAGACTCGCTGCCATCCTCCTCGGACTCGGACTCGGACTCGGACTCGGACTCGGACTCGGATGAAGATGAAGATGAAGATGAAGAGACTTCCTTCTCCTTCTTCTTCTCCTTCTTCTTGGTCTTTTCCCCTGCTACAAGTGCAATCCCCTTCTCCTTGGGACCTTTGTTAGCCATTTCATGGAGCTTCATTTCACAAAATAAATCATCCAATTTGACAATTGACAAATCCTTAGAAATCTTGTAGGCGTCCACCATGGATGACCACAAGGCGTTCCTTGGAAAAGCTTTTAAAACGTACCTCACAAGGTCGCGGTTCTAGACCTTTTTGTCAATAGAGTGGAGACCGTTGAGAACTTCTTTGAATCTACTATGAAGGTCACTTACCGTCTCACTCTCCTTCATGGAGAGATTTTGTAGTTGATTAAGAAACAAGTCCCTCTTGGCTATTCTCGAGTCTCGGGTGCCCTCATGGAGTTCGATGAGCTTGTTCCATAAATCCTTTGCGCTTGTAAAGGGACCAACTTTGATTAGTTGGTCCTTGTTCATTCCACATTGTAAGGTAACCACCGCCTTTACATCGGCTTCTCCTTTGCGCATTTGCTCAGTCGACCACCGCGAGGACTCCAACTCTTTTCCCTCTGCATCTCTTGGAGGGGTGAAGCCTTCCTTCAAGGAGAACCACATTCCAATATCGGTCTTGAGGTAGTACTCCATGCGAGACCTCCAATTTTGAAAATCAGATCCATCGAAGAAGGGAGGTCAAGTGGTTCTAAATCCTTCTCTCAAAGCCATCGTCGTTAGCTCTCGGATGTTAAGCCGCTTGAACAGAGCCCCAAGCTCTGATACCACTTGTTGGTGCTTGGATGGCTAGAGAGGGGGGTGAATGTAGCCAGACGTAAAATTCTTTGATCTTTTAGGTTTTCTGCACTTAGGGTTAGCAATAGCAGCGGAAGAAAATAATACAAGTACATATGCAGAAATGAAAAACAAACCAAAACGTTAACAAGGATCGTTTACAAGGTTCGGGGATAACTTGCCCCTACTCCTTGGTGTGCCCGTGAGGTGGGCGATCCCTTGATCGTCGGCAGATCAAGCCCCGGATAATTCGGATATCAAATGAAACCTCCTTCTTGGTGGAGAAACCTCTCCACAGCAGTTTCAAAAGAGTAATGAACTTAAGAGCAGTGAAACAAGGAGGCTTACTGAGCACTAGGACAGAAAGAACACAAGAGCTCTACACCAAGCTCCACCCAGCACAAACCTCACGCAAGAACTCCCAGCTCTTCGTGTTTGCTTGCTGATGGACTTGCCAAGCTCCTTGTCTCTTCCAAGTGCTCAAAAGTATGATGAAAGTTGTCGCTCAAGTGATTCACAGTTGATTGCACAATGAGATGGATCAAAAACAAAATCTTGCCGAGACTTCTTCCCCACAAGCTTTAAGTCTCTGCCCATAACCCAGGTTACAGGCGTGCTTCTGCAGCTCCCAGCTGCCAACCAACTTGTCTGCAACAGCCTCAGCTACTCCTGACCTCTTCTGGACTCACTGAACTCTCCTCAGCCAAGCCCAGGTTAGCTCGTCAGCTTCCCAGCCCGCGCCAGACGTCCGCTGTAACCTGAGAACAGAAAACGTCCAAACTGTCGTAGCAAAATATTCCAGTTGACTCTACTTGAGCAACCCCTGAGTTACCTGCACACTTAGCAGATGATTAGCACAGCATATCAAATGAAATCAGCAGGTAGCAGAGAAAATACAGACCGAAGCAGATGCGATCAGTACGTCTGACAGCGATTTCAAAATAAAGTTACAGCTACTGATCGATCACCGGACCAATCAGAGTGAACCCTGATCGGTCACCAGACTGATCAGGATAGGCCCAGTCTGATCAGGCTCTAGCCTGATCGGTCCCAAGTGAGAAACCCTAAATTGTGACTTCTCATGATCGATCACCAGATCGATCCCAGGTCGTGGATCGGTCACCAAACCGATCCACCCCTTTGCAGAGTGTTTTTCCCGCTTCGCAGCCAAAACCCACTGATCGGTCACCAGACAGATCAGGTTGTGACCTGATCGGTCTGGGGACCGATCAGGACACTTCCCGACCGATCAGGTTGAAGCCTGATCGGTTATAAGGAAAAACTCATGACATTTGATCGTTCACTAGAATGACCTGAAGGTCTCCCTGATCGATCACCAGACCGATCAGGAGCCAAACACAAAAGCTTCTGTTCTCTCCCTGATCGGTCACCAGACCGATCAGGAGCAGAACAAAAGTCAAACAATGTCTCTGTTCGCTCCCTGATCGGTCACCAGACCGATCAGACTTCTCTGGATCGGTCACCAGACCGATCCACGAAGGAAGTTCGTGCCAACTTCCCTGATCGGTCACCAGACCGATCCAGCCAAAACCAATTCCACTCTAAGTCAAGAGAACGGACTCTCAGCCTTCTCTGAGTCATGCTTAGTCCCCCGGACCAAGACTCCATGCCCAGTTTCACTCACCGGGACTTCATTCAACCTAGCTTCCCAAGCTAGGACCTGGCTTCACTCACCAGGATTTCATCCAACCTAGCTTCCCAAGCTAGGACCTGGCTTCACTCACCAGGGTTTCATCCAACCTAGCTTCCCAAGCTAGGACCTCGCTTCATTCACCAGGGTTTCATCCAACCTAGCTTCCCAAGCTAGGACCTCGCTTCATTCACCAGGGTTTCATCCTACCTAGCTTCCCAAGCTAGGACCTGGCTTCACTCACCAGGATTTCATCCAACCTAGCTTCCAAGCTAGGACCTGGCTTCACTCACCAGGGTTTCATCCAACCTAGCTTCCCAAGCTAGGATTTCAATCACTCCATGCCCAGTCCCCGACTAGGACTTAATCCCAATCATCTCATTAACCTAAACTAAAATCGGTGTCAACACCAAAACAACAATCAGGGTTAGACTGCATCAACAAGGCATGCTTTTGGTTTTGACCTCTTTACTAAGTGTGCAGGGTTGAAAGACTTAGGACCTGACACCAGGCTGAAGTCCAGGGTGGTTGAGTCCTGGTGGGAAGTCTAGTTGGGTTCGCGAGGCCTAACAACTGGCTGAAGCCCAAGTTGGTTGAAATTTGACAAAAAGACCAGGGTGGTTGAGCCCTGGCGGGAAGACCTGGTGGGTTAAGAAGTTGAGTAGAGTTGCACGAGGTAAGTAAGGTAAGTCACTGGAGGAGCGAACCAGTGAGGACGGGTCCTATTTTAGGACTGTAGGCGCGGTCCAACTTAGGCCCATTTTGGTGACCTCGGTTGAGTCCTGGTTAGATCCTTATCCAGGTTTGGACGGGGTCTAATTAACTCTAAAAGCATTCTTATCTTAGTCCATTGCATTAACTCTATTTTACAAGTTTTATTTGATATGTAAACTAATTAGATTTTGAAGGTAAATTTTACAAAATTATTTCTCATCTAAAGCCTCGGTGGAGGATAAACTCTCATTTAACTTATTCGTATTTCTTATTTTATTTAAGAATAAAATTATAAATTATTCCTCATCTAAAGCCTCGGTGGAGGATAAACTCTCATTTAAATTATTCGTATTTCTTATTTTATTTGAGAATAAAATTACTCCTACTAATGATAAAATGTTATTCTGTACGAGAGTTTAAACTTTAAATTATTTTTTTAATTTAAGTGGAGCAAAGGATAGAAACGTTATCTTCTTTGAATTATTCCAAAAAATAGCTTGCTGACTTTATTTAAATTATTTTTTATTTAAGTGAATCAAAGGATAGAAACGTTATCTTCTTTGGATTATTCCAAAGAATAGCTTGCTAACTTTATTTAAATTATTTTTTCAATTTAAGTGGAGCATTCTTATTTTAATTTAAGTGGAACATTCTTATCTTAATTTAAGTGGAGCATTTTTAATTAACTCTAAATGCATTCTTATCTTAATTTAATTAGCTATTTTTAAATTATTTATGAATAGCTTGCTGATGGATAAAGTTTGGGCTGAGAAGATCATGCATCGGATTTAATATTGGCAGCTCGAGGCACTATAAAAAGAAGCAAGCGAGCCCTCTAAAGACATATATATTTTTTAAGTCTGGTTGAAGCTTTGGCGCTCTCTGGCTTCCACGCTCCTCTGCTGCGGTTTGTGCTTTGACTCGACGCTGTCCGACTGATGCCGGAAGATCACTCCCAACACCCAAGCTGCTTCAGATAATCTTAAGTGTTGGGTAACACATTTTTATTTATTTTGTCTGCACTGAAATTATTTAAGGGAGAAGTGTAGGGTTGTTACACTTCCGCCTAATCTTGTATTCGAATCGCTCTACCGGGAGTTTACCGGTAGAGAATTTTAGTGGATTGCCCACAGGAAAGGTTCAAGGAGCTTGGGCCTTTGAGTAGGATTTTCAAAGCATTGTACGATTTTACCGCGCACGCTTTTCAAAGCATCGTACGATTTTCTATCGACTCTGATTTTAAAACGAAAGTTTTAAAAGTCACGTGATTCACCCCCCCCTCTCACGTGCATCGGTCCTACAAGTGGTATCAGAGCACTGGTACGCTCTGAATCGGTGCAACCACCGCAAGAGCCAGGGGAGATCCAGTTTTTCGCATTTTGTGTTTTTCGTTGCACAATCTAAATTAGGTATTGTTGCTTAAATTTAGATCTTTTTCTTTTGTTCGTTCAGTTTTACTCGAATTTGGTGCAACACGATTTCGAGTCGCTCTTCTCTTATTCATTTTTTTTTGTACTACACCACTAATCCAAGACTTAGTCTTGGAACGAGTTTTGTTGTTTTTTTGTAAATCATTGATGGCCCAGAGTGAAGGTTACAACACTGCTCGTCCTCCGCTCTTCAAAGCGAAAGATTTCCCCTACTGGAAGCGGAGAATGGAAGTGTACCTCAAAACCGATATAGATCAATGGTTCGCGGTGCAAACTGGCTATGAACCACCAATGGACGAGGGAAACAAGGCGCCACTGAAGCCCGATAGATGGAACCTGGAAATGAAGAAAAAAGCTCAGATCGAGTTTAAAGCGCAGAACACCCTCCAGTGCGGACTAACCAAAGAAGAGCTGAACAGAATCGGATCAACCGAATCAGCAAAAGAACTTTGGGATAAACTAATTGAATTGCATGAAGGCACTACTGATGCAAAGGTAACAAAAAGAGATTTGCTTTTAAATAAATTGTTTAATATGAAAATGCAGGAAGGAGAATCTGCAAGTCAACTTCACGCTCAGATCAAGGACATACTAAATGGACTCCACCTGACTGGGCACAAACAAGAAAATAGAGACATTATAAGGTATGCCCTAAATGTCTTTCCTAGAAATTCATTATGGGCATCCATTGTAGATGCTTATAAAATTTCTAGGAATCTTTTCAAAATAAATTTAGATAAACTGTTTTGTGAATTAGAGTTGCATGAACAAACTAACGCCAAGGCCGAGAAAGGGTTTGCTTTGTTTGTAGATTCTTCAAGAAAGGTCAAGTTGAAGAAGAATATTCAAGAAGAATCCGAAGAAGAACCAGAGTCAGACTCAGACGACGAGGAGCATATGGTAAACTTTGTAAGAAAAGTCTTTGCCAAAAAAAAGAACAAGTTTTCAAAAAGGGACCTCCAAAAGATAATGAAGCCCATCAGCAATGAAGGTAAAAGCAAAATGACCTGCTTCAGCTGCAACAGAAAAGGGCACTTCAAACATGAATGTCCCTATAAAAAGGAGGACCAACCCAAGAAGAACAAGAAGAAGAAGGCTTTACAAGCCACCTGGGACGAGAGCTCGGACGACTCCGACAATGAACCACCAAAAAATTCAAGTTACCTCGCGCTAATGGCAACCGGACCTGGATCGGACTCGGAGAACGACGAAGATTCCGAATACGAGTCGAGCCAAGAGATCGGACTCTTTTCGGACGGCTCGACTAAGGTATACTTAGATTCAATTAATAAAAAGTTTTTAAAGATTATCTCTATTTTAAATAAAAATTTGTTTGCATCTGAATCTAGAAATGACCAGCTCCTTAACGAAAATCAAGACCTTAAGGAGCAATTAATTAATACCAAAACCTTAACTGAATCAACTCAAAATGAAAGAACAATTGAACTTGAAAATGATAACTCCACCCTAAAGGGTGAAGTTCAAAACCTTAAGGACTTATTAACAACTTTTACAACCCGATCCAAGAATCTTGACCTTATTCTTGGATCTCAAAAGGGCGTGTACAATAAATCTGTGATAGGATATAAATCAGGATCGACCCAAAAATCCTTTATCTTATTTGTGCACCCACGTGAAAACCGGCAAAAAGCGTGGGTCCCGAAAGCTTACCTAACAAAGCAAGTAGGGCAGAACCAATACTATGTCCCTAAGAAGGACATTCATTACACTGACCCTAAACACTACCTATAATTTAGGGGGAGGCACAAAATTAGTTGCCACATCAAAGTCACCCTTTACTCGTCTGGGTACCTAGGACTAGTTTCAAAAGTTAGTCTGACATTTGACCTACTCAGTACCAGGGTAGGGCGAGATGATAGTACGTTAGGGAAGCTGATCTAAGGAGTCAGGTAGGGGAAGGCGTCCTTTATTTGGTCTTCTTAGCCCAGTGGAACTAGCCGAAGCTACCCCGCCACATCCTAGACTAGTTAGACCAAGGAGTTTCAATAGGTAGGTTAAAAGTACAACTTCCTTAAGCGGTTTTGCCTAGAAAGTAGTTGTTGATCCAATAAAGCTTAGGTCAAAGAAGACCTCTGTGCCTCGCCACGGCCTGGAAACCAATTATGGAAGTATACTTTTAAACTACTTCTTGTAAACCTGAATCTAACAGAGGTCAGATTAACTTTTATAAAACAAACTCAAACTTATCTCACACAAATCATCCCTTTGATTGACAACTTAGATCAAGTGAGATGAATAAGGACAACTAAATTCAAAATTCAAAATTCAAAATTTCAAATTCCTTAAGTCCTTTTTAAGTTGTTCAAAATTCAAAATTTTCAATTCCTTAAATCTTTTAAATTCCTTAACTTTTTCAAAATTTCAAGTCTTCAAATTTCTTAAGGTTTTTCAAAATTCAAATTCTCTTAAGCGTTTTAAAAATTCAAACTTTAAACTTCTTAAGTTTTTTTTTTGGTTCAAATTTCTTAAGTTTCTTTAAATCATTCCTTTAACTCATTCAAAACTTAAACTAAAAAATCTCCTACCTAACTGTAGGAAAACAAGTGGATTATCGACAGTGGGTGCTCCAGACATATGACTGGGGATCCCACCAAGTTTACAAAACTCAAGTATAAAAGTCTAGGGACCGTTGCGTTTGGAAACAACAGTAAACTTAAGGTAATTGGCCTAGGTAACATTGAACTTGAGTCTGATTTTATAATTAAAAATGTCTTACTTGTTGAAAACTTTCACTTCAATTTACTAAGTATCAACCAATTATGTGACACTGGGTATAAGGTTAGGTTCTTGTCCAATGAATGTCTGGTCAAACACACTGACAACCCAAACATCACACTTAGAGGACACAAACACAATAACATCTATGAAATTAGGTTAACTCGTCCCCTAGCAAATTGTCTTTTAACACATAAGGATGAGACTTGGCTCTGGCATAGGAGACTTTCACACACTCACTTCAGAAAATTACCTAAACTAAATGGTTTAGTTAGAGGCCTACCAAAGTTACCTAACTTTGAGACAACCTTATGTAATGCTTGTCAACAAGGGAAACAAAATAGATCAACTCACAAACCAACTAAACAAACTCAAACTAAATCAATTCTTGAATTAATTCACCTATTTGACTCACATGGGGTAAAATGAATTAGTGGGAATCTATACTGTTTAGTAATTATAGATGACTATTCAAGATTCACCTGGGTAAAATTCTTAAAAAATAAAGATGAAACGTTTGATATATTTACTCAATTTTGTAAATTAACAGAAAATGAAAAAGGGGTTAAAATTATAAGACTTAGGAGCGATAACGGTGGAAAATTCAAAAATCAAAAATTTAATCAATTCTGTTTAGAAAATGGCTACCACCACGAATTCTCCTGCCCTAAAACACCTCAACAAAATGGAATTGTAGAAAGAAAAAATAGAATACTACAAGAAGCAACCAGAATAATGCTTAATGAATACAACTTACCTAAATACCTTTGGGCTGAGGCTGTCAGTACAGCCTGTTATGTACAAAACAGAATAACTATAAATAAAAATCTAGGAAAAATGTCTTTTGAAATCTATTATAACAAACAACCTAATATTAAGTATTTTAAAGTATTTGGATGTAAAGTGTATATATTAAATACTAGAGAACTTGTAGGAAAGTTTACATCTAAGGTTGAGGAAGGTATCTTTGTAGGTTATTCCCTTACCAGTAGAGCTTATCGAGTTTATAACAAAACTACCCTAAGAATTAAAGAAACTACAAATGTAAAATTTGATGAAAAATCTGACCCAAATAACTCTGATCAAACCACCTACCAACCAATTGATTTTGTTAGGTCCAGTACTGACCCAGATGAAAGCCCAATTAAGGACCAAGACCATGATCTGACTGAACCTTCACCTAACCAAACCAGAACCATTCGAGTTAGCTCAGCCTACCCTATTGATCAAATCATAGGTGATCCAGAACTAAGGGTTCAAACTAGGTCAGCCTTTAGAAACCTTAGCCAGATTGCTTTAATTTCCAAAATTGAACCAAAATCAGTAGAAGAGTCTTTACTTGACCTTGATTGGATCATAGCTATGCAAGAGGAGTTAGCCCAATTTGAATGTAGTCAAGTCTGGGATTTAGTACCCTTACCTAAAGACAAAAAGTTTATTGAAACCAAATGGGTCTTTAGGAATAAACTTAACGAACAAGGTGAAACAGTCAGGAATATGGCTAGGTTAGTAGCTAAAGGGTTTAGCCAAGTAGAAGGACTTGATTATGATGAAACCTATGCCCCTGTAGCTAGACTTGAGTCTATTAGGATGCTTTTAAGTTATGCAACCCATAAAGGATTCAAATTGTATCAGATGGATGTTAAGTCAGCCTTCCTAAATGACCTAATTAAGGAAGAGGTTTATGTAGGACAACCCCCTGGTTTTGAAAGCTTAGAACACCCTGACTATGTCTTTAAACTTAAAAAATCCCTATATGGACTTAAGCAAGCCCCTAGGGCCTGGTATGAAAGACTGTCTAACCACTTAGTATCTAAAAGTTTTAACCAAGGCAAATTTGACCCAACACTATTTGTTAAAACCTTTAAAACTGATATTTTTATAGCCCAAGTATATGTAGATGATATAATATTTGGCTCAACTAACTCAAATTTTTTGCAAGATTTTATAACGGTAATGGAACATGAATTTGAAATGAGTTTAGTAGGCCAATTAACTTTCTTTTTAGGGCTACAAATAAAACAGACTAGTGAGGATACTTTTGTCTATCAACAAAAATACACTAAAGAACTACTTAGAAAATTTGGAATGGATAGTGCAAAAGAAATTAAAACACCTATGACTACCAATCAAACTGTAGATAGTGACCCAAATGACAAAACTGTTGACCTTAAATATTATAGAAGTGCTATAGGCAGCTTACTTTACCTGACTGCAAGTCGACCTGACATTCTCTTTGCAGTTAGTATGTGTGCTAGGTATCAAACATGTGCTAAAGAGTCACATCTAACCCTAGTTAAAAGAATATTTAAGTACCTTAAAGGGACAGAAAGTTTAGGAATTTGGTATCCTAGAACAGCCCAATTTGAACTTATTGGATTTTCTGACTCAGATTATGCTGGTTGTAAATTAGATAGGAAAAGTACCAGTGGTGGATGCCAACTTCTAGGGCCCTCACTAGTTAGTTGGTTCAGTAGAAAACAGCACCGCGTTGCCCTATCCACCACTGAAGCTAAGTACATAGTCATGGGCGAGTGTGTAGCCCAATTACTTTGGATGATGCATACTTTAAAAGACTTTAACTTAGATTTTAAGAAAGTCAAAATCTTTATAGATAATCTAAGTTTAATTAATCTAACCAAAAACCCAGTCCACCACTCTAGGACCAAACATATAGAAATTAAACATCATTTTGTTAGAGATCATGTTAATAAAGGAGAAATTGAACTTAACCATGTTGAATCTAAGGCTAACCTAGTTGATATATTTACTAAACCACTCCCTGAATCTGAATTTAGTAACTTAAGAAGGTTAATAGGAATGTGTGTTATAGACTAGAACTGACCTGATCACACTTACTTCTTTTGAACAATCAGCTCGCATATTCTGTTTGACCATTAGCTTAATTACTTTGATTTTTGGTTTAATTGGCTTAATTTTAGTATTTCAAACTTGCATTTAAAAAAAAATTGGTGGACTTAGCCTAAGTTTGACCCCTAAAACTGCATGAACCTATAGATTTAGGTAGCAGCATCTCACAAAACACATTAAGGATAACTTGTTTGTGCTTGCAAAACATAGAACGGTTGTGAGATGCATAGGACTTTGCCTGGACTTCAGAATGCTTAAGTCTATGCATCGCAGTAAGTCTGGGCGTAAAATACCCACATTACAGTGATCAAGTCAAGTAGTCGTGAATTAAAATCTGAGCTAGACATTATTACTTGACTTGACTACCCAAGTGAACACTACTATCATCTAGATAGTTAGCTAGTAACTAAGGTTAGACACCTAAAAAGGGCTAAAATTCTTACTTGGTTCAAGGAGAGCATGAGTTAAATAAAATCTTTCGCTTTTTGTGCTCTTTCGAATATGCTAGAAAATAAATTATTTTTGAAAATGTTGGTTCACTTATCCTTAAAATCATTGTTCACCTATCCTAAAAATGCGTGCTCAGAATTTTTTTCTTCCCCAAATACTTAAAGTATTTTTTTTACTTGGTTGGCATATTACTTGAATGCGTGTTTTATTTCTAATGCTTGCGCACATATTATTTCTTTGTTTTGATGAATGCCAAAGGGGGAGAGTTTAAGGGTTAAGCTAGAAAATTAAAAATTCCTGATCTTAGAGCATGTCATTTGCATATTCTTTTTTGGACTCATTGCTTTATCTGGTATTTTTCAACTTTAACCCAGGTTGTCATTGCATCAAAAAGGGAGAGATTGTTGGTGCAATTTGCACTAATAGTTAAACTTAAGTTTTGATGAATGACAAATAGGTTAAAGTTAGGCTTGCTTTTGGTTTTGACCTCTTTACTAAGTATGCAGGGTTGAAAGACTTAGGACCTGACACCAGGCTGAAGTCCAGGGTGGTTGAGTCCTAGTGGGAAGTCCAGTTGGGTTCGCGAGGCCTAACAACTAGCTGAAGCCCAAGTTGGTTGAAACTTGGCAAAAAGACCAGGGTGGTTGAGCCCTGGCGGGAAGACCTGGTGGGTTAAGAAGTTGAGTAGAGTTGCACGAGGTAAGTAAGGTAAGTCACTGGAGGAGCGAACCAGTGAGGACGGGTCCTATTTTAGGACTGTAGGCGCGGTCCAACTTAGGCCCATTTTGGTGACCTCGGTTGAGTCCTGGTTAGATCCTTATCCAGGTTTGGACAGGGTCTAATTAACTCTAAAAGCATTCTTATCTTAGTCCATTGTATTAACTCTATTTTACAGGTTTTATTTAATATGTGAACTAATTAGATTTTGTAGGTAAATTTTACAAAATTATTCCTCATCTAAAGTCTCGGTGGAGGATAAACTCTCATTTAAATTATTCGTATTTCTTATTTTATTTGAGAATAAAATTATAAATTATTCCTCATCTAAAGCCTCGGTGGAGGATAAACTCTCATTTAAATTATTCGTATTTCTTATTTTATTTAAGAATAAAATTACTCCTACTAATGATAAAATGTTATTCTGTACAAGAGTTTAAACTTTAAATTATTTTTATAATTTAAGTGGAGCAAAGGATAGAAACGTTATCTTCTTTGAATTATTCCAAAAAATAGCTTGCTGACTTTATTTAAATTATTTTTTATTTAAGTGGAGCAAAGGATAGAAACGTTATCTTCTTTGGATTATTCCAAAGAATAGCTTGCTAACTTTATTTAAATTATTTTTTTCAATTTAAGTGGAGCATTCTTATTTTAATTTAAGTGAAGCATTCTTATCTTAATTTAAGTGGAGTATTTTTAATTAACTCTAAATGCATTCTTATCTTAATTTAATTAGCTATTTTTAAATTATTTAAGAATAGCTTGCTGATGGATAAAGTTTGGGTTGAGAAGATCATGCATCAGATTGAATATTGGCAGCTCGAGGCACTATAAAAAGAAGCAAGTGAGCCCTCTAAAGACATATATTTTTTTAAGTCTGGTTGAAGCTTTGGCGCTCTCTGGCTTCCACGCTCCTCTGCTGCGGTTTGTGCTTTGACTCGTCGCTGTCCAACTGCTGCCGGAAGATCGCTCCCAACACCCAAGCTGCTTCAGATAATCTTAAGTGTTGGGTAACGCATTTTTATTTGTTCTGTCTGCACTGAAATTATTTAAGGGGGAAGTGTAGGGTTGTTACACTTCCGCCTAATCTTGTATTCGAATCGCTTTACCGGGAGTTTACCGGTAGAGAATTTTAGTGGATTGCCCACAGGAAAGGTTCAAGGAGCCTGGGCCTTCGAGTAGGAGTCGCCGAAGGCTCCGAACGAAGTAAAACTCATCGCTTATTTTTTTATTATTTTTCACTTTCGTGTTTCGTTTTAATTCTTCCGCCACGCACATTTTTCAAAGCATCGTACGATTTTCTATCGACTCTGATTTTAAAACGAAAGTTTTAAAAGTCACGTGATTCACCCCCCCCCGGCCGACCCCTTCTCACGTGCATCGGTCCTATAAGATCATGGGCTCCTCCGCTTCTGCCGGCCCTGAGAGGAGGTACAGCGACGGCCAGTTGGTGATGGGCCGCATGCTACCCTACCCGCTTCCAGCTCCCTGGTTTGTTCTATTTTTTTCCCTCGATGCATGAGATCTTGCTTCGTGTTGTGGGATTTGGGCATTTTTGTTCGATGCCCCAGTATTGTGCTTATTGTAGTGAATTCTCATAATTGCACGCTTATTGACTTTCTTGAAACACTTTGTTCGTTTTGGTTTCGTTTCCTTTTCTTGGTTTGTACTGGGTACTTTTGTTTTATTGCTTTGTTCGTTTCTGGACGTATGGGTTTGGTTATTGCAGGTATCTTTTGTGCTGTGGTAATTTTTTTTGGATCTATATTTTAAATAAAATGTCTGGCTTTCTCTTAACTGCACTTTTGACTCACTTGCTCTACTTCGTTGCTGCTCCCATTATTTGGTACAGATTGGTAAGGGATCCTTCAATCGAGACAGCTTGTCTTATGAATTTTGCTATATGTTTGGTAATGAGAGCAAAGACTGAGTGACGATACATTCTGTGAATATTTCTTTTCGAATTTTCCAAATATAAATATTTGAATTGTATAAAAATACCTTTGTAGAGGTGTAACTTGGTGATAATTCCTAGTGTGAGTGGGTGGGTTAAGTTATATACTCAGATGCTTCCATTTAAATTATTGCGGAAGGCTCTTAATAATGCAGGATTTGTGAACATTGTATGTCAAATGTACTTTAATGGAGTTTTTATTTTTTATTTTTGGATTCTAGATACATTCACAGATGATGATACCTATTAACTTACCACACAACATGATGGTGTCAAACTTTGAGTTACACAAAGATGATTTCTAAGGTATACTCCCTTTCTCAGTTTGTGATGTTCAGTTATCTGTTATCATAAGAAATTTTATTACAGAATGTTAGGTAATGCAATAAAATATGTAGAAACTTATATTATTTTCTGCATAGAGCATTAGCATCATACACATTTAGCCCTTTAACTCACTGATAAATCCCTTTGTCATGGTTTCTTTACCACCTTGAAACTTATTTCTCCAATCCTCCTTCCTATTCTTTGTCTCTCTCTGCCATGACATTGGATAAGAAACTATGCTATTGATACTCTTTCTTTTGCCCATTATAATATTCATGCTAAATGTAGACATTTTGAGACAAGCACTAACATCCCTATCGACCACATATAAGGACTTAAAACGAGGTGACGGACAATTAGATTGGATACTTGTTGTTAAGTTCAAGTAACATGGAGAGAAATGTAGTGAAGTAAATGTGGCAAAATCAGGCATGGTTGATTGGGCCTTGAGTTAGTATCTGTCATGCACACATGATACAAATCTTTTGTCTTTCCCAACTCTTATCATAGTTTTCATCATTTAAGCCTTTTTTTTGAGTTTGATTAATCTTGATGGTGGTTCTGGATGATTTTTGATTGCAAGACCAATTCATATTTGTAAGAAATATGATGTGAATTGTGATTTCCTCTATGTTCCAAAGGTTCTTGTAGCCTCTTCTCTATTGCAATTCTGATATTGGGACAAGCTCCATTTAATAGTTTTTTTTAACAATCACAATAGCTAGACTATCTTAACTGTCTATGTCTCTTTTTTTATATAATTTATGAATCCTTTAATCCATCTTACTATTTAGTTATCATTTTGGTTTGAATTTTTTTTTTGTTGATTCTACTATGATGGACCTTGCATGAATTTTGTATCACTAACTATTTTGTTTACAATATGGTTTAGCATGTTAAGGTGTACCAATTGAATGATGAAGGCAATTGGGTTGAGGGCTCATGTTAGAGTTGACTATGTTTAGGTTTTTCACTCTCTTTCCGTTCTCTTTCTTAATGTTTGATTTTTTTTTTATTATGTTTGAAGATTGCAATTAAGCAATTCCTATTCACTTTGTCTAAATGTGTTAAGGCCTTTCTTGATGTTTCTTAGTTCACTCTTATTTTTGATGGTTCAAAAAAGTTTGTAAATGAAAAATAAAGTAGGCTTGTAAGGTAATGTTACCGAGTGTCATGGGTTATAGCATTTTGTTTATATGTTATCGATCACCATGGTCTTGGAAAGTAATGATGCCATCTATATTTGCATATAAGAATTTTGGATTTTTCTAATCTTATTTGTCATCATAAATTATTAGATATAAGAAATAATTGGGCATATTTTGTATTTATTGCTTGGTGGTATTGTTATAAATAAGTAGACTACTAGATGTTGTTTGATACCTATATTTATGAATAATTATTTAGGACTGAGACTACATTTACAATGGTTAATGTAACTAGGGAGGATGGAGGGTGATGCATTGGGGAGGAAGAGGAGGAAATAAAGTTGTTTACTTAGGTGTTGGGAATGGGAAGAAAGAAAGAAAGAAATAACCAAATTATCCTTTGTTTCTCCATCATCTATATACCCTGACCTCCATCTTATGGTTATAAGATGATTACCAATGACCAAAACCCATAGCACTTTCCTCGTTAATATGCTACAACACCTATTCCCTTGTTTTCCATGTTGTTCTGCCGCTGCCTTTTATGTATTCTTCTTCTTCTTGGTGGATGTATAGAATTCAAAATCATAGCTATTCATTAATATAAGACCTCTTCTTGTTGATTACCTATACATATTGAGCTTCTCTGACGTACACATGTCAATTAGAAACCATGTGTCTATGTTTTCTCATGATTACTTTGTTTTACCAGCGTGTACTTGGTGGCATGTTTGGATTGCATCCTACTGTTATTGGTTGATTTATTTCCCCCTAATCCAAGAGTTTATTTCTGACCTCATAATAGTTGGCCTTATGTAGAGCATTAATATACTTACAAGTATTCTGTTAATTGGTTATCTAGTCCTCAAAATGAATGAACATGTGAGATCATTTGTCAATTGATTAAAATCCTTTTTAGTTTCATAACTTTGAGTTCAGCAACCGTTGTTGGTGCATGAGTTAATTTATAAATTTTTTGATTCCACTCTGTTGTTATTCTTTTTCTTGATATTGATATTCATATAAATGCATTTTAGTTTCCTATAGGGATCTTACCACTGAAGGTTTGTTTGACATAATAACAAATGTATTGCAGAGCTAAGGATTGAAAGCTCGTTTCTATTGGGTGATTTAAGTAGTGTAATCTCTATCGTGGTTACTATATTTTATTGATGTATGCTATTGTCAATTTAGTTATTCGTTGGTTATGCAGGACAGATATCCTTATTCTCTTTCTTAACCAAGATATCAATCTTCTTCGGTCTTATGTCCTTCAACATGAGGGAATCACCATTCTCAAGATGCAGAACAATCTTGCGATCTCCCCATCTCAAGTTCTTTTCCTCAGCCTCAAGTGACTCATCCTTCAGTTACAGTTAGAGATTGGTACCTATATTTCTTTGAGATCAATTATCCCTTGCATCGTTTTTATTGTGATTCTGATTTTACCTTTTGTTGTCTAAGTCCTTGAAGTTTCTTCTCTGTTTGATCAAAGCTATTCTAGGTTTGATTTGCAGTGACTATTTCCTTTGAGATTCAAATGTAAGTTTTTATTTCTAGTTTTTTTCCCTTCATTTGATTGGGGATTTGGGCAATTGATAAGTAGCTTGTTTCTTCTTGATCAGGATTGTGTAGACTTCTTTTGGTATGTGAACTTTCTAATTGTTTCTAGGCATAATATAGGTAAGTGTAAATATCCCCTCATAAATCTGCCATGAATTGAAAATATAGATCTCTGATAGTTTTGGATCCATTGCTATTTACATTGAAGGAATTGAAACCATTTCCCCTTTTCTTTGTGGTGCTATTAGAACTTGGCATGCCTATTGTTTACTACACAGCAAGAATGAATCAAGAAATTGTTCAAAATGTTATGGTAGATTTTATTTTGAAATTTTATTGAATCAATCTCTGCAGTAATTTGGATATGTTGAAATAGAGAAAAATTATTGAGATAATATTAATCTGTTCAGATATGACATCTTAAATAAGTCTACTAATGATATAGATTTGCATGGAGTGATAAATCCTTGTAGCTAAACCATAACATGATAATGATCAATCATTTGTACTTTGAAAAGCTTTGTTGCATAATCCTTATGTGGCCATAAAGTAGATGCAGTATATGTCCTCCCCTCACTAGATAAGATTATGACCTTATTCATAGACTTTTATACAGGAGGCATAAGATTGGCTTCAGAGACTACTCGTCATAACTCTCCAATGTAAGATAATTCTATTAAAATTTTGTTCTTTGTTGAATTATTGAGTTCTGTTATACCCTAAATGATTTGAAGTATCTAACCTTTTGATTCAACTAATAAGAAAAACAAATCCTAGTTTGTCTACTAATATAGTGCAAGCTTCTGACTTCAAAACTTTCAAATCCACTAATAGAAGGAACAAAGCCAAGCTGGTGGTGTAACACTATGATGGAGCATAATTTCTGGCTCAACAGATGCAAAAGTAATTGTCATAAGGTTCCATGTCATGCTAATTGCTTTCAGGCCCACTTGTTTGTGATGTCTCCAAAAAAAAAAAATTTGAACAACAAGGGCTTCTCCATCTCCAACACCTCAATATTGATGTTGGTCTCACATAATCAATGTGATAATCATACAATTATTGAAGCATCACAAATCTCAATACACAATCCTCCCATGTCTGCTCCATGCCAAAGAATCTCACATCCTATCAATCTACGTTGGTACTCAAATCAACACGAGAGCTATTTTTCAAGGGAAGTTTATTTCATATCCTGAGGAGCTAGAAGATAAAGATTGGTGAACCAATCAAAGTAGTGTGCAACTTCTCTTGTGGACCTAAGCAACTTGATCGGTGACTCCCAAAGATTGTTCCCAAATTAACAGAGGTTTCTTACTTGGAAACACAATTGTCTTTATGTCATTAAAGCATCAACTACTAAAATTGATTGTAGATAGTGATTGATACACACCCTAAAGTACAGGATGTTAGCCAAACTGCTCTAAAGCAGGGAGTTTTGATAAGGAGTGCATGAAGGGACCTATATATCCTAAATTTTATACCAAGAACAATTAAAGATTTGATTGATCTTAATTCAATCAGGGATATTCCTTTTATAGTGCTCAAGATGAGTTAAAGATAACTATTACAAGAAATCTACTTGCCCCTTTAATTTAGTCATTGAGTTATTTTTTCTCTTTTAAGGTTTTGTGGATTGTCTTCATTTTGACATTGTCTATATTTTTCTTACCTATTTTTGTTGCAATTTGACTATTATATTTTTGTTTTAGAAATTTAGCTAAGTTTCGTGAAGGAGCTTTATTTGGATTTGAGCGCCTTTGTGAAAAGCTGGGTAGATTGTTTGAACTATAAGTATTCCAAAATTTTAATTCTCAAATTTCATAAACAGACTTGTTTGGTATTATTTTATATATGTATTCCATGTATGTCATTCAAATGTTGCCATTGCTTTTGCTTTCTTTTTCTAATCAAGTGAAGTAGTACATGAAGTTGCTGAATGTGCTGCTCGAGCATTGATTTCACGTCTTAAGGTACTTTTTCTTTTGATTTTGTCTTAGTGTGAAGCATCTCTCTTTTTTGTGATCCACATCATTAGCATATGGTTATAGGTCTGATAATATGTGATTGTGGTTTTGTTTTTTTTTTTGTGTGTGTGGTTTCACTTCAAGGTCAACTAGTGACTTGGTTAAAGCATGGCGAACCAAGCAAAGTAGTGTGCATCTTCTGGGTGAAATGGTATGTTGTGCAACTGAGCAACTTTTTGAAAGCAGGGATTTTATTATGGACATATCAGTCAATTAATAGACTTTGTCAACTTACTTGTAAATAATTGCTAAGATTGATAATGACAACATATTTTTTTCATTTCGGGGTTGGATGATCATTGAATTCTCTTCTCTTTTTCTTGAAATTTGACAAGGTATAATATTTATCTAATCCCATTCTTTTTTTTCCGTTAGTCTAGTTTCACTTTGAATGACATGACAATGATCTCTTGTCTTTGAAGTGCAAAAGGTATGATGCTTCCAATGATGTTGGTATCTAATATTTTTGATCTTTGAAGTATTTTCTTGTTTCTTTTAACTATTTGCTCTAGTTGATCTTCTTGTTTTCGATGATGTAGGCTTTGCTTATGCGAAATCCAATAAGGTATCATTCATCACACCCTACAAGTTGTTTAGTATTCTATTCTTTCAAGGTTAGTTTTTGATATCAATTTGCTTTCCATTCATAATTCGAGAATCCCTCATTTGCGGATTCATATGCCTGTTTTAACTAGATACGCGAATAAGGCTCCAGCCCCTTGAAATCTTAAATGATAATGCATTTATAGAAAATTGAGGCACGAATTAGAGGATGTGCTTTCAAGTTATTAAAACACATTATCAATACTTTGTGTACCTTCATTATAATGAGTTAGGTTTATTTCCTTGTCATTTTATTTATTTTCTTAGTTTAACTATCACACTAATCCACTTTTTCTCTTCATGCAATTTATCTTCTCAACTGATATTAATAGAAAATTCAAAGCTTGGTTCTAAAATTCTTTGGTATTCAGAGTTGACTATGATGCTCTTAGTCCTCCCCCGGTTGTACTTCTAGTTTTCATGGTATTCTTGAGATATTCTTGGTCTTATCCTTATTACCTCCTGACGGCAACATCAAGTTTCTCACCCTGGTCAGGACGGATACGACTTTTGGTATTTATGATTTTCTTATTATTACTCTCCTGACCAAATGATAGTGTTCCTTGCTTTGACAGGAAGGGATTTCAGATATTCATGGCATTCTTTTGCTATCTTAGATCTTCTTATTATTATTATCCTCCTGGGTATTCTTAGTATTCTGGTTTTCATGGAATTCATGGTATTTTGGTATTTGTGGTATTCATGGTATTATGACACTTCTGGTATTCATGGTATTCTGGTATTCATGGAATTCTAGTTTTCATGGGATTCATGGTATTTTGGTATTCATGATATTATGGTATTCTTATTATATATATCTTCCTGGGATATTCTTGGTATTCATTATACTTTGGCACTTCTAGAATTCATGGTATTCAGGGTATTTTGGTATTCATGGTATTCTGATTATATATATATATATATCCTCCCGGGGTGATCTTGGTATTCATTGTATTTTGACACTTCTGGTATTCATGATATTCAGGTATTCAGGGTATTTTGGTATTCATGGTATTCATTGAATTTTGGCACTTCTGGTGTTCATGGTATTCATTGTATTTTGACACTTCTGGTATTCATGATATTCTGATATTTAGGGTATTTTGGTATTCATGGTATTCATTGAATTTTGGCACTTGTGATATTCATGAAATTCTCGGGATATTCTCGTTCTTTTCCTTATTAACCTCTTGACTTGGTTAGATATTTATGGAATTCTCATGGTATTCTTGGTCTTATTGTTTTCCCGACCTAGGAATCGAGTTTCTCTTCTGTCGAAATTATGAAACCGAATTGGCTTTTGTTTGGGCATCAATATGGTTTGCTTTGTTATACATATACTTTCTCCTTTTGTTATTTCTATAAAGTTGTTTTCATAAAGTGATTTTTATTCTAAGATATGGTGCAAGATATCTTATACGAACCTTTTTTTTTATAATTGAAGTTCATATGCAAAATAGAGAAATAAATTATGATTTGAACTTTAGCTTTTTCTTTTGTAATGGAATCTTAATCAAGAGTTTTTTTCCACTTTTAAGCAGAGCATATCGGCCATTATTTTATAAGGAATGAATTATTTTGTCTCTTTTGAGCTAGTGACTTTCGCATACATTAGGATAATAACACGAGGCCTAATAATATATTATAAAAAGTGTCGTATTTCTCTCTTTCAAATAATTGATGCTATAATTTCTAAAGTTTCTTATAAGTTGCCACGGTAGGTAGTTAGATTAGAGTCCTTTACGTCTTAATATGAGTTGACCTTTAAATCTAGAATGATTGAACTATAATTGTTAGAATGACCCATGTAGCCCTTTACCTCTTAATTTAGTTTATCCTACTGTCTTTGCTTTCATGCATTGAATTGTTGTACTATGTTATGACATCTATTTGGTGAATAGTACCTTGTCCGTATCTATTAGCTAGTCAATATGCTTTAGAGTATTCCCTACAAGAAAGAGATTTAGGATATATATTGGTCATATTTTCCTTAGGTGTTCGCCTGTGTTGTTGCAAATGTCTTTAATGGTGTTTGATAAAATATATTCACAGAGGCATTTTCAAATTGATTTTTATGTGATAATTTATTTCTTTTCTGATGGAAAGAGTTATGACATTCGCAGATGATCCTGAGGTCTCTCAAGTGTAGAGGCACCTAACATTTTTAAAAGAACATATTTTTATGGAGGTAACTTAATTGAAAATCACCACTTAAGTTTGATTGGTTCTGCAGGCTATCTCTATCAAAGAGTCTTTTATACGTCCAAAATGCATCAGACTTCCTAGAGTTGGCTATATCAAGGTCACTTATACTTGCTTAAAATTAAGTTAGATTGTCATAAATTGAATAGAATCTTATTGTTGTCATGACACTCTTAGGATGTTATTATTCTACGTATATTAGATTATGCTGTGAAGAGACTAATTTAATGATTTATGTTAATAATGCTGCTGTGAGGATCTCAAGATTACAACAAGGTTTTAAATTTCGACCCGTGCCGATGTTTCGGTCCCAGACCGGAATGATACGGTTTCGGTATCGTATCGTTTCGTGCCGATACGATAAATATATAATAATTATTAGATAAATATATATCGGAATGATTTATGTTTTCGGTAATTTTTATTTATATATAATAATTATTAGATAAATATATATTTATTATGTATAATTTAAAAATAAGTTGTATGTTGATTTGATATAAGTTTTCAATTATTGAACAACTTAATATTGTTAAGAAAATAATTAAATATAACTTTCTTTAAAGAAAATTGATCTATCAATAACTCGAATTAAAATTGATACATTACAATATGTTACCTTACTAATACCAAAAGGAGTGACGTGAATTAGATGAAGACATCCTATGACATGCAATATTGATATTGATTTCTCCACATGCCCATCAGCGTATCTCGATTCATCACTGGAAGTTGGACTTGAACTGGCACCATTGAAATCGGAACAAGCATAGGATAAGGATAAGGATAAACATATGCCTCTGAACTGTGGTATGATGGATCATCATATGATACATCAGAGTTATAATAAACATATGCCTCTGAACAGGTACAAGCACAGGATAAGGATAAACATATGCCTCTGAACTCTAGTATGATGGATCACCATATGATGCATCAGAGTTATAATAAGAAGGCTGAGAGTATGATGAACTTCGACCAGAATCAATGTCAGCTAAACTCTGTCGCATGTCTTGATAATTGTGAGCTTTCTTTTGTTTGTCATCCTTATTTCGACGTTGATATTGAATAGGTCTAGCTCCATGATCATCATCTTGAGTTGCATGTGTATAATTTGCCTCATATGTCCATGGCTCCGGTGCTAGAGTAGGGGGAACATAATTGTTATCACTAGATGCATTGCCACTATCATCACTTGCATGAGTACTTGCACTGCTATTAACATCACTATCCTCATCTCGAACTTCTCGTCGGACTACAGTATCAGAAGGTGATGATGTTTCATCACTGTCATCATGTTCTTGCTCATCAATTGCATCCAGTGGAATTTCTCTAATTCTCAATTGACCCCTTCCTGTAAAAGCAGGAGGCTTGACTTTTTCTTTCTTTTTAGTAAAAACTGCAGGAGCTTTCTCTTATCTATGAACTGTGATCGAGATCTAGAAAATCAAAATTCTTGATCAAAAGCTTCATTATAATCTTCTCACTCCCTGATATCTCCTGTAGCTTGTATTGTTTCAATCTGTTGAGTAAGAAATTGAGATGGTCGTGGTGGGTCTCCTGCTTCATCAAGATTTTCAGCCTCAACAACGCTCCACCAATCCATCATTGGATCATTCTTATTTTCGACAAATCCAAAATCAAATGGGTCTACATCACCAGACTCTTGTTCTTCATTTTCTTCTGTTATTGCTCTTAATTGAAGATGCATATTATAATGAACATAGACCATTTTCTCCAATTGACGATAAGAAAGACGATTTCTTACTTTTGTATGAATGAGAGAGAAAGTTGGCTAATTTCTTTCACAACCACCTGAAGATGTTGTTTGTGAAAGAATTCGTACTGCAATCTTTTTCAAATTTAGAGCTGATCCTCCATATTGTAACCACCACTCAGCTGTAAGATAAATAAGAACAAAATTAAAATAATATTTATATTTGCTGACAATAATTAATAATAATTTTTACTATATTTACTTGCATCCATTTATATCTGCATGACACTGCAATAGGATCACTAAAAGAACCATATGCCTTTCGAAATAATCGGCTTTCATTAATAGTCTCAGCAATTGATTCTCTATTTGTTTGTAGTCTTGATATTACATGTCCGAGGGCTTGTAATAAATCATCATTTGTGCCAAGCTCTTGAACTACCTGCACCATTATCTGTAATTACCTACACTATATAATCTATACCTATCTCTTGAACTACACTATCCATCAAATGATATATGTAGGGTGCATCATGAAAATTTGTAGTTGTATCAATAGATTTATGAAATATCACCTTTCTATTGCAGTATAGTAGAAAGTTGATAATGCTCATTCGTGTAGGTCCTGTCCAACCATCACACATCAACGTAACACCATATAAGCTTCATTGCTTTTTGCATGATAGGATCCAAGTTTTGATCTCCTCCACTTGTTCATCTAAATATGAACCAGCAATTTCATATGCAGTCGGAGGCTGAATACTAGGACCAGATTTTTGGATGTTGGACATCATGCTACGGTAGTATGTGTTGTTTGCTGCATTAGGAGGAATATGGTTAAAATGAAAAAATTTTGTAATACTTTTACCGATTGATTTCTTCTTCTCTTTTGTGTATGCATCATCAATCCTAGTCTGTTTGCTAGCTTGGTCTGGAAATGTCAGTGGATCAATATCAGCAATATCAACTGCACGTCTTCGTCCCATAGAAGAAAAAACAGACCAATACCACTTTGTGTTGAAGTACTACGAACACTTGCACTCCTTCCTAATGTCGTTGCAGTGGTTGAGCCATTTCTACTAGTACCAGCTGATTCACTTCTATGTCGCATATTTTGCTCATAGTCATATTGAGTTCGTGAGGTACTGAGAGCTGCTAAAAAATCTTCATCGTTTGGAACATCACCATGACCTTCAAATTCATCATAAATTGACTCTCTAGAGATTCGACTATCAAGAAGATCACGTTGTCGTTCAAGTTCCTCTTTCATTTCACGACGAATTTCTTGAGAACAATTCGAAACATCTGAATATCCACCAGCAAGATGTTGTTTTAGGCGTGTGACCCTACCACCTCGTCCAATCATATCGTAATGTAAACATTGCCAATGGAATAGATTCTCTAATCGGCGTGCGTCTCCAAGCTGGATCAGATTGTTATTTGGGTGCTATTACCTATATCTTATAAAAAATTAAGAATAATTCACATTGTTAGCTCAAATAATAGTCATCATTGTTAAGAACAATTTTATCATTATAAATAAACAAATTAAATATATAAAAGACAACTTCATTAAATAATATTATTTATTTAAATAATATATATTTAAAATAATAAAAATATTAAAATATTAATTAACTATAAAAAATAAATATAATAAATAATTATCAGATTATAAAATGATTTTTTTGAAATTTTTTAGATTATTTAGGGTTTTAAATTTTTTTTAGAATTTTTAAATAATATTTAAAATAGAAAAATAAATTCAGAAAATTCATTAATTAAATCTATTTAATTTTTTGAATTTAGAAAGGAAATGTTGGATTTAAATAAGTACTTTTATTATTATTATTTTTTTAAAATCTCATTTACGGGAGAAAATCCCCGATTTTCCCGATTGCCGCTGCTGAGCCGAACTGGCCGCGCCGCGGAGATCCGCCGGAGCCGCGCGCCCAACGGCTCTAGCAGCGTCCGGCGAAGATTCCGGCGACGTCGGAGGCTTCCGACGACGTCGCCGGGAGACCCGCAGTGTCTCCGACCCGCCAGAGATCCGCCAAAGATGGAGGAGCCGCCCGTCCAGCTCCACCACCGTCCGGCGAGGCTTCTGGCGACCCCTCCGGCGATACCGAGGAGTCCCGCGATGCCTTTGGCGCAGCTGCGGAGATCGTTTCGTCATACCTGTCGCCGTCGCCGCCGCCTGGAGCTCGCTTCGCTGCTGTCTCCACCTCCTCGCTTCGGTTCGTTGCTGTCTTCGCTGCTGCTCACCACCGGCAATCTTCCTTCCTCTTATAGCGAAAAATCGTTGCGAGACAGGCTGACGCACCGACGCACGCGATTCCTTCTGTCGCGCGTGTCGTGTGCGTTCGTTGTTGCGCGATTCTCTCTGTCGCGCGCCGCGAATCTCGCTGTCGCCACTTGCCGCTGTCGCCGCGTGACGCACGCCGTGACGCTCGAAACCCATGGCCTCCTCGAGCCGGATTCGGCGCACCAGCGGAACGATAAATTCCGCTGGTGTCGCCTGAAACCAATCGACACCCAAAACCTTGATTACAAGTAGTATCCTTGATCGTCTTATTTGATTTTATCATCTCTAATTTTTTTTAACTGTGACATTGTCCATTTGAAAGTATTTTCAATGCTGAAAGATGATATGTTCTGAGGATCTCAAGATTACAAGTATTCAAGTCTTATTTGATTTTATCATCTTTATTTTTTTGAACTGTGACATTGTCCTTTTGAAAGTACTTTAATTGTTGAATACCTCTTTATCCAAGAACTATTTGCAAGAATGAAGTCTACGTCGACATCCATTGAATCAAAAAGGGATCACGTAGATATTATTTTTAATTCATGCTTTTGATGTTCATGCAATTTTGACTTTTATTCATAACTAATTTGAAGGATTATGGCTTTAATTATTTATTTACAGTGATCTATATCATTTGTTTCCAATAAAACTAGTGTTTCTTTCGTAGGGGAGTGTATTGTAATCTCTATATTTGGTTACTATATTTTACTAGTGTTTGCTATTGCTAACTTTGTTGTCATTTGTTGGTAGTGCAAAACAATATCCTTGTTCTCTATGTCAATTTTCTTCGGTCATGTGTTTCAACAAGAGTGAATCATCATTCTCAAGATTTGGGACAATCTTGTGATTCCCCACGCATCCGTTGTTTTTTTATTATGTTTATGGTTTTACCTTTTGTTGTTTAAGTCCTAGTTTCCTTTGTGTTGGCTATCTAATCAGAGTTGTTCTAGGTTTGAGTTGGCTTTGTCTATATATTTCCTTTGTGATTTGAATGTAAGTTTTTATTTGCATTTTTTATTTTCATTTGATTGGGTTGGATTAGGCTATCTGAGACTTTTTTGAGATGTGAGTTCTTTCTGATTATTTTACTGATCGGTGATCATTTGGGTTGTTGCATAGATCTACATTTTTGATAAAAGGTATTCACAAAGGTATTTTTAAATTGATTTTTTTGTGATAATTTATTTGTTTTTATGATGGAAAGAATTATGACAATTGTAGATGATCCTGAGGCCTCTCAAGTGAAAAGACACCAAATATTTTTGAAAGAACATGTTTTTATGCAGGTAAAAGAATTGTCTTCTATTCAAAATACATCAGATTTCTAGAGTTGTTCTAGAGTTGGCTACATCAAGGTCACATATACTTCCTTAAAATTAAATCAGGCTATCATTAATTGAATATAATTTCATTGTTGTCAGACACTCTTAGAATGTTATTATCCTGCGAGTGTAATCGATGCTATAAACAGTCTAAATTCAATGATTCATGTGCAGCTGTGAATTGCAAGTATCCTTGCTTGTATTATTTAACTTTATCATCTCTGATTTTTTTAAATTTTTTTTTATAATTTGACATTCTCCTTTAGAAGGTTGTTTAATGTTGAAAGATATATACCTCTTTTATGCAAGAACTATTTGCCAGGATGAAGTCTACGTCAACGACATCTATTGAATAGAAAGGGGGCCTAGTAATGCAAAATTATCTAGATACTTTTGCTATCTTGCATACATGTAGATATTATTTTTGATTCATAACTAATTTGAAGGATTATAACTTTTATTCCTTATTTTTAGCGATCCATTTCATCTTTTTCCAACAAGACTATAATATCTCGAACTTTGTTTCTCTTGAGGGGATTCAAGTAAATACCTTCATTGTTTTTACCCAATAAACTCATTGGATGTTGCTATATCCAACATTAATTTAGTTCCTTAGAGAAGTATATTTGCAAGTAGAAGTCTAGCAGAAGCATGTGTTCCCTAGAGAACCAAATTAATGTTAATATCAAGAAATTCAATAATCTTAAAATTTGTAAAATGCCCTCCCATTTTTCCGTTCTCAGTTATATAACAACAAGACACTTGTTCTTCATAAACTCTCAAATGTGCTTATAGTGTTAGTATCTATTTGTGAAATTGTTGCCTTTTCATTTTATTAAATTCAATTTCTTTTTAATAGTTTCATGCTAAAATGGTTTAAATTATTTGGTTCATTAACTATGCACTTAGGAGCTTCTTAGTTATCATCAAATTTAGAGTTTGATGTAGCTAATGTCATGTTCCCAATTCATCTTTTCTATAAGCTTTGGTATCTACTGCTTACGTTTGTACACATTTTTTTTATAGAAGTAATTCTCATTGCTTTCATCCTTATCTTTACTTGATACTTTAGTTTTTTACTTTCCAATATATTTTGTAGCTTTGGACTACTTCTGTTTGGTGAAAAGGAATACTTTTATCTAAAAAAATTCATGTAAATAATAAAAACACATTAAAACATGGGCAAGGAGAAAGTAATAAGAGTTTTTCTTTTGTGGTTATGAATTTGGAATAAATGATTTAAATATCATGTTTAAAACATAAGAATTTTTCTTTTGAATTTGTCGCAAATGTATCCAAAACTAGTTGACTGACTATATAGAATATAGAGATTGTAAACAAAAGTTAGTTGTAGTAGCCAAGCATTGATAGTATCCAACTCCCGTTGAAGACGAACACTTATATCACTAAATGGGCTATGTTTATATCTAGTATTTTTTTTTCTTCAATAGGTCTTATACAGATAGAGTGAAACAATAGCTTCATTTTGACCTTTGATTTTTTTTTTTTTTTTTTTTGCATATTTAAAGTTATTCCTAACACTATCTTGCAAGTCTTGGAAGCTAGAGTAGAGAATTTTAGGAAGAGGATCATTGTATTGAATAAGGTGAAGTTTTTTTGTTGTTGCTGTATAATTTATTTAACTTTTATTTTATTGCAACCTTAATGTTCATGAGAATATATCATGCAACCCTCATGAACTACAAAAGAGATTTAGGCAGAAAGACCATTGTTGTTGAAGAAGTTAATTTTTTTTAGCATTGTTAGCATTGCCGGTACCATTTAGTTGTCAACACGGTGGCAAAAGGTGATTTGCTCGCCCCCAGCACCCCCGCCAACTCATCCCATGGCCAACACGGAGGAGGATGTTGTGGCTAGCCCGGATGTTGTGGCTAGTGCATGAGGAGGATGACTTTGCCAAGTTTTGACCTCCAGACCTCATGGTGGCAACACCCACGCACTAACCATCAGTCCATCCCGTGGGGACATTTAGTTGTCAACATGTATGTTAACCAAATTGTCCTCCCACTATTGTTTTATCTCGTTGGTAGCTTCTTTTGCAAGTAGTAAGCCATCTTGGTCCTCCAATTACATCTATATAATTTACTTTTTTGAGTATTAGATCTTTAAGTTGTTCTTAGGTATGTATTTTCTTCCTACATTTGTTGAAGTTTTTTTTTCTATTTCAAGGGGTAGATTATTAAGTTGATTGCCCAATTGGATGTTTGAACTCATGAAATACCTAATGGAGATCAAACTTCATTATTGATGTAAATTCTATGTTTTATATTTTATGATTAAGATATTATTTTAGTTAATCGTCAAACTCTATTCACTTTACAAAGTGTCTATATCTTTGGCAAAAATATAGGTGTTTTTGTGGGGTTTTAAGTCACAATAGTCATTTTATTTCTAATACTTAAATCAACTTTATTGTTACTTATTTTTCTCATTCTCAAATGTGACTTATAATTGATTCATATGAATTACGAAAGTAGCTGGAAGGGATAGTAGGATGAAAATGATAAGAGACATGTTAATTATTTTAATAGGTGATCGATCACACACATCAATTTTAAGAATTGTACTATGTGGCAAAAAAAGTCTCACAAAATACAAACTAAGTAGTTAAGACACACCAAATATGCAATGATTTAGTTTGAAACCAGATTGATTGACTTCGTAATTCAAAAATTGACTCTAGATTCAAACACCTTGTTTATCTCATTTGATAGCAACTTGGTATAGGTGATCATTGATTTTCACTTTCTAGCCTTGCTATCCATGTGACATTTGCTTGTTGGATCTCATAGTAGTTTTCTATTATTATACCAAGTTAAATATATTCTTTTTGTCAAAAGTTATAAGAGGTATTTTCTTCTATTTCTTTTTTTTGCATGACATGATTTTCTTGCCACTTGCACTTCAGGAAACATTTAAAATTTTATTTGAAAAATGAATAATTCTAGTTAAAATATAGCATTCTGATATTAAGATAGTGAGTTTGACAATTTAAAGTTAATACCTTAGATGTTTTACATTGTTGTTAACTTATAATGATGTATCAAACTTTGTTTTATGGTGAATTATCTTGAATTGTCCTTATTATACTAAACATTTTGTTTTCATTTTTCTTTTACTTTTTGATATAATATTTTTTAGAGATGCTTCCTATAAATATTGTACAACCTGGGATTAAAAAATAAAAATAAAATATGCACTTTTTTTTAGAGAACTAATATAAATGCCATGATATTATATTTGGCCCTAGTTAGTATGTTCTGCTTGTACAAGATGGTTGATATGTTAGACGTAGAAGATCGTAAAAAGGACTCAAGCGATTCAGATGATGGCCAAAATTGCTCAAGCGGTTGGATTGGGAGTTCTGTTCAGCTCACCAACTTCCTCGAGCTTCTCCTTCCAACTGCCTCGGAAGGACGTAGGAACTGTCATTCAGGCTGTTGTTGAAGAAGAGAACTAGGAGGGGAACAAGTCGGAGTTCTGGAGGAGGAAGAAGAGATAGTGGAAGAAGAGAAGCGTATGTTGTGACATTAAATGCGGAGAAGGACAAATGCACATTGAAAGATTTGGCCGATCACGATGACTTGGCAAACCAAGGACACAGACATGGGGATGGCTGTGTGGAGTAGGAAGACAATGGCAGAGATCATAAAAGAGGTGGATGAGTATTTCCTGAAAGTTGCTGTCGGAGGGAAGGATGTAGCGATTGTTCTAGAATTAAATCACAGTTGTTGTCATCAACAGCTGCCCATGATGCCGCTCACTTCGTATATGTTTATTGTTTTCCACCTTACTACTGTTATCTAAATGCTTATTTAAAGAATGAATAAATAATATTTAGAGAATGAATATATGATCAGAAGTGTATTTTCTTGCTCAAATATTATGATTTAGATTCAGTAGGTCTTTCTGCGATGTCAGTTGATAACTGGATAAGAACTATGCCGGCAATTTTATTGCTTGTAACTATAAGATAGGAGAAGCCTCTAACTACATGTTTAAGTAATCAATTTACAGAATTTCTTCTCTTTGGTTTTGTTTAATTCAGTAAGTAAAATGGTATTGTTGTTCTATGTATTTTCAGGGAAGAGTTCAAAGTCTGCCAAGGTCATAAATGCATTATCGTGGAGTTACTTCTGATCTTCTCATTCTCACAGAGATGCTCATGGTGCATGTAATGCTTTTGGTCCCGGTAAGCATAGCATGACACCTGAAAAATTTTTCAGCTGAGGAGTAGAAGCTTTATAAGCAAGTGAAGGTAAACATGCTGTTGCGGCTAGTCCTTCATCTATCTTCTAAATGAAGAAAATCTATCCATGTGTAAATTAGCGATCCTCCTATCTTTTTATACAACACTTTATCTGTTTATTAGAGGTGATTTAAGAGAAAAATTTGTAGTTCCTTTTGGATATTCATAGACTTTTTCTTAGTTTGATAATTGTATAGTTGTCTTATCAGATGACTTACTAATTCCAGGATGAGGAGATTGCCAAGTCCCAACGTAAAATGACAATCGTACTACAAAACAAACTCGAAGTTGAAGAGTATGTTTCTATGAAAACTTAGACATTGAAGAGTTGCAATGCCGGATGATTTGTTAAAGGCGTCAATAAACGGAACATGTTTAACCATATCAAAGCTTAGGGATGATGGGCTTTTCCCTCGGTAAATAAAATTCGTAAGGTAGGAATATAGCCATTGTTTAACTTTGTAACTTAGAAATTTGAGTTTATTGCTTGATGATGCTAACTAATTTAAGTTTTGTGTTAATCTTTTTCCTTGTTTGGTGATATTTTCTTGACTGTGCATCTGTTATGTGATTATGTTTTGTTTTCTTATTGTCACATTACTATTTTGCCACTGACTGACAATGAAGTTAATGTTATTGTTGAACATAAACGTATCTCATATTTCATGTTTGGCTGCATTGCATGTATGGAGGACTATCATGGCAAATACTCCCATAACTCTCAAAGAAATAATGCCAGTTTTAATCAGTACTCTGCTTTCATCTCTCACTTCATCTTCATTAGAAAGACGAAATGTTTGTTTTCTAAAGAAATTGAAGTATTTAGTATGTACACACTCAACTGAATAACCAATGATCCTGTATTTAGTGTAAACTTGTTCGTCAGCTTGGGGAGAGTATTTTGGCTTCAGTTATTCCAATTTTATTTCAAGGGCTTAAATGCCATGTCAATAGTAGAATACAAGTGAGTTTATTTCGTTTTGATATTACTTAAATGCTCGTAGAATATATTTCACAACATGTGCCTTGGCAATATTTATTTATAATGTGTATTCCATGAGTCTTTTAGCGTGTGGCTAATAATTCATGAGAATTTAAATTGTTAAACAGTGCTAATAAAATGCCATTTAGTATTCTTAAATATACTTCACTTTCTTTTGGGTTCAGTTTACTGGTAATAAATTCATTTCCATGAATGCTCAAGTATTGGAGTGTTTTGTTCGGTAAAGTGCTTGATTAAGTGTTTTGTGCTAGTGCTTGAGTCTTTATTTTTATCATGTTTATTCATGATAGCTAGACTTTACTCTTCTTAATTATCACTAATCATGTTCATATTGTGCTTCAGAAGGGTGTATGCATTGGTATGAAGTTATGGCGACTGCTGGTAAACACCAATTACTAAACTTTATGGATGAACTTATCCCTACAATACATACAACTCTATGTGATAGGTTTGATTTTCTGTTTTCTATTTGCAATTTTTTTTTATGATGTTGAAAATTGTATGATCACTCTTCAATTTGTTACACCATATAAGAGGTTCCTGAATCTGGCTTGGCTTTTAGCACTCTTTACCAGGTTTACCTGTATGTTCTATTTGATGTTCCTTAATTGCCAATTGTATACAATCTGCTTATAATGACAATGTCATGTTGCAAAGTGCTAGAATGCAAGCAATTGATGAAATTGTTCCCATATGCCATGCATATGAGTATGATGAAACTTCTGATACAGCACTTGATGGACTCAAATAAATATTGAGGTTATTTAATTATTTGGTGTTTTCATACTTCTTAAGTGATGGCAGGCAAGCTTGTTTAATTACCCTTGAATCCTCAAATCTTGCCTCAAATCTTGCCTAAATTAGTTTGTTTCCCACTCATGTGCCTTTATATGCAGTCTCTTTCAACCGATATTATTAGAGATTGACATGGTAGTCTTCACTAGTGCCTTCAATGCTTATGCTTTGGGAGCTTTAGCTGAAGTTGCTGTCTTAATTCACATATTGGAATGATCCTGCCACCATTAATTATTATGCAATTGGTGATGATGATGTGGAACAATTAATGACTTATTAAAAAAAGTTTTGTATTATTTTTCTTAAAGATGACCTTTTTACTATTAAAACATTTTTCTTATGACTTAGGGAACAATTGTTGTTGGATAAGAATCCAATAATTATATGTTTTGAATACCTATTGCATATTTCTGCATGGTTTTCTTAAATTGAATTTATCTTTGCTCTTTCAAGTATCATATTATTTCATCTTAGTATAATGATAACCATTATTCATAAATTGATGAAAAATGCAGGATATGTTTTTCAGATTAACAAGTGAGGAACACCAAATGCTTGTATATCTTTTCTAACAATGAATTTTCAAACAACGAAGCATTCCTTTCTTCTGTTGATTCCTTTGCATGCGCTTTTTCTCACCGGACATTACATGCACTACCATTAAATGTATTTGGAAAAACTATTAGTCTCTTTTCAAAGCATTTGCTTTTTTATTTTAACTTTATAAAATATTTTTTAGGGTAGTGTTATCTGTTGCATGACTTACCCAGTCAAATCTGCTTCTTTTATCATCCAAGTATTTTTAATCACTTTTTAGTTGATTTATGGATAACTAAGTTTCTTGCATTGTGAAGTGTTACTCATTTATGTGGATCAAATTTAGAGAATTTTTGGCCTTCTTAAACAAAGTTAATATGATAAATTTTGTCGACTGAATTAATGTCATGCTTAGGATCTTCAAACTTCTGCAAAGAAAGCTTCAGTAACAGTGGTCTAGTGATTAATGAGGAAGGCATTGCCTCCTTGATATCAGAGCTTCTTAAAGGAGTGGCTAATAACCAGGTTTTGTTATGCTAGCTTATTTTTAACTTATATTGATTGTTTACTCAATCATCCTCCTCTGTGCAGGCTTTGAAGAGGTTCTTCATACTTGATAGGCTATTTTTACAACAATACCATGTTAGAGGATGAAGCATCCAATATGCACCCTTTTTACTTTGTAAGTGATTTTGATTCAGCTGTTGTCATGGTAAATGGGGGGAAAGAATATTACATTTTGCTTACTGTATGCTTTAGGAAGGGTTGTCAATCACTCCAAAAGGATGTCCTTTCTTCATTCATTAAAGATGCCCGAGATGCTCTCTCTACTGTTCGCGATAAAGAGCAAAGAAAAAGAAAGATATCTCTTTTTTCCTACGAAGGGGACCAACAGAGTGGTGGTATTTTGTTTGTCTTATATGGTAACACTATCATACAATTGTAATTCTGTTGCAGGGAGGACCCGTTCTTATTCCTAGCCTTTGCATGAGGGCCCACAACTTAAAAAGTGTCATAATTCTCTATTTATGCTATAATTCCTAAAGTTTCTTATAAGTTGCCATGAATACTTTTTGGTAGTTAGATTATAGAATCAATTACCTCATAATATGAGTTAGCCCTTAAATCTAGAACAGATTGAACTATAATTGCTAGAATAACCCATGACCTCTTAATATGAGTCAACCCTTAAAAGATTGAACTATAATTGCTAGAATAACCCATGACCTCTTAATATGAGTCAACCCTTAAAATTTGATTCATCATACTGCTTCCATGTATTGAATTCTTGTGTACATTGACTCAATTAGATAATAATTTTTCTTGCTGCACCAACTTGGTATAGAGTTTTTCCCCAGGCACTCTATTTGTTCTTGATAATAATGTGATGCTAGGTGGCGGATGAAATTGTTCCTGATTTTTTTTCTTTTGGAATGGATGCGTAATTGAGGTTGTGTTTGACAGTGGTGTTGCAATACAGATCTTCTTATTTGACCTGCCAGAGGAAACTCTCACATTTAGTAACCTGGTGAAACAGTTCTTCTTATTTGACTCCATTATCCAGATGCACAAGCTTATTACCTCCTTGTATACCCAATTGTGATGGTTGCTTAATTTGCCTTTTTTTTTCTATAGGTACATAGTTCTCTTTTAGCAAAAGAGGAAGCGACTGCTCTTTTTGCATGACAATTGCAACATTATGTGGATGTTTAGGTATGAGATATTTGTCATATAGCCCTGCTTATCACTATTTATTTGCCAAGAGTTTATTGAATTGAGATAGTTGTGTTAACATACTATTACTATTGTGATTGGGACATGGTCAAGTTTGGCAATAGGTGTCAGATTTGATTATGGAAAGATGCACATGATCTTTTCTTTTGAAAGTTGTTTGAGATATTTGTACTATACATTTTTGATGTATAACACATTAATTGTTGTAGGCCTCTCTGAAATGATGAGATGATTAAGCATTATGAGTTTTTATATTATCGAAGGTTAGGTTCGTGAGGAAACAACTATAGCTGCAATCTTATATGAGAAATGTTAAATTTGTATTTAAGTTTTGGAAATGTCAGATATTGGTGATGTTTGCTGGCTCAGTCTTGGAGAAGAAAATTATTGTTGTTTGCTCAAATTTGGTAACTTATCCTCTATTTTTTTTACTTGTCTTTTATTTATATTTCTACTAATTGTTATACAATTTTGTGTTTTTTGTTGTACCTTTTGTGTTCTGATTACAAGACCGTTAATGTATTGAAAAATATTGACCTAATTTTTTTCTATGTTTATTAATCATAAGCCAACAATAATTCATTTTTAAGGAATTTTAATTTTTTGATTCTAGTGATATAGTCACCCTCTTTCAAATTAACTTTTAGGGTCATCCAGACTACCATCTTACAATCCTTATTGGCGTATTTCTCAAGCATTCTTTAATGTAATTTAGGTGCATGTTGAAGCTATAATATATATCATGTAATCAACTTTAATGCATAGGGAATCTTGTCTCCATTAGTATTATCAGTTCTTCCACTAATACACCCCTCTCAGTGGCATGATGCGCATATGTAACTTGAACTTTACCTAATCTACTTCATCGATTGCTGAATTCTTGCAGAAGACTTGATAAGCTGTCGAATTATGAAACCGAATTGGCTTTCGTTTGGGCATCAATATGGTTTTCTTCATCAGAGTCATCAAATAGAGATACATGCTTTCTTATACATATACTTTCTCCTTTTGTTATTTCTATAACGTTGTTTTCATAAAACGATTTTTATTTTGAGATATGGTGCAAGATATCTTATACAATCTTTTCTGATCAATAGAAGTTCACATGAAAAATTTCATGAACTTTTACTTTTTCTCTTGTAATGCAATCTTAATCAAGACCACCTCCTTTTTTCCACTAAGCAGAGCATATTGTCCATCATTTAATAAGGAATGAATTTTTTCGTGTCTCTTTTGAACTAGCGACTTTCATATACATTAGGATAATAACATGAGGCCCAACAATTTAATATAAAAAGTGTCGTAATTCTCTCTTTCCAACAATTGATTCTTAAAGTTTCTTATAAGTTGCCACAAATTGTTGTAGGTAGTTGGATTAGAGTCCTTTACCTCTTAATATGAGTCAATCCTTAAATCTAGAAAGATTAAACTCCCACGTAGACCTTTACCTCTTAATATGAGTAAACTCTTAAATTTAGTTCATCCTACTGTCCTTGCTTACATGCATTGAATTGTTGTACTTTGTTATGACATCTATTTGGTGAATAGTACGTTGTCCATATCTATCATGAACTGAAAATGTACGTTGTCCCTAGATAATATATTGGTAAGTGTAAATCACCCCATATATCTATCATGAACTGAAAATGTACACATACTTTTGGATCCATGCTATTCATTGAAGGAATTGAAACTATTTTTCTTTCTTTGTGTTGCTATTCTTCCCCAATCAGGTTGCAGTTGGTGTTGATTTTATTTCTCGAATCAGTCTTGTATATATCTTTTGAAATCTCATCCGACCAAGTTGTGCAGAAAATTAGGTAAGGAACTTTGTTTACTATAGCAAGAGGTCGATTTTATTTCTAGAATGAATCAAGAAATTATCCAAAATGTTAGGGTCCTCTAAGTGAACGAAAACTCTTACCCATTGTCATGGCACTCCTTATGTCGGTCTGATTATTTTGTGGTTATTTGGTAAAATTTTCTAATTAATAATAAGATAACATTTATTGAAAGTTATATAGTTTATTCATTTATACCTAATTCTAATATTTTTTTTCTTTGCGAAAAGAGTAGTTAGGGGAATTGAAAGAATGTTCACCCATCATAGATTAAAAATCATACCTTAAAAATCATACCTCACATAATACTGATGGAGAGTATTAAAGCTAGACTATATGTCTTGTAATGATAAGGGTTGCATATAGAAGACAGTAACACTTTACAACAAAGTGTGTTGATGACTGAATTATGATAACCGAAGTTCTTATGAGTTCCCATTTCACCTGGATCAAAGTGAGATATTTTAGTGTCATTAGGGTAATTCCTTACATGACCATGATTGTTGTTGCTGCGACCTTTTGATTTTCTCCATTGAATCAACTTGCCCTATATAGTGCTGTGATCGAATAATGCATCTTCTTTTTACATGATGGTTTATTTAATATGGGGTTTTCAATAACTTTTCCTATGCATGTGGCAACCATACGTTTTGTGTTGATTTTTTGGGGGTTGATTATGTAAAGCATACATTTTATATACATTGTAGGTCAATTAGGAACAATACATATAGAGAATGTTCCTAATACATTGGAGGGCCCTCCATGTGCCTAACAACTTCTCAAGGGAATCAAAGTTTAAACTATTTGATAAAATTGACATTTTTTCCCCATCATTTTTGACACTCAAGAAAATACTAAATTTGTGTTTTCTGTAAATTACAATTGCACGTGTATGTTGATATGTTGGTCAAACCAAGTCAAAAATTCAGTTCACTGCTAAGTACTCATAGATTTAGGTATTTAAACAGAGTATATCAGCTTGATTAAATGAAGTAAACCTTGGTATGACAACATGAATTCAACCCTTCCCATATGACTCTGAAAGAATGCAACAAATCTTCTTTCACTTTAACCCAAGCATGAAACAGCCTAAGGGAGTGTTCCTATTATTCAAGATGAGCTACATTTGCACATTTTCATAGTGCTACATGTGATGAAGGATCTCATTCAATATTATTAGGCCAAGCCATCTTGAAAACTCTTAGTGTAGTTTTTTGAGCCTCATAGCCTCACCTTTATTGTATCATTTTTCATAATCTAACTAATCTGAATAAATTTTGCACTATGAAAAAGTGTAAATTTCTTACTCTAGTGATTGCAGTCTTGCAGTGGATGCATACAGGGAGCTATTTTTATACTGTTTTGGGAGCTTTAAACTGAGTGATTCATTACTTTATGGCCCTGTCCTTTTTTAAATTGGGAGTTTGCTTTTCTTGGAAGCTATGATTTCTCAACTTGTTGATGGTAACAATTTGCTAGATATATGTGATGTAGTTTTTTGGATTTGCACTAGATTTCCTTTCTTGGAGTTGAAATTTTGGTTTATTGGCAATAAAGTCAACCTACTATATTGAACTAGCTGAGTTTTATATATCTGAAAGATTTTTCTGATTCAATCTTCTGCTGAAATGGATGAATCAACAGTGTGGTTTGTGTGAAAACTTGTGGGCTCTCTAAAATTGACATGCCGAAATGTTCAGGTCTGGATTTTGTCATATTGGTTTCTAGATTTGTGTTCACTGCAATTTGTGACATTTCTGATGAGTTTTATTTTTTATAGTCTATTTTGTTTTTTTTTGTGTGAATAAAATCAGGTTTTCTGATGTTCTGGACTGGAATCTGCTTCAGTTGTTGTTGGATTCTTACCGAAGACTTGATAAGCTGCTGAAATTATGAAGCTGCATTAGTTGTCGGCATCAATATGGTTTTCTTCATACGAATCATCAAATAGAGATGCATGTTTTCTTATACCTATACTTTCCTTTTTTATTTTGTAAAGTTACTTTTATAAAATGTTTTTATTTTGAGATATGATGTAAGATATCTTGGTATTCATACCTGTTTTTATCAATAGAAGTTCACTTGCAATTTTGCAGAATAGGAAAAAATAAAAAACTTCTTACGATTCCATGAACTTTGAGTTTTTCTCTTGTAATGGAATCTTAATCAAGACCTCCTTTTATCCACTTATATGCAGAGCATGTTAGCCTTTATTTAATAAGGAATAAATTATTTTTTGTCTCTTTTGAAATAGTGACTTTCACATACATTAGGATAAAAACATGAAGGCCAACAACTTAATATAAAAAGTGTGGTAATTTTCTCTTTCCTATTTAAGTTCCCATGAATAGTTGTAGGTAGTAAGATTAGAGTCCTTTATCTCTTAATATGAGCCAACCCTTAAATCTAGAACAGATTGAACTTTAATTCCTAGAACGACCCATGGAGTCCTTTACCTCTTAATTGAGTCAGCCCTTAAATCTAGTTCATCCTACTATCCTTGCTTCCATGCATTGAATTGTTCTACATTGACTCAATCAGATAACAATTTTGCTTGTTGGACCAACTTGGTATATATTTTTTCCAGATTATTTTTTTCCTGATTTTTGCACAGACTTTATGTTCCTGATTTTTGCACAGTAACTGAGGTTGTGTTTGACCGTGGTGTTGCAATGTGACACTGCAACACTTTTGTAATTGTAACAAGAATTTGAATCAGAAATGTTGCACTTTATCTTTGTAGTTCCTGGAATTTGTTGTGACTCTGGAATGCTTGTCTCCTGTTGATATTATCCCAGCTCTGAATTATTTGCTGTTGCACATTCTGACTGTGTTGTGATCACTGTTGTTAGATTGGATACGTTGGTGATTTGAGACTGGTTTTCCAAAACTGGGATTATACTTTAGCCTTCTTCAAGTGAACAACTTAATAGAAAAAGTCTGGTAATTCTCTCTTTCCTATAATTCCTAAAGCTTCTTATAAGTTGCCATGAATAGGTAGCTGCCTTTTCTCTTGGTCCTCTTAGGGGTTTTCTTACTTTTATTTATTAGGATGTCATTATAGAAACAACCTAATTTGGCGTTTGCTCACTTGCAGGTTGTCAAGAGTTTGAGGTAGTGTCACCAATCTAATAAGTAAAATATCATTATTTGTCTTTAACATAATTTTTTTATGCCTTTAACATATGCCCTATTAGATTTGTAAAGTTTTTTTAATTGAAGTACTTACATTAGAGTTTCTGGAAACTTTGTGTCCATGACCTTAGTTCAGGTTAACATAAATATTTTGTTTCAGTATCATTATGCTTTTGTTGCCTTTGCTTGTTGCTAATCTGACATTTCATTTCTTTCCCTATATGCAGTCTTTCCCCATATGCAAGCTCAGAAGGCAAATGCTATTTGTCCTAACAAACACCAGTTAGACTCTGAGAAATTCTAAATTGTTGTCTTCTAGAAAGTGTGACATATATTGGTGGCCATGTTGAATGCCTTGAAAGTGGTGTCTCTATATCAGATATTCCTGTCATGTTTCAGTTTAATCCATTTTCCTATGAGGTACATCTTTAGCTCTATTTGCTCATGTAGCAATGACGAATAACACAATCCTAGGTGATCTCCATCTACCCCAAGGATACTTCGACAACTTAATATTTAAGTATGCGAGTCCAATTAACCCCAAGGATATGGAATTCTCTTCAATTCGGAAGTTTCACAGGTTATGAGAAGGAACATTGGAGGGTGACACTATCATGTATTTACTCTTCTTTGCTAGGTGTAAATGCCATGCTCGCCAGATATGCACACTTCCTGTAAAAATAGAGAAGCCAAAGTAGTTGATTTTGATAGTTTTGTTATTGCTGGGGCTTTTGGACCAAGTGTTGGGAGGGCCGCTCACCAGATATGCATGCAGCATGCAGGAATGCCTATATCTGTCTTTGTCTTTACCTAATTTTCTGTTGTAATTTTGACAAATATTTTATGAAAGAATGGTCTGAAGATAGTGTACTTCTAATACTTATCATTACTGATATCTAACAATTTCTTAATGAGAAAATGATATCTTACTGATATAAATGGTTTGCCATTTGTTGTCCTCCTTTTCATAATGTAGGAAGGTTGGAATATGACAAATGATCAAAGTTACAATTAGGCATGTAAATTGGAGTCAGCTGCTACAATTGAGCCTCCATGTAATATCTTCTCATGATAGATGGAAAAAAAGGTACTTGCTCTTTATGTATTCTTGTCTTTTTGGAATACTGAACTCAATATTATCGAGATACTATTGCATTCTTATAGGCCAAGATGGGCACTTATTGACACAAGGCATACATGCATAACATGTGGAGATCATCGTAATCATGATATCAGCGGTTTTACATGGATGATAATATACTATTATGGAGGATCTTCTAGATCTCTCTTTTCATTACTATGAAACTATTCGCTCGTAAAATTGTCTCATAGATTTTCTTCTGTTTATAATTTCTCTATCTATAAAGAATTGAATGTATATTTCAGTCACTGTTACCATAATCATTTCCCTATTTATAAAGTTTAATTGACTCCACCTACCATTGTCACTAGTTAGTTGCTAGTCTGCATCATACACTAATCTTTAAGATGATAATAACAAAGGTAGTTTGTTGCATGCATGTGCTTTGATCGATGTAAGGTCATGGGCATGGGTAGAGGATCCTTGGACATGTGAGTAGATGTATAGAAAGATATTCTTAAACAACAAGATATCATAATGCATTTATATTTCTCACCGTTGGGATTTTATTTTTGTTGTTAGTCATTGTTCTTATTTTTTGTAATTTCCTAGAATTTCTTTAATGAAGGGGAACCTTGAATCAATGATAAAGTTTCTTTCGAGTGACCTGAGACCACGAGTTTGAGTCTTGAATAGACTCTTCCCCGGCATCTCGCATGGACGGGAGCTTCGTGCAGTAGTAAGAAATATTTCTTAACTATGCATTAAATGGGAAGAACATACAATCATTGAACTATTATTGCAATTTGCCTGAAGTTACTAATTTTGTATATGTTTCCTTTGCTGCTGTCATAAAGTGATCGTAAAGAAAAGGACTTCGATATAAGAAAGGAGGCTGGTGGGAGAAGTTTTAGAACTGTTGTTAAGGAATTACATTTCTCTGGTAACAAACAATTTTCTTGAAATCCATTTCTTTTGGGCTGGAAAGGTACTTGCTACATACCCTCATGGTATTTGATATGGCTAACTCCGAATACTTATGACTGCAGATTTGATACTTGCTGTATCAAACAAACCATCGACTACAAGCCCTGAAAATGGCCATAAGTATAAGAGTTTAATTGATGGTGTTTTGACTGGTGTTGCTGTTGCAGTGTTTTGATTGGTGTTACCATTATTTTAGGTCATTGAATCCTATATATTTCTTTTTTGTATTTTTGTATTTTAACTTTACATCATTCCTATTTGATGTTGATAATAAATATTTTCTCCTAGATTAACAATCATTGCCTTCAATGATGGTGTCAATTCTATAAGCCTAGGTCATACTTATGTTGTTTGAAGTTTATAGAAAGTAAATATACACTTGTTTGTTTCTTGCTAACCAATTAATTTTATTATTGCTAAAATTCTGTCGTGATGCAGGTGTTATAGATATCCCAATGATGTAGGGTTTCAACATCATGTCGGTCAGCTGTTAGCTAAATATTGTTTTCTTTGATTTTCAGTTGCTTCTTTTGCTGTCTGCTATTTTATATGAATGTCCTTCACATCAGATTATTACTTTAAAATTTATAATTCCTTAATATATTGTCATTTCTTTTGGTATTGTATTTTTTTTCTGTGTTTCATTACCTCCATTATTAATAATTTCTAATAAGCTTATCGAAATTGAAACACATGGTTTAAGTAAAGCATTGCAAGATGATCCCATGTTTCCAGTTCTACTGCTTTCAGAATATATATCTTTGTGATTGGAATTTATGCTACATATATAATCTCTTTGTTGGCTTCCATGTGAGAATTCCATTCTATTGTGAAAATCTTTCTTTGTAATTGAATGTTTTTGGTGTCTTTCAGGTCTTGAATTCTCATGTAAATAGCAGAGGATCACGGCTACATTCTCTATTTTGGAGTATCATCTGTTACTTAATTTTTACCAAGGAATCAAAATGGTAAATATTAGATCGGTGTTTGAGTTCAATCATGATTTTTTTGTTCCATATGCAGTTTTTTCTACCTTCTGTCGCTAATTATTTTCTTTATTTTTTCTGAATGTGATTTTGTTGATTCAATTCCATGAACTGATAGGAAATATTACTTAGGACTTTTCATCTTCCAATGTGCTTATATTATCAAGTTTTGTAGATAATCAATACAATTTATACAATGTTGTGTTAAAAAGCTTTTGATAAACTTTAAGCTATTCTATATGATGATTCTGATCTTGATGCGGTCACAAAATGAGTTATTTGTTTCAGTTCTTTCATTTATCTATTGTTTTTAATATTTAATCTATTTTTTTTATCGTGATATTCTATCATAGGTTCAAGGTGAAGGACTCTCAATTGACCTATTGGTTTTAGGCATGATGGTTATTGCTCTAGTGACTTCCATTCTTGAGAATGGAATAATGCTATCATTTCTTACATTCTTCACTCGAACTCTATGGTTTTTTAATTTTTTAATTGCTTATATTTTTCAAGGTTCAAGACTTTGAAATTGAATAAGATGTATTCACTTGGTTGCTTATAATCTAATACTTTTTGATAGGTTGATATGTACCATTTAAAGAATGCTTTCCAAAGTGGAACATGGAAAAGGTATTACATTCTCATTGTCAATGAGTTTGTTGTAATCCGTAAAAGATAACCATGCTAATTCTTTTTTTTTTTGTGACACATGAGTTTTGATAAGGAGTGCATGAATGGACCTATATGCTCTAATCTTTTTACCAAGAATAATTGAAGATTTGATTGATCTTAATTCAATCAGGGATATTCCTTTTATAGTACAATAGCTCCCTCAACTAATAGTACATTTTCTAATGTGGTGGCATGCCCTTGGCACTTGGTACGAGTTGTTTTTTCATTCTTAATTTCTTGCACTCGAAATACTAATCTGGTTATTTGGCTCTAAATTTCCATCGAATATGCTGAGTTACACATCATGTGCATGCATTATGCGTGAAATAATCACAACCTCATTTATTTTGGAAGTTTTGTTCCTCTTTTTTTTTTACTTCCTCTAACCGTCTTCTTTTCCATTTTCAAAGTTAGCAAAGAGAAACATTGTCCTTTTAGGCGAATGCATTCTTAGAGGATACAACTAAGAGACTAGAATATTTCGGATTTGTTCAATTCAGACCTGGAGGTATAATTATATTCTCTTAATATCTAAACACATAATACTGGAAAAATATGTAACACAGTTACTAGTAAATTGATGATTGGATTATTTGGCAGTTTGTCTACATTAGATAATCTGTATTGCCACCATATATTTGTGCATCAGCAAACACACCTTCATATCTTTTTGGCATGCCTCAGAAAATACATCTTTTATTGGCTTACTAGTTTATTTTGGTTATTTTCTTGTATACTATTTAAAATGACTATTAAAATGGACACTTTTTGGATTTGCTGAAAGATGGTCTTGGGCTGCTTCTCCTTTGTGATGTATATATGTCGCTAAATCTTTTAAAGCTGAATGCTATTTTTGCATTTTTCTTTTACTCATCCAAGGATTGTTATGCTAGCATCATAGTGAGATTCTTTTGTTTGTCAGCATAATAGAGAATCTAATCATTCAATCTACTGACTGACGGTAAATATATAATGATGATACCTGCTGATGTATATTCCTTTTGTTCAAAATCAGGTGAATACCATGGAAATAATCCAGTGATGTCAAAATTGCTACACAAAGCAATTCGTCAAAAGAGTGAAAATACATATTCTATTTACCAACATCACCTTACAAATCATCCTGTGAATGTGAGTTTGAAATCTGCATTCATTTTTGATGCATGTTTATCTGTGACTTGAAGCAAGAAGCTAATTGGCAAAACCAATAAGTACTTCCTCAGCATCACTATTGAAAATTAGAGCATACACCTATGTACTGCATGCCATACTGCATTTGTTGTTTCATGAAATAAGATCAAATATTCAGGTGTACATGTCGGGATATCCTAATGATGTAGGGTTTCAACATCATGTCGATCAGCTGTTAGCTAAATATTGTTTTCTTTGATTTTCAGTTGCTTCATTTGCTGTCTGCAATTTTATATGAATGTCCTTTCACATCAGATTATTACTTTAAAATTTATAATTCCTTAATATATTGTTATTTCTTTTGGTATTGTATTTTTTCTGCATTATTAATAATTTCTAATAAGCTTATCAAAATTGAAACACATGGTTTAAGTAAAGCATTGCAAGATGGTCCCATGTTTCCAGTTCTACTGCTTTCAGAATATATATCTTTGTGATTGGAATTTATGCTACATATATAATCTCTTTGTTGGCTTCCATGTGAGAATTCCATTCTATTGTGAAAATCTTTCTTTGTAATTGAATGTTTTTGGTGTCTTTCAGGTCTTGAATTCTCAAGTAAATAGCAGAGAGGATCACGGTTACATTCTCTATTTTTGAGTATCATCTGTTACTTAATTTTTACCAAGGAATCAAAATGGTAAATATTAGATCGGTGTTTGAGTTCAATCATGATTTTTTTGTTCCATATGCAGTTTTTTCTACCTTCTGTCGCTAATTATTTTCTTTATTTTTTCCAAATGTGATTTTGTTGATTCAATTCCATGAACTGATAGGAAATATTACTTAGGACTTTTCATCTTCCAATGTGCTTATATTATCAAGTTTTGTAGATAATCAATACAATTTATACAGTGTTGTGTTAAAAGCTTTGATAAACTTTAAGCTATTCTCTATGATGATTCTGATCTTGATGCGGTCACAAAATGTGTTATTTGTTTCAGTTCTTTCATTTATCTATTGTTTTTAATATTTAATCTAATTTTTTTTTATCGTGATATTCTATCATAGGTTCAAGGTGAAGGACTCTCAATTGACCTATTGGTTTTAGGCATGATGGTTATTGCTCTAGTGACTTCCATTCTTGAGAATGGAATAATGCTATCATTTCTTACATTCTTCACTCGAACTCTATGGTTTTTTAATTTTTTTAATTGCTTATATTTTTCAAGGTTCAAGACTTTGAAATTGAATAAGATGTATTCACTTGGTTGCTTATAATCTAATACTTTTTGATAGGTTGATATGTTCCATTTAAAGAATGCTTTCCAAAGTGGAACATGGAAAGAGAATTATGCTCAAAACAAAAAGGTATTACATTCTCATTGTCAATGAGTTTGTTGTAATCCGTAAAAGATAACCATGCTTTCTATTTTTTTTTGTGACACGTGTTTTGATAAGGAGTGCATGAATGGACCTATATGCTCTAATCTTTTTACCAAGAACAATTGAAGATCTGATTGATCTTAATTCAATCAGGGATATTCCTTTTATAGTGCTCAGGAAGAGTAAGATATATATTTAACTAAGACAAAAATGGAAGTAATGGGTTTAACTATTATTTATAAAGAAATCTGCTTGTCCTTGTCATTTAGTTATATTAATTTTTGTCTTTTGAAATTTTGTGAATTGTTTTCGTTTTGACTTTGTGTGTACATTTCTCATATATTTTTTTTTGCAATTTGACCGTGACATTTTTGTTTTAGAAATTCAGCTAAGTTTGGCGAAGGAGCTTTACTTGAATTTGAGTGCCTTTATGAAAAGCTTGGCAGATTGTTTGAACCATAAGTATTCAAAAATTTTAATTTTGAAATCTAATAAACATGCTTGTTTGATGTTATTTTTTGTATGTATTCCAAGTATGTCATTCAAATGCTATCATTGCTTTAGGTTTCTTTTTCTAATCAAGTAACAGCAGTAGATGAAGCTGTAGAATGTGCTGCTCGAGCAATGATGTCACGTCTTACAAGCTTTTTATCCCTCACTTCTTAAGGTGCATTTTCTTTTGATTTTGTCCTAGCTAATGCATCCTCTCTTTTTGTGATCTAACATCATTAGCATATGGTTATCATCTACTCTTATATTTTTCAAATGGAGTCATGTGTCTAATAATATGTGATTGCTATTGTTTTGGATTGTTTTTCTTTTGTGATTTAACTTCAAGGTTAGCAAGTGACCTGGTTCTAATATCCTCAAGGTCTTGCTTGGTGAACCAAGAAAAGTAATGTGCAACTTCTGGGTGCTGTGACATACTGTGCACCTAAGAAACTTTCCAGTGCCTCCCAAAGTTTGTTTCCAAACTAACGGAGGTTCTTTACTTGGAAACATAATTGTCTCTAGGTAATGAATCCTCTTTGGTTTGTGAAATTTCTTTTAAAGCCTCAACTACTAAAATTGATTGCAGATAGTGACTAATACACACCCCAAAGTATAGGATTCTAGCCAAACTGCTCAATTGCAGGTACCAATGTTCTCTTCTTCATCGAACTTCTGCATATCTTTGTAATTTAAAATTGCATTTTACATGATTTTTTTAATTTAGGTTGCTAGTGTCATTAAAAATTCAGAAATATCTACTCTTGTTCCCATCATGTTGAGGGATCTATCCTATTGAGTACACAAAGCATTCTCTAGACATTCCTCTTCAAATAGGCTAAAAGTTTTGCTTGTTTGTTGTCTTAATTAAATGTTAGCTGCTTCAATAATTTAGATTATCTTTGCAGACCACTTTTATCAATTCAGTTAATGCGCCATCCTTGGCATTATTGGTACCTATTTGTTCATTGAGTCTTAACGGAGAGAAGTGCTGAGACAAAGAAAAAAGCTGCTCAGATTGCAAGAAACCAGTGCCCCGAACCCAAGGATATGGTACCTTATAAAGGATTACTTCTCCTTGACATTAAAAAGGTGTAGATTCTCAACAATCTTTTTCTTACTGTTGAAAATGAGGCCTCTGAATATGTACCACATTTATCTTCCCTTCTTGCAGTTCTAGAAGTTCGATCCATGGCAGCTATGGCTCTTGGATCTCTCATCCAAGTAATGAGAGAAGTGTATTTTCCAAATCTTGTTTCATGGTTATTTGATACATTGAAGTCTGATAGCAGCAATGTTGAGCATTCTGTAGCAGCACAGGGTCTTAGTGATGCTGCATTAATTGTTGAACATAAACATTAAATATCATTTCTATCAACTCTTCCATGTGTAGAGATTGACCTTTTGCTATGCTTCTAGTTCAAATTTTTTGTTCTATGTTTTGGCCTATCAGTTGTTTGGTTACTATTTCAACTTTAAATGCTTTTCTTATCATGTTCAGATATGTACTTTTATGGTTTGGTCATTCATGGCGGGAAGTTTTCATTTGCCTATTTTTTCTAGGAAAGTTACTTTTATCTCACCAACAATTCAATTATTTGTTTATTATCAACATTTTTATCTTCACACTTGATCCCTTTTTCTTCAGATCAAGCGACTTGTATCACCAACTAAAACTATTGTCAATTTTCGGGACTTGCAATACGCACGACTTGATTCTGTGTATTAGAGTAAGTTGTTATACTAATTTTTTCTTACATTATTTTTCTCTTCCTATCTACTCTTATGGATATTCAAGCTTTTCTTGGTTGCTAATACTGAAGATGTATGGGTATATAGTGACATTAATTTGCTGTCACAATATTGATGTTAGCCAGAAATTGGAATGATACGGATTGGCCAATCAATAATGATTGGCACAAATCGTGATTTTAATTTTGAAGGTAGAAAAATATTTTTTTTTAAATCATAATTTTAGTGTTTCTCAAATTTATCCTTGCAAGGCTAAGAAATCACATAGGTTTTTGGTAAAGCAAGGCCATTTTCTATTTTTGAATTAGAATTCAACATTAAGGACAACGAGGTGTTGCATAACGATTCTATTGAATGATTTATGTTATTCCTTGAAATCCAAAAACTCAAAACAAAACTGTATTGTGGTTGCGAACAACTCCCACATCTAGGCAAATAAAATGATAATTATGAGGTTGCATATAATATTATTTTATAATTGTGCCAAGGCATATTAGAGGTTCTTACATCTTGTCAGAAAAAAATCTTTCTTTGTAACTGAATATTTTTGGTGCCTTTCAGGTCTTAAATGCTCAAGTAAAAAGCATGGAGCATCATGGCTACATTGTCTATTTTGGAGTCTCATTTATTACTTGATTTATGTCAAGGAATTAAAATGGTAACTACTATACAGTGTAAGAGTTTAATCATGATTTTTTTGTTCCATATATAGTTTTTCTCTACCTTTATTTTCTTTGATTTTCTAATTGTGATTTTGTTGATTCCATTGCATGAAATGACATGAAATACTACTCCGGACTTTTCTTCTTTCAATGTGCTTATACTATGTAGATTTGCAGATAATCAACTTAGTGCAGGAGAATTTATATAGTGTTGTGTTAAAAACTTTTGATAAAGCTTTGTTCTCTATGATGATTCTAATCCTGATGTGGTCGCAAAATGTGTTGTTTGTTTCTATTCTTTCATTTGTCTATGTTTTTAATATTTAATCTAATTTTTGATTGTGTCGATATTCTATCATAGGTTAAAGATCTTAAAGGGCTCTCAATTTACCTATTGGTTCTAGCTTGATAGTTAATGCTCGAGTGACTGCATATAAGTAACTTAGGTTACTTAGTTTTAATTTCATGCACTTCGTGCAGCAATCACTACGGCTTTTTCTGATGGACATGTTTAAGGGAATTTGCATCTCTATCTTCCTTGGCCCACCAATTGTTGCAGCAATTATAGTCATAGTCCAGGTTATAATCTTTAGTCATTTATATAAACAGATTGTTGGCTAGATTAAGGCTTAATTTCTATCATTGGTCAATATTTTTCAATTTTTACTTTGGTTTGCTGCAGCAAGGAGGTCCATACCTGGCGATATATCTTTGGGCTTTCATCCTTGTTCTTTCACTTGTGATGATGACAGCGTATCCCATTTTAATAGTGCCTCTGTTTAATAAGTTCACTCCTGTAAGTATTTTTTTGCCACTTAGTCGCTTATTTGTCTGTATGCAGAGTATATAATGGCATCCTGCTAATTTACTTTCTTATATGTTTTAGATTATAATATGTTGAAGAATACTCCAGCTATGACCTGACACGATGGTCTTGTAGGCTCTAGCAATTAGTAGATGAAAAAACATAAATGCAGCACACACTTTTTGCATTTCATTCATTCACACATGGAATAGTATGCTCAATTATTTGGAAGCTTTTTTCTCTAGCTAGTATTATAAGTTGCATGCTTTTGGTTATTAAACATTAATAAACTTATAGAATTAAGGCAGTCCAAATATATTTGTTAGTTTGTGTAACAATTTTTTAACAGCTTCCCGCTGGAGAGCTGAGGGAGAAAATAGAAAAGCTTGCAGCTTCACTGAAGTTCCCTTTGAAGAAGCTCTTTGTTATTGATGGATCTACAAGGTCTAGACATAGCAATGTGAGCGATTTTTTTTTTCATATGAAACTTGAATTTTGTTTTTTACTAATAATGCTATATGTTTTATTCAGCATTGAATCTCATTGATGATTTCCTTATTTCAATCCCATTGCTGTATTAATTGTCTGTTCAATGTAAATTTTCTTCACGGTTAAATATACTATTTGTGATAAAATGGGTGAAAGTGGTTTCTTATCTGACCAGTTTGAGAGGTAGCAAATAAAGCTCACCCATGCACAATACAGATTATCCTGTTGTTTTAAGATGAAGTCTGAAGTTGTGGACAGACATTTTTAGTAGCCAAATGTTAGATAGTTTCTCATTGCTTAGCACTGAATTTGCCACGCTCGATGCATATTCTTTGGGCTATGTGTTTGTGTTTTTGACAATTCAGTTCAGTATCTGTGCTTATCATGGTAAGTAAATTCTCATGGTTGGTTTTATTATGTTCACATTCTGCTCATTGCAAATTCTTGGTCTATTTTTAAGGCCATTGCCCATTATACTGTGAAAAATGAGAATGAAAATTGAGGAAAGCTGACTTATGTTGACTTACAATGGTTCTTTACAAGTAAAGCTGCAAAAGTAAAGTGCTGCACTTAAGCATACCCTTTATCCTGCAATGTTATGGGTTTGTGCGCATGGTGGTTATTTACATTGTTACTGCCTGTATCAAGAAATTTTTTCAATGGATGAGTGTATATGTTGTTGAAATGCTGTTGCTGTCCTAAGTATCTCTCTCTTGAAGTTTTTTTTGCATCATATGTTTTATTGGAAAAGATTTCTCAGTCTTAACAAATTGTCCTGATATCAGCAAGAGCACAAGTCAGCGTCTCTCTGAGCAATAATTTCTTACTGTTGCTTCTCATATAGAAGTCTTCCTAATTTATAATCTTTGCTTGTTAGCTGCTCTTCAAGCAATGTGAAGATTTACCAAATACTGTGCATTAGATATTGGTTTGACAATGGTCCTATTTGATAGAAGGTTTCTGGATCACGGATTTATAGTCCTATTTGTGTAAATATTTTTAACTTAGAGACCTAAACGCACAACACTGCAGAAAAATTCTTGTATTGGGAGATAAAGTTTCTGGACTACGAGTCTGTCCCTCTCTTTTGTGTTTTTACATAGTCTAGACTCTCATACAAAGTCTGGGTACTGGTGAATTCCATTCTCTTACGACTTCCACATATATAGAATATTACCTGCTATCCATGTACATATTGCTTCAATCATCATTTGCCTTTCCAGATCACACTGATTTGCTACTTCACATAAATACTTTTGATATCCATTAGAACAAAAAATACTTTTTTCCATACAATTGGCAGTATTTTAGATGTTATTTGCATTTGTTATTCATCCTATGATAAGTGACTTTTATTTTTTATGATTTTATTATGTTGATTAAGCTCTTAAATATTATTTAAATCATATTTTACTTATTAGGACTACAAATGTATCTGTGCATGTCCTTGCATAATGCAAACGCACTATGCAATGATTTAAACTAATATCTGCCTCACACATGCTCTAATTCTTTATATTTTTTCTACTCAACAGGCTTATATGTATGGATTTTTCAAGAATAAACGAATCGTTCTCTAAGACACCTTGATTCAACAGGTTCATTTGTATTTTCTTTTTCACTTCATTATCTGTTGGTGCTCTTCATTAAATGAACAAAATATGTCAAATATCTTCTATATGTAAAGTTCTTCAATAAGAAACAAATAGTTTTCTTAATAGAGATAGGAGAAACATGAATCTCATTGTGTGAATATATTGACTTAGTTCTTGAGGATCTTGATAATTTAAATTGAGACATTAGCGTGTTAGTCCCAATTCATTTTTTCTTATCAGGAATCATGTTCAAACTAATCGACAACCTAGTTATTACTCACCAAGTTTTGATATCTCTGCCTCATGGATAGCTAATTTCTTGATAATGAAATGGAAATTCTGCAGCATAATTGAGTATTTGTCAGCATAACTGAGAAAAAAGAACTTTGTATTTCTTTGTGTTAAAACTTATATGGTGATCTTATTTCAGTTGGTTCCAAGGTGGTATTTCATTTTCTCGACGTGATGCTTCATTTTCTAGGATCACTTGATTTCCATGCTTCTTGCTCCATGCTCAATCTACATTTAAATAGTTTTCTCTTTTATCTTTCTCTTTGTGAACATCCCATGTTTTGATTTGTAAATTAATTACCCAAGGATATGCAAGTTTTGCAAGGTTGAACTTTATTTTGCTTCTGTTCCTTAGTTTATCATTTTGATCGATAATATAATTAAAAGTTATTTTTTTTCCATATAGAAATTGAACTCACTCAAAATTACGATTTTTTTTAATAATAAACTGGTTGAACAAATATGTTACTTAGATGAGTCTGATGACTGAGCACAAACACTTGATATTTCTTCAGAACTAAATGCTATCCCATTGCTGAATATTTAAAATAAAAAATTTTGGTAGTGCAAAGATGAAGAGGAAGTTGTTGTGGTTATTGCCCATGAATGGACATTGGAAACTCAATCACACAATGTATTCTTTCATTGCTGTTCAGGTGCTCTTTTATACTCCACTTCATTATTTCCGAAGCATCTTGCCATGTTTAACACCATAATATTTGTAAAATCATGATTTTGATTTTGACATCTGATAGAATTTAGTCGGCTAAGTTGCTAAGCTTGTGTATTTTGTTAATTATGAAGATTAATTTACAGCATTGAATCAATGTTACTACCTGCAATAGGGAGTGACTTAATGAAGACTTTCAAATTTGCTTGCTTAAACCTTTTTTGCCTACTTAAGCTTTGCTTCCCTGCTTTTTTCTTCATTTCTTTTTTACTTATAGGCATCCCCAAGGTTCTCATTTTTGGTCATGCAAGGAGTGCGGGGTGACACCCCTGATTCCTTTCCAATTTTATACAGTAAGAGGCACTGGATTTTGGCAGACATGATAATAGTAGCTTCCTATCCTTCAACGAAAAAGTGGTGTCATGAAGGAGTAAGGAGGGGTATAGGACACAGAAGGTGTGGGTAGTGTTGAGATGTTTCGTGAAGGTGATAGGTGAGAAAAAAGTGATTAACAGAGTATGATGACGTGGATGCTCCTAAGTTCTGGCTGCTAGGTGGCAATTTGGAGGACGCGAGGATAAGCATCATAAGGGCTGGCCTTAACTTACTGAATGTGATTGCTACAAGCAATGCATTCGAAGGCACTAGTGCAATTAGGTACTAAGACAAGACATTATAGGACCTAAGAGGCAAGGTGCAAGGCGTAGGTACATGCACAATCGTTGAACCATACAATTCACAATTTGTATCATTGATGCAGATTTTAATTCACATATGAAACAATCAATTTTCACACATGAATCAGAAATGAAAAGAACTGGATAAATATGCGGTTTTAATGCTCATTCATGTACCTCCTATGTATTATCTAAAAGATTAAATTATCCTTGTTGTGCAAAAAATATTTTGTCATCAGCATCACAAGACTTTTATTTTTTATCTGTTGATTGTCATCTATCTTCTAAGATGGAAGAAGGAAAAAAAAAAGGCTACAGCACAAACCAAGCATTTTGCATGCATTATGGCCGAATGACACTTATTGGAGAATTTTAAGTTATTCTCTAGGTGGGTTTAGTGTGCCATGGAGCTTTTTTACACCTCAGTGAACTTGCAAGGCCTCAATTTTTAAAGGTGCATAAGAACTGGAGCCTAGACACAGTTTCAAAATATTGGCTACAAGGCCTGGATCTTAACTGGCATTTAGATGTCGAGGTGTCAATTGGATCTGTCGTGTGGCTGTGAGCATTATTTTCACCCAATCTGAGGATCTTGTGTTTGATTTTCAGAACAAAGATCTAGAGGAAGCAGCAAAGCTGTGATCTAGGGGTTTAATGACCTGGTTGGTCAGAATATCAGATTTATATGAATTATAATATATTAATATTAAATATTTAAATCATATTTATATGAATCATATTTAAATCATATTTTAAAAAATTATAATAAATTTAATTAATTCATATAAATCAGATTTATATTTTAATAATAATTTTTTCCCAATTTTATATATATATTTTTTATTCATTGATTATTATTGATTTATTATTATTGATTTCAATTTTCAGCGGCGTTGATTGAGTTGATTAATCCATGTCAAATACAGTAATTCCATCTACTCGAAAAGACATTGCTTGGAGTTATGCAACATGTTCAGATCCTAAAAATCCAAATATTGTCACTTGTATTTTTTGTGGTAAAATAACAAATGGCGGAATTTATCGACACAAGCTGCGTTTAGTTGGAGGCAATAGAAATGTGAAAGCTCGTTCGAAATGTCCCGAGCATGTTAAAGAAGAAATTAGAGAGTTCATGCAAAAAAAGAGTACTTCGAAAAATCAAATGGATGATATTCCGCATTCTGATGATATTGATGATTTGGAAGATTTGGAAGAACATGAAGATGACCATCAAAGTAAAGTGAAAGGAAAACGACCAATATCTGATTCAAGCGTCCATCCTACGGTCCAAGGTAAAAAGTGCAAACAAACTAGACCTATTAATCTTTATTTTATGAAAGATGTTGATGAAATTGTCAAACAAAGACGTGCAAAAAACAAAGGACAATTTGATGAAAATAAAAAGAAGTTGAGAGATATTGCGGTTGAGAAATTTGTAAGATGGATGTATGATGCTGGCATTCCTTTCAATGCTGTTAAATATGATTCTTTTGAGCCTTGTATTGAAGCTATTGGACAATTTGGATCTGGGATGAAACCTCCATCATATCATGAAGTGAGAGTTAAGTATTTAAAGTAAGAGTTGGAAAATACGAACTTGCTCCTCAAATCCCACGAAGAAGATCATGCTAAGTTTGGGTGCACAATCATGGCAGATGGATGGACAGATAAAAAGGGTAGGACTCTTATAAATTTTTTGGTAAACGGTCCCAAAGGAAGTGTTTTTGTTGAATCAGTTGATGCTTCAGGCTATTCTCACACAGCTGACAAGATGTTTGAGTTACTTTCTAAATTTGTATATCGCATTGGAGAAAAAAATGTGGTTCAGATCGTAACAGATAATGCAAGTTGCAATGTCAGTGCAGGTAATATTTTAAATATATATTATTTTCAAGTTTCAATTAATAATTGGATATTTGTATCATATTTTTATTTTTTTTGACTAATTTTATTTTTTTCAGGTCGTCTTTTGGAAAATCGATTTCCACACTTGTACTGGACTCTTTGTGCAGCTCATTGTTTAGATTTGTTGCTCGAGGATATATTCAAAATTCCTCATCTTAGAAAACTGCATGAACGGGCGTTGATTGTGAATGGTTATATTTATAACATACCACAAGTATTGAGCATGATGAGAGAGTTTACTGGGCAGAGAGACATGGTAAGAACCGCAAAGACACGTTTTGCAACTGCTTTTTTGACTTTAAAGCGGTTTCATGTACAACAAGCAAATTTGAGAAAGATGTTTACATCTGAAAAGTGGGCAAATAGTCGATTTTCGAAGGAGGCTGTAGGAAAACGTGTAGCAGAAGTGATATTGATGCCTTCATTTTGGAAAAATATGGTTTTTGCATTAAAAGTTGGTGGCCCTTTGGTGAAAGTATTGCGACTGGTAGATGGTGAAAAAAGATCTCCTATGGGTTATATTTATGAGGCAATGGACAGAGCTAAAGAAGCTATTGCTGCGTCATTTAACAATAATGAAGAGAAATATCGAAGTGTTTTTGAATTCATTGACAAAAGATGGAACATTCAACTCCATCGACCTTTGCACGCAGTTGAATATTTCTTCAATCCAGAATGTTTTTACTCAAACCCTGACATAGAAAATGATACAGAAGTGATGGAGGGTTTGTACAAGTGCATATCTAGATTGGTGAGAGGTGAGGATTTACAAGATCAGATCACGAATCAATTGGAAAAGTACAAGAAAGCAGAAGGACTTTTTGGTTTGCCAATGGCTATCAGACAAAGAACTTTAAAATCACCAGGTAAATTTGCAAATAATTTGTTGTGACTTGTGATATTTCAATATTGGATGATATCATTACAATAAAGTTAATCTTATAATTTATATGTTTTTTGTGTTTCAAGCTGATTGGTGGTATTCTTATGGTGCATCAACGCCTGAATTAAAAACATTTGCAATGAAGATTTTAAACCTCACATGCTCTGCTTCTGGTTGTGAACGTAATTGGAGTGTTTTTGAACATGTAAGTTAGAGTTTTTTTTAATACTTATTAAAAATTATATTATGGACTTAACCTATGATTTCTTAATTTTTTTTTGTAGATACATTCCAAGAAGAGAAATAGGTTATCTCAACAACGATTGAATGATTTGGTATATATCAAGTACAATAGAGCTTTGAGGTGTAGATATGACATGCGAGATAAGATTGATCCTATTTCTTTGTCAGAGATAGATGATAGTAATGAATGGTTGTTGGGAAAATTAGATGACAGTGATAAAGACAATGAAAATGATTTAGTCTTTGAAGGTGAAGATTTGCGTTGGAGTGATGTAGCACGAGCATCTGGAGTTGGTGAAAGTGCATATGGCTTTCAATCTCGGAATGCATCTTCTTCAAAAGGAGCATCATCATCTGCTTCAGCAAAAAGAAAACAAATTTCGGCTCAAACTAGTCTTGTCGATGAAGAAGAGATTAATCTTGATGATGAAATTGAAGAAGAAGATACCGATGGATACAAATCAAGCGATGGAGCTAATGACATAGATTTGGATAATGAAGATGAAGAAGATGATGATTTTGATATTTGATATTTCATTTTCATCTAAGCATTGATTCAGACTTTTGATTTAGTTTTAGTTTTTTGAATAATCTACAGTTTTATCAAGTTGTTATTGTCATTTGGATTTTCAAAGACATTTTCAAAGATTTTTGATAGATATAATAGTCCTTTTGTTTATTACGCTTTTTTCCGTAAAGCCCGCGCTTCGCTCTGCGCTTTGCGCTTTAAGCCCCAAGACCCTTGAGCGCTTTTTTGCGCTTTGCACTTGTGACAACTATGTTTGTAATATTGAATGTGAGCTTAGGAAATTCAAAATGAGTCCTATAAGGTTCTTCTTACAATAGTTATCTTCATTTGTGCTTTCCATTTGATTATGGGGATCTATCTAACAAGAATCTTGCTCGTGCTAATTTCAATGACAGTTTTCTCCTGATCAACAAGCAATATAAATACAATGCAATAATTTTTCGTCAGCTATATAATTAGGAGTCAATTAAGTTCACCCTTGGTTAATTTGATTAAGCTTTGATCACTAACTGCTTATGTCAATAGTTTACTAATAATCCTTGTTGCTCCTTTTGAAATGGATCATTGATTTTTGATTAAAAGTACAATCAATCATCTGTCTAAACTTTTAAATGGATCAACTAAACGGATTGCTCAATGGATACATTCCAAATTTATTATTTTATTTTGCTATTGATTGTGAAGTGGTGGTATAATTTTAGCAAGGAGCTACGGTAGTTTAACTTTTCTTTCAGTGACCAATTTATCCAATAGATCACTACATTCATTCATGTGTGATTAGTAGTTGCAGAGCAAACTAGTTTTAAAGAGATACTAAACGTCCTTGAAAATGATAGGATTATTATTGCATATACACATCCTTGTAAATTATACTGAACGTCTTTCTTTTTGTTATTGAAGAGATAATGTTTCCTTGCATAGACTGCGCAATTTGATTAGTAGTTATTCTTATTCTTGGTCAAGGGATCGAAATCCTCTCTTCGGTCGGGTCATAATTGATATTCAGGTATTTTAGGCATTCTTACATTTATTATTATTCGTGGGATAGAGGATTATTAAGGTATTTCGGACATTCTTATGAAGCTTCTCTCTCTCAATTGTTACTTTGGCATTTTGAAACTTCTTATTATTAGTTTCATGTTATGGCTCTCTCGAGGATTATAAGTGCTATTCTAGTATTGTGGACATTTTTCTTATTATTATCTTCATGGCTATCAGATCTCTCTTCTTCCAGTCGGATTATAATTGGTAATCATGTATTTTGGGCATTCTTATGTTTATTGTCTTCATGGTCGTGGAATACAGCTCCTCTCCCGTGTTGGTATTTAGGTATTTTGGACATTCTTATTCCTGGTCATGGGATAGAGCTCCTGTCTCCTATCAGCTTATATTCAATATTGTGGATATTCTTATTTATTATCTCCAGGCTCTCTACTCGGATTATAATTGGTATTTTGGCATTCTGGACATTCTTATGTTTATTATCTTCGTGGTCATGGGATCCAACTCTTCTCTCGTATTGGTATTCAGGTATTTTGGGCATTCTTATTCTTGGTCGTGGGATCGAGTTCCGTTCTCCTGTCAGATTATATTTAGTATTCTGGGCATTCTTATGTTTATTATCTCCATGACTCTCTGCTTGGATTATAATTGGTATTCTGGTATTCGGGACATTCTTCTTATTAATATCTGCATGGCTGTGGGATCGTTCTCTTCTCTTGATCGGATTATAATTGGTATTCAGGTATTCTGGGAATTTTTATGATTATTATATTAGATCGAGCCAGTTTCCCGTGTTGGTATTCAAGTATTCTGGGCATTCTTATTCTTCGCCGTGGGATCGAACTCCACTCCCCTTTCGGATTAATAGATATTAAGGTATTCTGGCATTCTTATGCATATTATCTTCTTGGCCGTGAGATCAAGTTCTTCTCGCTGGTTCGGTATTCAGGTATTTTGGACATTTGTATGCTTATTATCTTCATGGCTGTGGGATTAAAGGCTCCACTTCTCTATTGGATTATATTTGGTATTCAAGTATATTAGACATTCTTTTTATTAGCAGTGGGATCGAGCTTTTCTCCACATATTTCAGTTGGTATTCAAGTATTCTAGGTATTTTTCTTGTTATTATCTTAATGGTCGTGGGCCTCTTCTCAGTGGGATTATAATTCTGGTACAAAATGATATTATTATTAATAATAATTTTCTCCCCAATCTACACACAATAGATATTTTGGTACTCTTATCATTATTCTTGGCCGTGAGTTCCTTCATCTTGGTCCAAATGAAATGGATATTTTAGTATTCTTAACATTTCTATTATTTTTCTCAGGACCAAGGATCTAGTTCGTCTCATTGATCGCAGCGTTGGAAAAGAGGGATTCCTTTTGATTTTTTTACTCCATTATACTCTCATATTTAATCTACCAAACTAATTGTTACCATTATTTTAGGTCATTGAATCCTATAATTTTTTTTTGTATTTCTGCATTTTAACTTTACATCTTTTCTATTTGATGTTGATATTTTTTGTTTGTCCTCTTCTGAGTCACATGTTGATAATAAATATTTTCTCCTAGATTAACAATCATTGCCATCAATAATGGTGTCAATTCAATGAGCCTAGGTCATACTTATGTTGTTTGAAGTTATAGAAAGTAAATTCTTATACACTTGTTTGTTTATATTCTTGCTAACCAATTAATTTTTTTGATGCTAAAATTTTGTCCTCATTTGTGATGCAGGTGTTATAGATATCCTAATGATGTTGGGTGTATTTTCAACATGAAGTCGGTCAGCTATTAGTCAAATATTGTTTTCTTTGATTTTCAGTTGCTTCTTTTGCTATATGCTATTTTATATAAATGTCCTTTCGCATTAGATTATTACTTTAAAATTTATAATTCCTTAATATATTGTCAATGCTTTTGGTATTCTATTTTTTTCTGTGTTTTATCACCTCCTTCGTTAATTATTTCTAATAAACTAATCAAAATTGAAACACTTGGTTTAAGTAAAGCTTTGCAAGATGGTCCCATGGTTCCAGTTCTACTACTTTCAGAATATATATCTTTATGATTGGAATTTATGCTACATATATAATCCCTTTGTTGGCTTCCATGTGAGAATTCCATTCTATTGTCAATATCTTTCTTTGTGATTGAATGTTTTTGGTGTATGTCAAGTCTTGAATGCTCAAGCAAAGAGCGGAGGATCACGGCCACATTCTCTATTTTTGAGTATCATTTGTTACTTGATTTTTACCAAGGAATCAAAATGGTAAATACTATACGGGTGTTTGAGTTCAATCATGATTTTTTTGTTCCATATGCAGTTTTTTCTACCTTTTGTCACTAATTATTTTCTTTCATTTTTCTAAATGTGATTTTGTTGATTCAATTGCATGAACTGATAGGACATATTGCTTAGGACTTTTCTTCTTCCAATGTGCTTATATTATCAAGTTTTGTAGATAATCAAGACAATTTATATAGTGTTGGGTTAAAAGCTTTTGATAAAGCTTGAGCTATTTTCTATGATGATTCTGATCTTGATGTGATCGCAAAATGTGTTGTTTGTTTTATCATTTGTCTATTATTTTTAATATTTAATCTAATTTTTTATTGTCTTGATTTTCTATTGCAGGTTTAAGATCTTGAAGGACTCTCAATTGATCTATTGGTTCCGAGCATGATGGTTATTGCTCTAGTGACTTCCATTCTTGAGAATGGGATAATGCTATCATTTCTTACATTGTTCACTTGAACTCTATGGTTTTTTAATTTTTCAATTGCTTATATTTTTGAAGGTTCAAGGCTTTGAAATTGAATAAGATGCATTCACCGAGTTGCTGATAATCTAATACTTTTTGATAGGTTAATATGTACCATTTAAAGAATGCTTTCCAAAGTGGAACATGGAAAGAGAATTATGCTCAAAAAACAATACGGTATTACATTCTTATTGTCAATGAGTTTGTTATTATCTGTATAATAACCATGCTTTCTAATTCGTTTTTTTTTGACACATGAGTTTTGATAAGGAGTGCATGAATGGACCTATATGCTCTAATCTTTTTACCAAGAACAATAGAAGATTTGATTGATCATAATTCAATCAGGCGAGAGTAAGATATACATATAACTAAAACAAAAATGGAAGTATTGATTACAACATAGAATTGATCAATTAACCGTATGATGTGAAAGCGCATGATATAAGGAAGTGTATGTCCAATATGATAAATGTTTCATCAATGATAACTTAAAGAACCAAGTCTTTCTTAACTTTATGTTAATAAGTTTGGCCACTATGTTGGATCCATGCCCTTGACGTTAGCCCATGGGTACAACATTATCAAATCACTGTGTACTCTCTTCAACCCATGATATCAACACTTGTAAATTTATATAACATATGTTATGTTGCGTCTTTTGCCCTTTTGTTTTCTTCCACTTTTAGTTTTTGCTTTATATTCTTTTGTTGATATTTCGACTATGTGAAGTCTTTAGAGAGCTTTTTTTTTTTTTGAGTTCTAAAAATTGTTCTAGGTTGCTCAAGATTGAAAGATAATGTCTTGTTGCTACTCTAGAAGGTCATTTGATTTTGTTTCTTTTCCCCCTCCAATCATTTGAAATGCTATAATTAGTATGTTTCCATGAAATGTTCACCGCGAGATTTTTTTTTTTTTGAAGTTTCAAAGGTTGCTACAATATATGTGTACTATATGTATGCTCCATTATGAATGACTTACAATGGTGCTCTTGGTTGTTGAAACTCAAGAAGGTATGATTTGATCTTTCTAGCTAAAAGTTGTTATCAACAAGCTTCTTTATTCTTCTTTTGGTTCTTTTAAGGCTTGAAGGTCGGATGTTGGTGTCTATTCTCTCCCCTTTGGATGTTGTAAGAACCCATTTCTTGTAGTGCTAAGGTACTTGTTTATCCCTCACTTAAAGATGTTGTCAATGTATTTGTATTCTATCCACAGCCACCACACACAGTACTTTGCTTCTTTATCATCTATCTAGTTAATCCTTGGTTGATAATTCCTTCTCGAACTTCATTTCATCCTTCTTTGAAGGTTAAAGGGTGAATTTTGATTTTCTTTTTACTATATGATGTGAGAAGCCTCTTCTTGTTTCTTGAATTCTAAATGGTATGATTTATATCTCTTTCCACCCTTCTGGCCTTTAGTCTCTTAAAACCTAGAAGTCTTGATTCTACTTGACCATAAACAACATGACTAGGGCATGCTCTAGTTTGTTCACATGAATTGATCAACCTTTATCACATGATAGAATTAATATTTCATCCAAAGCTATATGACACATATTTTTATTCATCTTTGATTTACACATCTGTCATTTAGGTTTGTATTTGTGTCTACATGTCAAGCTATAACTATTTTTGTCAACATAAAATGATTGCAATAGATAACTCATTGGTCATTATGTAGGTTTCTAAGTTTTGTTGCTTGATATGACATTTTGTTGGGCACTCTAATAGCTCAATCATACGGCTGTTTTGTGCTAGCATGCTTAGTGGGAAGAAACTTGCCTAAGCATTGGTGAGCACTGATATTATTTGTAATGTGATTTTCATATCCAACTAATGAATTTCAATCTGATTTAATATCTTTTTAGCTCCATACTAAGAAAAGTGATATTGCAAAGTCGTGTGTGAAAACAATAGATGAGCGTGAGACAATTGAAGGATTTTATTAAGATTGAAGATATTGAGGTAATTTGTCTCAGTAAAACTCCAATTCTTTTTTTTTTCAATTAAAGACCTCTTGTTTTCTTTTATATGGCATTAGATTGAAAAGTATGAAAAAAACTGTGGAAAAATTATTCAGTAAATCCTTTAGGGTTATTTTTTTTGCTAACACTATTTTTGATTTGGTTTTTAATTTCTTCGATTGCAAAATGAGTTTAGAGGAAATTAAAGGAACATTGGGATCATGAGTATTACATTTTGTTTTGTTGATTATTATTACAAGTGATATCAGGAAGCTTGTTGTTCATTGGATTTACCATCCAACGAACTATTATTAATCCATTTATTTTCAATTTGCTGCTTATCGTTCTTTATGCAATCTTTTTCAGGACACAAACTTTTTTGAATATGATTGTTCTAGTCATCTACCAACATGCTTGAGTTTTGCTTTAAGTTGATGGACGAAGCTGAAAAGTTTGACTTAAAGGTATGTCATTTCTAAGCCTTTTTTTATAAAGTTTACTGATTAGGTCGTTGTATCATAGTAACAATATTTTCCCCTCTCTGTCTTTGATTATGTAAGTATCCCAGGTTGGTTTTGATGTGGTCAACTGAGTCGAGTTAGGCCTTGTATATTTTGATCCTTATGTCTAAGTGTGTAGGAGCTTAGGAGTGTAGGAAGTCGAGCGGAAGACGCAATGGTCAAGAAGGATGGCACGGGAAGGGAGTTGATAGGCTCGGTGCATCCGAGGGACGTGGAGTTCTGCGGAAGAGTACGCCGGTGGAGCGAGAAGGGTGCGGGCGATGTCCGAGGGACGAGAGTCGAGGGGAAGCTCACTCGACAAGAAGGCCGGAGGAGGGTTCGGGTGAGCCCGACTCCGGAAGACTCGAAATCACCCAAGAAGACCCGTCGGAAGGTTGGTCAGCAAGGAGCTGACCAAAATCAACCCGGGCGCCTATAAGCTTTAGGGCACCCCTATACAGGCTGCCCGAGTACTCGAGTTCCCAAGCGCTCCTATGCATATAGGCGCCCAAGATCAAGTTTTATCCACAACAGTGCCGCTTACGAACATTGCGAAGCAAATAACAATCAAGCCACATGTCAGGCGCCCTCAAGCACTTGGGTGCCCCTATTGTGCCATGTCAGCATTTGGATAGAGTTGACCGTACTATAAATAGACTCCTAGAGCTCAGTTCCAATTCATCAATCACTGCAAACGAATTTCTTTTTAGTTTTTCTTTGTTTTTCTTAGCCTTTCACCGTGTAAGAGGCTTCTCCGCCTGAAGGAGTTATTCAGGAGAACTACGCTTCATTTTGCCTTAGATTAGCAACATTCCTAGTTGCAAACCAAGTAATTCCATTTGTCTCTTTCTTTTCTGTTTTGTTATTAATCTATTATTGTTTTTTTTTGAACAAACCTTCATCATTGTTTAGAAAGAACAAAAGATAGTATTTTATTTTTCAGGGGCAATTCACCCCCCCCCCCCTCCCTCTTGTCGACCGCATGATCGCCTTCAATTGGTATGAAAGCTAGGATGCTCCAGAAGGACTAACTGCCGTCTGAAGCAACTTACAAAATGGTTTGACCGGTCATCTACCCGCCCATGTTCGAGGGAGAGTTCGTGAATTGGAAGCAAAAAATATAGGTATTATTTAAAATAGATTTTGAATTACTCTTAATCATGAAAAATGGTTTTGTAGCTCCCAAGAACGCCGACGACAAACCAAAAAATGAAAGTCTGTGGACAAAGAAGGAGTAGGCGGACTTTGTGGCAAACATGAAACCAGAATTCCATCTGCTGATCGTACTTCCTACACAAGAATTCAACCGTATTGGGAATTGTCGATCTGCAAAGGAGCTTTGGGAAATGTTCTTGTAACTTTACGAAGGTATCTCCGAAACCAAACTAGCAAAAAGAGACCAACTTCGAAATCAACTCAGTAACCTCCGACTGGAAGAAGGAGAGTCAGTAGCTCAACTACATGCAAAACTTAAGGAGCTTATCACGGAACTCAACAATCTCAAAGGTACGCATTAAGGCTGCGTTTGGTAGGGTGGAATCCACCCTGTAATGTAATCCAGATTATATTACAAATTGGATTCCTTTGTTTGGAATAACTTTAAAATTATAATGTAATGTAATCTCGATTACAAAAGAGGTTGATGATTTGTAATCTGGAGTACAAAGCAAAACCTATGTAATCTGGATTACATTACAGCTCGTAAGTCGTCGGCCGGGCGGCGACGGTCGTCGGTCACCTGCTGTTCGCCGGTCACCCGCGGTCGCCGCAGCCGGTCGCCCGCGGTCGCCGCAGCCGGTCGTCGGCCGCCGGTCGCCGGCCGCCGGTCGCCGGCCGCCGGTCGCCGGCCGCCGGTCGCCGGCCGCCGGCCGCCGGCGGTCGCCGGCCGCTGGCGGTCGCCAGCCGGCGGTGACCATCGACCTGCCGGCGACCGACGACCATCGGGCGGTCGCCGGCGACCGGCTGTCGACCGGTCGATGGTCACCGGCCGGCCGACGACGGTCGTCGGTCAACAATCTTGATTACATTACAGGATAGATTACCCCTCACCAAACAAAGGAATCCAACTTGTAATGGTTATCAAAGATTACATACAATTCATTACCAAACATAACAATGTAATCAAGATTACATTACATTACAAACTTGATTACATTACACACCCGATTACATTACCCCCTACCAAACGTAGCCTAAATGCCTTCCTGAGGACCCCGAATTGGACTTCCATTATAGATACCTACTACATTTCTAAGGATCAACTCTTTTCTACTTTAAAACTTCACGAATCTCAAAACGCAGGAAAGAGTAAAACGGACAACATCACCTTAAGCTCAAGGAAGATCCAACATGAAGAGGAATTTTTAGAAGATGAAGAAAACACAACGTACATGGTAAGGAAATTGTCCAAATATTTCAAAGCTAAAAGATTTAATAAAGTACAGGGTAAGAAGCAAATGAAATTCCGCTGCTACAATGATGAGGAAGAAGGGCACATCAAGAAAAGCTGCCCAATGCTAAGCAAAGAGACCTAACAAGGCGAAACATAGAATCTGAAAGCCACATGGGACGAATCGTCATCAGATGAGTTAGATGTCATGGAATACGCCGGATTTGCGCTGATGGGTACACACCAAGAAGAAGAGAGCACTGATGAAGGGGGAGCCATGTCAGAAGATAGCAACGATGAAGGGGGAGCATCGAATTTCGAAAGAGACATGGTAAGTGAGGTATGCTTTCTACCTCCGAATGAACTTTATTCAGGTTTAAGGCTATGATGAAATGTATGTACAAATTAAAACATAAGAACTTAGAACTGAAAAAATAATTATCTTCTTCATGTCCATTAGAAATGTTGGATAAATTGAAATTAGAAAATGAAAATTTGATGTCTCAAATTGAAAAATTGAAAAATAACCATGTTCAAATTACTCTCAGTATTCAAAAGTTAAACATTACGAAATACCTAATTGGTATTTTAATTTCACAAGGGCCAAATTGTAAGAGTTCTTAGGGCTTACATTCTGATCCTGTAGGAAAGAATTTATATTGGATTCCAAAATCTGTATTGATCTGTTAGATACCATTTTTTATTGAAATGCTTTAGCTGCAATTTTGTTAAATTCTTTTTAAGATAACTGTTGTAAAAAAATTAGTTTAATATTTTTTATTGATAGAGTCTGCTTTGTTTTAAGTACAATTTTTTTCGGATTTTTTAATAGATAAACGGATTTATTATGATTTTTTGTTTGTAAATGTATTTTTAAATTTAAAAAATAATTTAAACATTAGTTTCATCGAATTCAATTTTTCAGGATCTGTAGATTATCTTCTAAACCTTGAATAAAATTTTTAAATTTATTTGATGACAAAATCAAATTTTAAGATTATTTTTCAAAATTATCAATATCGGATTTCAAAATTATTTTTCATAAAGTTAGAAAATTAATTTCACTTTAACAATTTTTCTAGAGATAAGTTTATCAAAATTTTAAATTGAGTAAAAATTTAATTAATTTTTGAATAACAATAAATTTTTTAAAATTATTTTTTCTAAAATTAGACTTTACATTTTAAAAATTTATTTTCGACCAAAATTTGATAAATTGGACTTTCTGGAAACCAATTATTATGTTAGAAATGTACTAAAAAAGTATTGAAAATTTGGATGTTGAAATAATTTTTTTATAAGTGTTATTATGTCCCTTAACATGTTTTGAAGTTTTGATGCGATTAAATGGGGAGAAATAGGATTAAGTTAAGGGGTAGGCTTAATTTCAAATTATTTTTTTGGTGCTTACATTGTCATTTATTCTTTTCTTTTATGCTTCTTTATTCTAACTTAACTCGGGTTGATGCACATCAANAGACCAGCGAGGAGTTAGTCAGTAGTGCTCTAATCTCAGAGCACTACCTGAATAGCATCAAGGCACAGCAAGCACAGCAGAAGCCAATCCTGACTGAGAACAAGACAATAGGAGGACAGAAGCCTCAGCCAAATAACCAGAACTGGAAGAATAAGAACCACAAAAGGAAGCAGTGGCCTGGCAGCCAAAAAGGAAACTCAGAGAACAAGCAAGCTAGGTATCCACCTTGTCCTAAGTGTGGGAGGACCCATCCAGGAGCGTGCCTTTTGGGTGCAACTGGATGCTACTCATGTGGACAAGAGGGACACAGATCCAGAGACTGTCCAAACAAGTTTAAGGTACTTCCTCAGCAGTCCGTACAGCATGGAGGCAAGCCTCAGTTACACTACATGCCTACTATACTGGAGGGACCTCAGATCAGTCAGAGAGGGTTGGAAGCAGCACCAGTTCCAACCAATGCCAGAGTCTTTTCCCTCACGAAGGAAGAAGCTGCCAGCGCCTCCACGGTCGTAACAGGTCAAATAGTTATTTTACAGCATTTAGCTACTACACTGTTTGACACTGGGGCGACCCATTCTTTCGTATCAGTACCTTTTGCTAGTAAGTTACAGGTGCCTACAGAGAGTTGGGAATCCAGATTCCTGACAACTCTCCCTTCAGGGGAAATCATGGAGTCCACCCAGAGGCTCCGGGCTGTGCCAATCAAGATTTCAGACCGAGAGCTATATGTCGATCTGATAGTTCTTGCGATGCAGGACTTCGACATCATACTGGGCATGGATTTCCTCAGTAAGTACAGCGCTTCAGTGGACTGCCGTAGAAGGAAGGTGGTTTTCAGCCCAGAGGGAGAACCACCATTCGAATTTCAAGGAGCCCCAAGGAGGAAGACTTAGAAATTTCTCTCAGCCTTGGCAGCCCACCAGATGCTAGAGCAAGGGTGTGCTGGTTTTCTTGCACACATAGTGGACTCAGAAGCAAAGAAAGAACTCAAGCAGGAGGATGTACGGGTAGTTTGCGAATATCCAGAAGTGTTCCCAGAAGAATTACCTGGACTACCTCCCAATAGAGAAGTGGAATTCGAGATCGAGCTAGTGCCTGGTACCGGTCCGGTCTCGAAGGCCCCATATCGTATGTCTCCAGCAGAGTTGAAGGAATTACAAGAGCAACTCCAGGAACTACTAGACAAGGGCTTCATCCGCCCGAGTCATTCACCCTGGGGAGCTCCTGTACTTTTCGTGAAGAAGAAGGATGGGTCTATGCGTCTGTGCATAGACTACAGAGCTCTAAACAAGGTGACCATCAAGAACAAGTACCCCCTTCCTAGAATAGATGATTTATTTGATCAACTCAAAGGGGCTACAGTGTTCTCGAAGATAGACCTACGTTCTGGGTATCATCAGCTAAAGGTTAAAGAAAGTGACATTCCCAGGACGGCCTTCAGGACAAGATACGGCCACTACGAATTTGTAGTAATGCCTTTTGGAGTAACCAATGCTCCAGCAGTCTTCATGGAGCTGATGAACCACATCTTTATGGAGTATATCGATAAATTCGTCATTGTGTTTATTGATGATATTCTCATATACTCACAGACACCAGAGGACCATGCTACACACTTGAGGATAGTGCTGCAGATCCTTCAGCAGGAGAAGCTCTATGCAAAATTCTCAAAGTGTGAGTTTTGGCTAAATCAGGTGACCTTTCTAGGTCACATTGTATCCAAAGAAGGCATTCAAGTTGATCCAGCCAAGATAGAAGCAGTCAGCAACTGGTGTAGACCCAAGAGTGCCAGTGAGATCAGAAGCTTCTTAGGCCTGGCAGGATATTACAGAAAATTTGTGGAGGACTTTTCCAGGATAGCCTCTCCACTCACAGCTTTGACCAGAAAGAACAAGAAGTTTGAATGGTCAGATAAATGCGAGCACAGTTTTCTAGAGCTGAAGAAGAGACTGACCAGTGCTCCCATCCTGACTGTTCCAGAGAGTGACAAGGCCTTCGACATCTACAGTGATGCATCCAAGATGGGCCTTGGAGCTGTCCTCATGTAAGACGGTAAAGTAATAGCATATGCCTCCAGACAGCTCAAGGACTATGAGAAGAATTACCCTACCCACGACCTTGAGCTAGCAGCTGTGGTTTTTGCACTGAAGCTTTGGAGACACTACCTGTATGGAGTGCAGTGCAGAATCTTCACAGACCATCAGAGTTTGAAGTACTTCTTCACTCAGAAGGACCTGAATATGAGGCAGCGCAGGTGGCTAGAGTTGGTCAAAGATTATGACTGTGAAATCCTCTACCACCCAGGTAAAGCTAATAAAGTGGCAGATGCACTGAGCAGAAAATCCTGTGCGGCACTGATGTCCTTATCATCACTGTCTCTACCACTTCAGAAAGAAATAAAGAATTTTGGAGTCGAGGTAATAATTGGGCAACTTTCTGCATTGACTCTAGAGTCAACCCTGCTTGTGGATATACAAAGAAAGCAAAGTCAAGACTCAGAGATCCAGAAGATCAAGCAGGGGATCCAAGAGGCAGAACATTCAGAGTTTCGAGTATCAGACAGTGGCATCCTCTATTTTGGAGACCGCCTTTGCGTCCCCAATGATGAGGAACTAAGAAAGAATATTCTAGAAGAGGCCCACAGTACCCCATACTCTATGCATCCTGGTTCTACCAAGATGTATCAAGATTTAAAGAAAAGATTCTGGTGGTCTGGACTCAAGCGAGACGTGGCCAGATATATCAGTACCTGCTTGACCTGCCAGAGGGTCAAAGCAGAACACCAGAGACCAGGAGGAGTTCTACAGCCACTTCCTATTCCAGAGTGGAAGTGGGAAGAAATATCCATGGACTTTATCACAGGTCTTCCAAGAACCACCCATGGACACGATGCAATTTGGGTGATAGTGGACAGATTGACCAAGTCTGCCCACTTCCTAGCCATCAAGTTATCGCATTCGATAGAGCAATTAGCACAGCTGTACGTGAAAGAAGTAATCAGGCTTCACGGAGTCCCGAAGTCGATCGTTTCTGACAGAGATGGGCGATTCATCTCCCATTTTTGGAGGTGTGTTCAGGACGCCCTAGGCACCAAACTTCAGTTCAGCACAGCCTTCCATCCCCAGACAGATGGACAAACAGAGAGAGTAAATCAGATTTTAGAAGACATGCTCAGGGCTTGTGCGTTGGACTTTAAGGGTAGTTGGTGCAAATTTCTGTGCTTAGCCGAGTTTGCCTACAACAATAGCTATCAGGCCACCATCAGGATGGCACCTTATGAGGCATTATATGGCAGGAAATGTAGATCACCCATATGTTGGCAAGAAGCTGGTGAGAAGAAAGAGATGGAGTCAGGACTAGACAGCCAGACTGAGCTTATAGATGAGACCACTCAGGCTATCCAGACGATCCGCCAGAGGATTGAGACTGCCCAGAGTCGACAGAAAAGTTATGCTGACACACGCCGTAGACCACTTGAATTCGAAGTTGGAGATTCAGTATTTCTCAAGGTCGCTCCTATGAAGGGAGTGATGAGATTTGGTAAAAAGGGTAAGCTAAGTCCTCGCTACATAGGACCCTATGAGATTATAAAGAGAGTTGGGAAGGTAGCCTATGAGCTGGACTTACCAGAGGATATGTCAGCTATCCACAGTACATTTCATGTCTCCATGCTAAAGAAGTGTATTCACGACCCTAGCCAAGTGATTCAGCCTCAGTCAGTACAGATCCAAGAAGATCTTAGCTATGAGAGCAGACCGACACAAATAGTGGACAAAGCAGTTAAAAGATTAAGAAACAAAGAAGTGCCACTAGTGAAGGTCATCTGGCAGAATCAAAAGCATGAAGAGGCTACTTGGGAACGTGAGGACAGCATGAGAGAGAGATATCCAGAATTATTCTAAGTTCGAGGACGAACTTTTTATAAGGTATGGGGGATTGTAACGCCCCAAAATTTCCATTTTTAGTTCTTAAAGTCCTTAGAATTATTTAAAAATGGTTTAGAAATATTCTAGGTATTTTTAGGAATTTTTAGAGTATTTTTATGGAATTTTCCGAGTCCGTTTGGTATTTTTGGAAAAAGAAAAAGAAAAAGGAAAAAGAAAGAAAAAAAGGAAAAACCACTAAAGGGCAGCCGGAGCTCGAACCCGCGACCACCGCGAGACCAAGGGAGCGCGCGACCAGCTGGGCTAGGTATCAAGCACAGAAAAGGAAGGAGAGACAAATATTTAAGCTGTAGTTAAGTTAATCCGCCCCTTAAGTATAAATAGCTAATTAAAGAGAGAAGTTTTATTTTCTCTCAAACCCTCTCCCTCTCCCAAGTTGCGCCGACCCCTTCTCTCCCTCTCCTCTCTTGGGCGACACCAACACCAAGCCAAGAGGGCCGGCCGAGACCCTTCTCCAAAAGATAATCCTATATTCGGGATCCCCGCGACGAGAGGAACGCGTAGGCGCGAAGAATTCTCCGAGATCTCAAGTTTCTTCCGAGCTCTAGACGTTAATCTTGGTTGTAAGTCCAAGATATCAATGTAAGTACTGCTCACCTGCAGTAAGAGGCGGTTTTTCCGCGAGAATTTCCTTTAAAAGTTTTTAAAAGAGATAGTTTCTTTTAGTTTTTAGTTTTTGCATGTGATCTTAGTTCATTATATGCTTATATATGTTATTGAGTGCCCTATATGAGATTAGGGACCAAGAAAAGCTATGAGAAAAGAAAAGAGAAGATAAAGATAAGAAAAGAAAAGGCCAAGGCCTTAAGAAATCCCCAAAAGTTAAGAATTAGGGATTTTAGCACGCAAGGTGCTCGAGAAAATGCCAAGGCATTTACAGATAAGAAAGAAAAGAAAGAAAAGCTATTTTATTTTATAAGGCCAGTACCCGGCGTCCAAGGGCGTCGTTAAAGAAATCCAGGTGTCCAATTCCAAGGTCTTGGCCCTGGTAGACCAAGGTCTGCTCTATTAGGATTGGTGGCTCGCTACCCCAACCTTTTAGGGAACGCGCATGAGATGGTACTTACGTCTTCAGTGGATCCAAGTGATTATTATTTTTAAGTATATGCTTTAGCAAAGTTTCGAAAATTTAAGAAAGTTTTCAAAAGTTAAAGAATAGCTAAAGTTTCAAGTTGAGCCAAGAAAAGTAAATTGAGATTATTTATTGCTTGAGTATGCATGTTTTGAGCTATACATGTTTTTAGTTTTCTTTCAAGCATATTAGTATCTCATATGATTTTCATATTGTTCTAGAAGCATGTTTGCACATTTCGAGATTTTGTGAGCTAGATAGTACTTACTAAGCTTTTTGCTTACTAGTTGCATTTTCCTCTTGCTGCAGATAAAGGTAAAGGCAAGCAATTCTGAAGGAAGGCGACGAGGCGGTGCTGAGCAAAGTGTGTGTGGTGGCTGATTATGGAGAGATCTTTGAGACGAGACAATTTAGTTATTTGAATTGCAATGTTTAAGTTTATTCGAGTTTCAAGTTCTTGTTTTATGGTGTTTAACGAACATCTAAGTTTGGATAGTTTTACTTACTCAATTTCTTAGAGTAAAGATTCCATGTCATTTCTTTTAGCCTATGTATTCTTATGATTGCATTGGATGAGTAGAAAAGTGAGTAGTTAGAGATATTGATACTTTGTTAGAGAAAAAGGTGTTTGTGTCAAGATAGTATCAATTTCCCTTTTGAATCAAGTTTTTATTGCTTAAGTATGTTTAGAAAAGTTGCTTTCTCATTTCATAATGCCTTAGTGATGTTATAGAACTTTGTATGATGAGTTTAAATGGTTAGAAGTCTAGATTGGTACAAACTCTATTGTTAAAGTTTATATAAGCTTGTTTAGTTTATTTTCTTCCATAAAAGTCCTAAATTCAAGTTTATGGATTCGTTTGATTGGCTAAACTGTTTAGGAAACTGACATAAAGTATAGAAATGGTGTTGTAGGTTGATATGGCTCGAAACTGAATGAATGGTGGACTTAAGAAGCAAGAGCCGAAAACCTGTAAAACTGCTCACAGGCGTATCAGTCGACTGCCACGTCATCAGTCGACTGGTACGGGCAGTTTGAGTTGGGTGAGGCTTGTTTCAATAAGTATCAACTACGAGTTTTGAGATAGTAAGTGTGATATGTTAATATGTATGATTGCTCAAGTTAGAATATGATTGTTAGATGAATTTAAAAGTTTAAAAAAAAAAGATTTCCGCATTTTACTTTTAGTCATGTATCAAAAGTAGAGAAGTAACGATCCGTCTGAAGGTAGAGAAGGCGGGTCGCTACATGCAAGTACCAAAAGATTATTGACACAAACAGGGGTTGTCAGCTCCCCCGGCTATATAAGACCCTCTCTTCCTCCTTCCGCAAGTATGCATAATCGTGCTCTCATCTCCTGCTTCCTTTGCTTTACTATATTCCTGCGGATACTTACTTGATCGTCGGAGGGTCTGACTGGGGATCTTTCCTGGAGGGTTTGCTAATGGTCATTTTCTCGCAGATCGAAGCCAACGCCAGCAGCTCGTGGCACTCGGGAGACCATCTCGGTCTTGGGGATTCCACCTCACTTCGTGACAGGATCACCGCCTATTGACTTGGAGTGAAAGAGGATGATGCACGCCTATTGATATGATACAGTTGCACACTTTGGAATGAATCGAAGCACGCCTGCTGATTTGGAATGAACCGAAGCACGCCAGATTGAACTCTTTGTTAGATATAGTGTGAATGGAAAGGGAGGAAAGAAGCTCCTTGGTGAGTGAGACTTTAGTCCCACATTAGGAGTTTCATATGAATAGAAAGGGAGGTGGAAAAATAAAGGGACTTCATTGTGAGTGAGACTTTAATCTCACATTGGGAGTCTTAAGGCATAATTATTGGTTTATATTGTTTCACAAACATATTAGTTGTGAACAAATACAAGGGGAGAGACTCTCTCTCACGCGTGAGTGTGCAGGGGGTCCAAATCCAGGGCTCGGATTTGTAATGAACCAAGTGAACTCGTGTGCGTAGACGACCTGCGCGCGTCCAATGCCCGATCGGTCGGTGCAAAATTTGTCTAAGCAAATGAACCAACGTTTTGCCAAAATTTTTGCTCAAATGTAACTGATGCATTAACTATTGATTAATACGAAATCAGTAACCCCCAAACGATTGGATCTGGGTGGTTAATTGACAGTAAATGACGTTAATTCGGTCATTGATTACTATGGGGGTCTGATCCCTATATAAAGACATTGTGACCGAGAGCAAAAGAGATACAGAGAAGAGATTGTCTTCCACCTCGTTCCCAACTCCCTGTGTCTTCCCCGGATAGCATTCGGGTACTTCTTCAGTTCGCCACAAGCAATGAGTACTTCTTCAGTTCGCCGGATAGCATTCGACGTCCATCGTAGCCTCGAAGCACCGTTGGAGGAGGACAAATCTGTTTTAAGAAAATTACGTTACGTAGGCCTCAACTACTGCTCGGGAGCTCGAGAGCTACTGTTCCGAAGCTTGGGAGATACTGCTCGGGAGTTTGAGAGCTCGGGGGATACTGCTCGGAAGATCGGAAGATCCTAATCGGGATCGGACCGCGGATACCTGAGATATATAGCAACTAGTCATCCTACCGCTACACCATAGCCACTGTGTAAAACAAAAAAAAAATGAACCAGGCAGCAGACAAATTGAACCTGGGTTGACCGGCCCGGCCCCACGGAAGTTTCCCATCAGTCACCAGGGTAAATCGGGAAGCGCTCGCGGTGGACAGTCTAGAAGTCCAGCGTCCCAAGGTTCGCGTTCCATTTGGAGAAAAAATTCCTGCAAAATACGCCGTAGCTAGGGATCGAACCGAGGATGCCTAGGTTAACCACTAGTGACCCTATTGCTGCACCATAGCCCCGGGGGCTACCACTGTGTAAAACAAGCATCACATGCTCGTCGAGACAGGTTGATTTATTTTCTTTGGAGAAAAGTCAAAAATATCTTAACACCTAAAATAAGTATTTTATAACAAAATAATCCAACAAAATAATTACTGTGTATCAATAATATCCCATTTCTCTAAGCTGTTTGATCTTTTATGTTCCTGCTCGATCGAGCTTAAAATGTGATTTCACCAAGAGATTTCATCATCGAGTTCTGGGGTGTCATTTTTTACAGAGAATTTAATGGTACTTGTGTCTCTTCATTTAGTCAAACTGTATCCTTAATAGTTTCCATGCTAAGATTGGTCAAGGCTTCTTTAGAATAGGTGTGGGATCAAATTATACAATTTTTGGACGATAGTAACTTTTTCATTGTCACGCTGTTTTCATAACTAGTAACATTTTGAAAGGCAAAACTGGAGATATCCCAGGAAATCACCTAGTCAAAGTACAATATAAATTGGAACGAACCAGTATCAGTGTCTTAGTGGGTATGAGCCCCTTGGATAGTCATTTGGGTGCTTATTCTCGCAGTTCGCCTGCCTAAAGTTCCATGGCGATGTTTTTAATTTAGTACTGAATTTATGCAAAACACAGTTAGACTAAGTTTTAAGCATGTTCGTGACACAACTAAATTAGTGCATCAATCAACGTCATGCAGCACCAAAACCAAAATGGAACAGTGAATAGAACAAGGCCCAACTGTCTATATAATAAAAGGAAAACTTAGATATGTGACAGTCGACAACAATTCAGCAAACGAGATCGGATTACAGTGTACCAATGACAGGCATTTAGGCAAACAAAAGGCAATCATTTTTCTACAAACAGCAGCGTACAGCTTGAAGATAGAGTATGCATCATATATCCCGGAGGGTGTTGCGTTGATCTTGCCAGCAGTCAGTCTGCCGTCCAGCTCTGCTCGACAATCTCGCGGACTTTTCTGTTATATTCACGCTTGTTCTCACTGAACATGCGCGCAGCTTCAGAATTGGGAGGTGAGTTGGGATTTGGATCAGAGAGCAACGACTGCAGTAAGATTAAGATTGATTAATGTGAAATTAACAAGTTAATTAAAAGCTAAGAAGTCAAAATTTATATTTAGCAAATTACTTGTGTAACAAGACACGTCACACACATAAATGCACAAGAAAATTGATCCTGTCGCGAAGCGAGGTGGCGATCTCAAAGGCCGGACGGTCTCCCAGGTGGCACGAGCGAATGAGGTGGCAGCGACTTGATGGCACTTCAGCGAGGCCCTGCAAGAAAGCGACCGTTAGTAAACCTGCCGGGGATTTCCCCGGTCAGGTACTCCGACGGTCAAGTCAGTATCCGCAGGTATAACAGTGGAATTGAATTGAAATGAGGCAATAGACAAGAGGGCTCGCGTGCGTATACCTGCAGTAGGGGGAGTGCAAAGTTTATATAGTCGGGGGAGCTGACAACTCTTGTTCGTATTGACGAGACAAGAATGTAATAGCTGTCAACCCGTAGGGAGCACTAGGAGCGACGCGGCATGGCGTGGGGTGCTCGAGCAGTACTATGGTAATGGCTTGGCGGACTGACCGTGAGAAGTGCGCAGGGATGAGTAAGGTGCGCAGAACCCCATTAGCAGGATCGTACCCTGGATATGATGGTATAGGGGGGGCGTAGGGGCGAGATAGCCGACTGGCAGGTCCGAGCGTTGGGGACCGAGTCGGGTAATGGTCAGTGAGAGTGGGCGGCCACGCTTCCGATTGGTAGAATGGAGGCACAGGATACGTCCTGAGTTGGGGGTTGGTTGAGTGATTTTTGTCTGATCCTGCTAGGTATCCAGTCCTCGTGATGTTATTGGAGCGCGGATCGCCCCGTGTCCGACTGTGACGCATGACCTAGCTCTAGGTCAGGGGATGGTCAGGGAGCGGGGGCCACCCTGCGTCCGACTGGTTGAATGGCTGAGGATCGGCCCAACCGACTACATTCGTGGCCAGCTAAACACTGCCCCCAGGGGCTCCCGGGCTCGAGAATCCACCTGGAAATACCTTCGTTGACGTCTACTAAACCTTCCTGACATCAGGCTGGCTGGCGGGCCCAGCCACTGAACCTACCCGTAGACAAGGCCGGGATCAAAAATAAACTAAATTAAATAAGCCAAAACATCAAGCAAATATGAATTCAAATATATTATACAACAACAACAACAACAAATCTTTCTCATTTTACTAAATTAATACACAATAAATACATATTTTTTATTTATATTCTTATTTATTTTTAAATTTCATCGTCATGTAACAATGTTATACGTAAATTACTACGTTCGTTCGTTCGTTCGTTCTGCGGCTTCCTCCTTGAACAGAACGAGGACACAGAATCCACCGCCAGCCAGCGCCGCCGCCGCCACCCGGACGGCCAACTTAACCGGCCACAGCACGATCTCCGACGACGCTCTCCAGCCGAACACGAGCACGAGCGAGGCGGACAGCGCCCAAGCCGCCGCCCTCACCCTCGCCTTTTCCTCCGGCGATCCGCCGCCGCCCTCGCCCATCAGCCGCTCAAACTTCCCGAGCAGAAGGAAGAGGAGCAGCAGGTCGACGTGGCAGAACAGCGCGAAGGCCATCGCCGGCGGATCGCCGCGCGCCACGTACGCCGACACCGCGGCGTTCAACGCGAGGCTGACCGCCGCAGGCGAGACGAGAGGGCGCATCGAGATCGAGCTGACCAAGCGAGCAACTTCGGTGATGGAAGAGAGAGTGTGTTCTTAGCTTTCGTTAGCTTCAGGTGGAAGAGCCATAAATATGTATATTTATAGCCAACTAAACTTTAAGATCAAGAAATACACACCGACTTTGAAAGTAGTCAAAAAGCGTGTTGACTGATTTAGTATATATATATATTATATATAATTCAAGAATATATGATTTCAAATATTATACGAACTCAAATATTATACTAATCAAGTCTTTATTTTACGAATTAAAAATATTAATAGGAAACGTAATCTTGAATCTTTAAATTAAAATAATACACAAGAAATACATATTTCTTTATTTATATTCATTCGTATTTATTTGTATGAACAATCAATGAGAATATGACATCGACACGTTCCTTCTAAATTTCATCATCATATATGACGATATCATACGTAAATTACCGCGTTAGTTCATTCATTTTGTGGTGCGGTCCTTAAGATAATAAGATGGCTTTTGTATCAACTTTGTTAGAGATTGTGGAGCGTTTGATTTGCTTAGTTTATTATTATTATTTTTATTTTTTAAAAAATAATTTTATTTTATTTTTTAATTTTTCATAAAATACTATATCTTTTTTAGTCTGTAAGTGAATCAAACCGCTCATGAACTATTCGGAGCTCGATTCGATAGAAGCTTGTTCGAGCTCGTTTAATAAAGCTCGTTAATATTAATGAACCAAACTCACACTCAGCAGTATTCGGCTCGTTAACTCGTGAACAGACTCGTTAATAAGCTAGTGAGATAGTTCGTAAAATATAAAATTAATATTTAACATTAAATATATAATTTTGACATTTTTACATTTAATAATATAAAATATCCAATAAAGCTCATTTGTCTGAATAAAATCATAGATTTTAGTAAATATTTTATATTTTTTAGAGCATATAATTTATTTTTTCAATAAATTGATGAATAATTTAATTAATAATTTATATTTGGTAAGTTCGTTTAGGGCTCGATTAGACTCGAATATACTCGCGAGCCATCACTATATTCGATAAATTAAGCTCGAGCTCGGCTCGATAATAAACGAACCAAACTCAAACTCTCAAGTATTCAGCTCGGCTTGGTTCGATTACAACCCTATTCTTTTTCTAAAAAATAAGTTTGGAAAATACAAATCAAATATGTTTTCTGAAAAATCATATTTTTATGTGAAAAATGAAAATAAAAAACAAACGTATCAAACGCAGCCTAATTTTATCATCCACTCCCAGAATTGTTGAAACGAGCCTTGACTATGGCAAGAGGGTCCAGGGCATGTAAATCGGGTCGTGGCTCCACTTTTGTAAGAGTAGTTGGTTAACGCATTAATGTACTTACAAAGTTAACGAGCTAGGCAACGAGATTAGCATTGATGAAGTTCAATCCTCCATTGTACTTAAATAAAATTGTTGGATATTTGATGCTTAAAATAATTAAGATCAAATATAATTTTTATATTATATATATTTATTTATAATTTCAAAAAATAATTTTTTGATTTTGATTAGCAGAGAGTCTGATATACTAGGATTTCAGACCCAACGTAGACTCGTATTTTTTCTATTTTAAAAATATTTTTTATAATATTTAATCATGATTTATTAATTATTTATAGGATAATCTTTTATATAATTCTACAATGATAATATATTTTATTGAAATACTCAGGTATGATGAACACAGGCTTAACTTTGTTTAAACTTGAAACAAGTTTAAATGTATCGTATTATCGGGCAACATCTGGAAAGCCCCTAAATACACAATGCATAGAAAAATTCAATTCCTTGCAGACCATCAACTCTTAATATTTGAATTTGTTACAATAGGACTTTTGTTGCTCTATCAGTAGGTTTCGGTGAAAACTTATTGATGGACCTAGGATATTTGGATTTCTCAATACTCGATATCACTAGCTAGGGTTGAGTTAGGAGATGGTATTTGTGGTGTCCAAACTTAGTTCTAATGAATATCAATGAAGTTCTTATACCGTATCAGTTGACACAGAACAATATAGCAATTGGAGTTGAATAAATAACACACAATTATTTTTCTTAACATACAATTATATAGATGTGACAAAACTACCCCAATTATTTTTTCTACAACACCATAGGATATTTTTTTACAATATAATGGATAATTAATCTCATATTTTATAGAACATGTCCCTCAGAAATAAAAGTGTTACATCAAATCTAATTTTTTGTCATGATTCCCTGTTTGAAGTTCATCTTCTCATCGTATAAGAGACATCGAATGTATTGTATCACAAAAAAGGCACAGTCCACGTTGTCAATAACATCAGCAATTTCCATATTTTTTATAAAATATTTTTCAAATGAAACTCATCCTCATTACTTACATTGCTTCTTGTTGGGGACAATTTACTCTGACGGAGCCCCATTGGTCCAAGAGATGATGACTTTCTATATATGGATGGATATACCCAAGTTGCTTGCAAGTATATTATTTTAGATCTTTTACCTGTAAGTAAGACCATGAATTTAAAATTCACCATCAATAAAATTTTATACTAAATGATTAATATAAAAATGAATAATGGTTGCTCACCGCTGAGTCAAATTCATATTTATATTTACGACCACTAACAAGAGAATTGAAATAATTAAAAGTCGATGATTTTGTATCCACCAACAACAAATGAAAGTATGCATTATCACTGCATAAATGTATTAAAATATATCTAAACCATTCGTTTATCATATTTGTCTTCATCACTTGTTCCAGGCCAAACTTTCTTGTGAATTTTATTGATGACTAAAAATATACACAGATAAAATTATTAATAACCAAATCATAAATTTATTTCTACTATAATATATATTCTAAATTCATTTAGATCCCTTACTAGGAAGAAGGTTGAACAATATATTGACTTGTTGTATGACCTACCACATACGGATGCTCCCCTAAACAGAATTTTACAATAGACATCAATTACCTCGCCTTTTAAAAAAACCTCTTCATTCAGAACAGATAAAATGAATGCATATTTAAACCAAAGGATGCATTCTCCCAAATTAATTGAGTTGTAAACCTGCAATGTTAATCGATAAGATAATATATTAAAGAAAAAGATATATTAAATACTATGTGTCTTAGCTGACTTTAGGTTCTCGAATTTATTTAGCAGGTAGGTCACATCTTCATCTTGATTTTTTCTTTTTTGAAATTATAAAATGCTTTTTTCACAAACTATGTTCATAAATAGAAAAAAAATTAATGATCAAAATCAACTTAATTTACGTATTTTACATACAAGTAAATCACACAGTAATGACTTGTTTCCTCATTTTGTAGAGTTCGGCGATCATATTTGTTTCCTCCTTTATGTCATTTTCAGACTTGACTTCCATTATAGTGATGATTTCTCTTTCTTCATCTATATCATCTCCATTAATTTTTCTTCATCTAAATTATTTCAATCATAATTTGTCAATTAACAAGTACACAAATGTTAACAACTTCATATTAAACTAACATAGGTCACATTTTAGAATAATTATCTCTTTAGGTGAGAGTCGATTAACAAGGGTTCTCACCTTACTAATATGCGAAGAAATATTCCTCTACTTATTTATTCGAGGTCCTTCAACATTATATGGTGTTTGAATTAGAACATGTTTCGAAAACCATGTCTATACCAAGTGTTACATATAAATACATAAACGACAGTAAAATATTATAAAATTGAACATCAAAATTATACTCACTGTCAAAATGCCAGCAAATCCCTTTAGTTAAGGGAGGGTAGTGCTGGTGTAGTATCTCTGAGTTGATGAAAATAAGTCCTCAATCTTAGTTAATTGTGTAGACAAAAATTGATGGATGACTTCAACCCAGTTGAATCTAGCAAGATTCTCATAATCATCTACTATATCAACAAGACCTAGAGGGACCTATATGTACTAGACAAAAATAAGACACAAACAAATATATACAAAATGTAGAATTTACACACTAATACAATATTATCATCTTATTCAACACTTTTGACATAATATTTAAGTAACTCCTCAATTATTGTTGTGGTAAGTTATTTTTCTTTTGAGAAGCAAATAAGATAGAGGTCATTTAATTGAATTAATAGGGGCCGAAATACCTCAGTCTGCTATACCCAAAACAAAGTAACATCTCGTCTGGTGAATGCAACTGACACACCTCAAACATTTAAAATATTTGGTTATCTTCAAGAAGATATGTCTGATATGATTTTACATCAGGCCCAACATGAGTCTGAAATGAAATATTTCCAGGCCTAACATGAGTTTGAACTTAAATAATTTCATGCCTATCAAGGGTCTGAAATTAAATCACTGAAATGAGTCTGAAATTAAATCATTTCAAGCTCTCTTTATTCCTATTTTATCTTACTATAGTTTGTGTTTTACAATTCATAACTAAAAGATGTACCTGAGAATCTAAAAGCTTGCGAAGTTGAATCCCCATTTTCAAATACATTGATCAAAATTCCACGGATATGCTGCAATTATTGTATGTCCAAGAAAATATTGAAGGGAGACTCTTTGATCTTCGCAATGTGTCGACCATGTAAAATTTGAAATGCTTCAAACAAACTGTTAAATTGACCTAAAACACTGCACCAATATAATTTTTATCCAAAGTCATCTGAAGCCTACAAGTTGTAAACATTACAAATTTATTAAAAATCAAACCCCAATCATTTTCAGATTTGCAGAACAAGATGGAATTTTTTATAAGCTTGCCCAGAAACAGTGATGTTTTGACCTAATCAGCTAGCTAACATACCTTAGTAGATAATCCTAAGGAAGAAGAGGCTGAAACACCCACAGATTTTTTTCTGCCATTATGAAAATAAAGTAGTGCAAAACCCTATCCTCTACTCTGGAGAGTGTCGATCAATGTTGACTTCCACGCAAACCCTTAAATCCGCCTGAGGGACACACAGACAGACTTGCCTAGGGTTTTGGTTGGGGGAAGGGATTTGGGGGATGAGCTCGTGACATAACATATCTAGGGCGTCCACACAGGCATCACTTTTCGGCAACGACAAGTAGATTGCCTGAGAGAGAAAGAAGAAAAAGGAAAATACCTGAGGCATCCGAACCACACTCTCTTATTTTAAAATGAAAACTTTGAAAAGTGGTTCGAATGCCTTGAAAAACTAACTGAGAAAGAAAGTTGTTGACGAGAGGGGTATAAGAGGAAGAAGATAATTTTTGATGTATTCTTTGGTAAAAACCAAATCTCAGGACGCTTTTTGATAATTACGATTTTTCACGCATGCCGTTTGATGATAAAATGCCGGTTTATTTTCCTTGGAGAAAAATCAAAAATATTTTAACAAAATAATTACGTTCAGAATATGCATCAATTTTAAAAAAATAATTAATAAGATAAGATAATATTAAATTTAGGACAATCAACTTGATTCCACATAAATATAAAATTTTCTCAACAATTACTAAGATAATTGAAAAGTGATCATGATGGAAGATTAAGAAATTCAATATCCCAAAATTAAACGTCCTATTTGAAAAAAAAAAAACTTCTTACAAAATACACTTAAAAAGGGAACCATAAATGTAGAATAAGCACCTTTTTGAAAGGCGAAACTGGAGGTATCCCAGGGAAATGACTGACGAACCAGTAAATGCATCAGTAACTTAGTGGCTTGAGCCCCCTTGGATAGCCATTTGGGCGCTTAATCTGACAGTTCACCTGCCTAAGCTCCATGAAGATTTTATTTTATTTAGTACAGAATTTATGCATAACATAGCTAAACCAATTAGTTTAAGCATGTTTGTGACACAGTTAAATTAGCGCATTAATCAACGTTATGCAGCACCAAAACCAAAAGGGAACTACACGGCCCAACTGGCTATATAATGAAAGGAAGACTTAGATATGTGACAGTCAACAACAATTCAGCAAAATGACCCGCATTTAGGCAAAGAAAATGCAAACATTGTTCTACAAACAGTACCGTAGATCTTGAAGATAGAGTATGCATCATATAACCAAGAGGGTGGTGTGCATTGATCTTGTTTGCAGTCAGTCTGCTCAACCATCTCACGGACTTTTCTGTTATAGTCACGCTTGTTCTCACTGAACATGTGCGCAGCTTCGGAATTGGCAGGTGAGTTGGGACTTGGATCACAGAGCAACGACTGCAAGAAGAGGCGTTTCAATTTAGTGTTAACGTCGATGTTAACATCGACAGTCGACCATCGACGGCGGTCGCCGACCATCGGCGGCGGTCACCGGCCATCGTTATCGGTCGTCAGTCGCGAATAATACTTCGGGAATTTAATAAATATAATGATTATTTCGTCTTAAATGTAAATATTAAAAAATAATTTTGGAATGATAAATTTCATAATTTCGGAATCAAGAAAAATTTTACTGTCCTAAGATATTTCGATTCCGGGTTGCATGTCTCTTTTACTGACATGTCGGACATCGATCATTATTTGAAAATCGTTATGATTATATGTAATCACTACTATCAAACATTATTTTTTTTAAATAACAAAGAAAACTTAAGCCACATATATAGCCATTTAGATACTACTTTGAAGGGAACACCGCATATCATATATGAGTGACATATATGCAATATGCAAATGCAATTAAAAATTCATTGGATTTATTTAAAACAATTTAAACTAAACCTAAACCAAATTGAATTAAGACCTTGAATTATCCTTTTAGTAGTTTGTACTTAAACACTTATGTTAAAATGACAGATAGTTTAAGTATCAATACAAATATTTCTTTAGTATTTTAGTGTTGACAGCATGGTTTAAAGTGTAAACCCATATTAGAGTTTTCAACCCTGGCCGAAACAAAACAGTTTCATTTGAGGAGCAAGAGGAGGGGTATTAAGAAAAACCCGAGTAGGATCAAGAAGGTCATTGGCGTTGGGTGAGTTTCGAACGAAAGCCACTCGTTGACAAAAATGCTTGAGTGACATCATGGAAAGTGCAGGATAAAAATCACGTCAAAAAAAAATGGAACAACGGGAAAAAAAATGGAACAACGAGTGGACAAAAATGCTTGAGTGACATCATGGAACAATGGAAGCCACTCGTTGACTCGTTGCTTGCTTGTGAAGGTAAGATGACCAAAAAGAAAGCTCAAAAGCCATTTAGGAACATTGAAGACATCGACGATTCGCTACGTAAAAAAAAATGATTAATAATATTGAATAACGTCGAATTTAGGACGATCGATCCAACTCCATAAAAATTTTTCATTGATCATCGAGATAAATCAAAAAATGCTCGTGACGGACGCTCCAGAAGCCCAGCATCCCAGGGTTTGCGTCCTATTTTAAGAAATTTTTTTTGCAAAATATACCGTAGCTAAGGATCGAATCGCGAATATCTGGGATGACAATTAGTCGTCCTTCCGCTACATCATAATCCCAGGGCACGGCTCACTATGTAGTGGCAAAAGGCGAAACACTCGCCTCCAGTACCCCGCCAATCCGTCCCAGGACCAACACGGAGGAGGTAAATCACGGTGACTAAGAAGGCAAGAGGTTGGGGGGAGAGACTTTTTTACACAGGATGCAAGGATTTACGCCCCACTAATCCCGTGACTCGAACCCAAGATCTTTAGTGGCAATTTACCAAACTTTTACCATCTCAGCTATGTCTGTGGAGACAAAACTGTCCGGATACTTTTTATAGTGACCGGCTCCACCGCCTAAGCGACCCCATTTTCAAAAATCCCTTAAGGGATTTTTGGAGACACGATTCTATTAAGTTGATAAGAGATTTTATTGTCAAGATAACACCTCAGTCAACCAAACTGGGGTGGAGGGAATATTTGAGTAGAACAACTGAGAGACCTAACACATAATATAATTGGAGTGAAGACAGCAAAAACAAACTACTATGATGACATTACTTAGCTTTCATAATTGATTCTTTGACCACTTATTTCAAATTTGCAATATTGAGCGCAAAGTGAATGTTTAACTTACAATTCCAAGAAATACTTTGCTCGGGGCATCGAATGAGACCAGTCTGGTCCATCATACTGTCACTTGATTAATTACTGAAAAGCAATAACCAAAACAAGACCTAACTAAAAGGAAAATATGGCAGTGGTGTACAGCCAAAGTGAATAATACACCAAAAGGAATATCAATTTGATTGATGGTGTACAGCCAAAGTGAATGATACACCAAAAGGAATATCAATTTGATTGATACCAATGTATTTACAATAATGAGCGTTGAACACCATAAAAGCAAGTGGCGCAAAAGAAGGTAATACATTAGGTTCATATGCCTTGAGTTTGTTGGTTATAAAAAACAGAGAACCAAAGTAAAAAAATTAAAAATAAAAAATAAAAAAGGCATATTGATTCAAAAAAAAAACTTTAACCATTTTCTTCTCATAAATAGAAAGTGTAGGATAAAAATTACAACAAAAAAAAATACAAAATAAGAGAAACAACGATAGAAAAGTAAAATCTTCTCTGCAAGTCAATCGATAATCATACTCAAAATATTTTAGAGGGGGTATACATTAACCAAACTTGTGCAAATGAGATGCCAACTTGTGCAAATATTTTGCAGTCTCTTGCATTTTTCATGTCACTTAAATCTCAAAACTTGTGCAAATGATATGCCAACTTTATAGGGACCATAATTGACAGGGTAACACAAACATGCTCCAATGAATTCGATGATTGATAAAAAAAACGTCCAAGTAGTGATGATAGCAAATGATCAAAATCAACGAAAGTTTTAAATAGATACAGCCACCTACATCCTAAACTCAAATTTTTGGCACTTATTGCCAAAAAAAAAGAAGTCAAAGGATAAGTATAAAAGGCATGGAATTACCGAATTATGGGAGGCAAGGGAACACCTGGGCGTTATTCTGGACTCAAATTCTTGGCACTCCAGCCGCCGCCAACCCTTCATCCGTAGGATCGTCGGGTCTATTTGAGAATTTCATCGATTCGGCGGTAATCGTCAAAGCCCATCCCTCACGCTCTCTCCCTCGCCCTCCCTTTAAGCGTTCCATTCTCTTAAGAACAGCGAGCCATTTACTTCGTTGTAGAACAGTAAATAATGGATCAGCTAATGGATTCTCTTAAGAACAGCGAGCCATTTACTTCGTTCTGTTGTTAAATTTGATCCAGGAATGTAAGAAATAGTGAGAATTCTTAATCTCTTTCAATTCGATGATCCAGTATTTGAATTGATGTTTCTTCATTTACAACAATATGTTATTTGTAACAAATAGTTTTAAATTCGGATACATCAAACGTAAATTACCACTGCGTTCGTTGGTTCATTCCTCTTGAACAACAGGAGGAGGCCACAGAATCCACCGCCTGCTAGCGCCGTCGCCGCCGCCCGGATCGCCAACTTAACTGGCCACGACCCGCTCTCCGATGACGGTTTCCAGCCGAAAATAAGCACGAGCGAGGCGAACAGTGCCCAAACCGCCGCCCTCACCCTCGCCCTTTCCTCTGGCGATCCTCCGGCGCCATTGCCCATCAGCCGCTCAAACTTCCTGAGCAGAATGAAGAGTAGCAGCAGCTCGAGTAAGGAGAACAGCACGAAGGCCATGGGCGGCGGATCGTCGAGCGCCATGTACATCGAGACTGCGGTGGTGAAAGCGAGGCCGACCGCAGGAAGGGAGAGGAGAGGGCGCATCGAAGCCTGGCTGGGTTCGCCTCCGAAGCTGAGAGCTTGGAGTTGTTACAACAGATGATCGAATATATACACGCAAAAATTCGTGGTTCATTCATGTCGCAGTCAGTTAATTTATACTATACCGTCCGATGCGATCCAGCATTGGTTGATTTATATTATACCGTCCGAGTTGTTACAACTGATGATCCGTACATATACACGCAAATTCGGTTCATTCATGTCGCAGTCAGTTGATGTATACTATACCGTCCGATGCGAGTTGATTTATACTATATACACGCAAATTCGTGGTTCATTCATGTCGCAGTCAGTTGATGTATACTATACCGTCCGATGCGAGTTGATTTATACTATATACACGCAAATTCGTGGTTCATTCATGTCGCAGTCAAGCAAATTCATGGTTCATTCATGTCGCAGTCAAGCACTGATCGATTTATACTATACGGTCCGATGCGATCAAGCACGATCCGGAACGCGCAATCGATTGCGTGTAGTTGACCTCCCGATGCCTCAGGGGAAATCGTCCGGGACAGAATCTTCCGCCGAAGGAAGTCTGGCAAGTGGGAAGGCAGCGATATATGTCGGAAACCAACTGAATCATATTAGCAATGAGAATATCTAGCGCTCGCCTCATTGATGATCGATTATTTTCATCGTTGGTGGCGTTGATCATCCCAAGATTGACATGTAGAATGAAGAAGTTATGTGCTGATGGAGTTGATCATTCCAGGATTGACACGTGGAATGAAGAAGTTACGTGTCTGAGTCCATCAAGTCTGAACAATTATCTTGGACTCTCGAAATCACCTCGGGAGGGCAGACATCCGAGACCAACTGGCATGTGTCCGAGACCTCCCCGGGAAGACAAACCCCCGAGGCCCTTCCGGGGGAGGAGACTCCCGAGACCACCTCGGGAGGGCGGACTCCCAAGACCACCTCTGGAGGACAGATCCCCGAGGCCCACTCGGGATGGTATACGTCCGAGACCTCCCTAGGAAGATATGCTCCCGAGACTTTTCCGGGAGAGGAAATCTCTCGAGACCTTATCGGGAAAGTGAAGCTCAAAAAGTCATAAACCCGATAACCCGACTCCACTAACCATTATCATTTCTTGTTCAAGAAAGGTGACGGATAATTATTGTCCTTTATATGCCTCGATTAAGACTCAATAATTGCGGGAGCCCACCTAAGAGCTATCCGGTAACCGATAAGTACGGAACGTGGAGGAAAACGTAGAGATACGTGCGACCGGGCTTACAGGTGTATAAGGTACTTCAACCGCCCCCAGGTAAGGGGGCTACACTCTCTAAACTCACAACTCCTCCGTAATTCTCTTCCTACAATCGACTTGAGTACTAACGTGAATGTCGGAGTGGGCTCTCCAGCCGAACACAAACAAGAGCAAGGCAAACAGCGCCCAAACCGCCGCCCTCACCCTCGCCCTTTCCGCTGGCGATCCGCTGGCGCATCGCCCATCAGCTGCTCAAACTTCCCGAGCAGAATGAAGAGGAGTAGCAGCTCGACGAAGGAGAACAGCACGAAGGCCATGGCAGGCGGATCGTCAAGCGCCATGTACACCGAGACTGCGGTGCTCAAAGCGAGGCCGACCGCAGGAAGGGAGAGGAGAGGGCGCATCGAAGCCTGGCTGGGTTCGCCTCCGAAGCTGAGAGCTTGGAGTTGTTACGAGTTGTTACAACTGATGACCCGTATAGATATATATGTATATCCCTGTGCATCCTTAGAATAAAGTATGTAGAAGTTCCAAAGTGGAAGAATAAAGGATGTACTCATGTACACCACAGAAGGCCAAACGAAAAAAAATAAAATAAAATCGGGAAACGGCGTGGGTCCCAAAAAGGAAGCACTCCGTAGATTATAGAAGCAATCCTCGGGAATAAAATGCGAAAAAAGGTGGAAAAAAAAAGGGAAAGTAGGAAGCCAAACGGCATGGGTCCCAAAAAGGAAGCACTCTATAGATCATCGATCGGACATTATCGGCGGCCTCCGACTACCGTCCCAAATAAAATTATACCCTAGAGAGTAGAGTGAACCCGTCGGGGATCATCGCAATTGCGATCTCATCGGATTCACCGTCGAATTCGGTGAGATTGCAATTGCGACGATCTTGACCGATTCACTGTTCTCCCAGGATATCGTTTGATTCGGGACGACGATCGGAGACTAATGATGGTGACGATCAGAGAACTCGCCGACGAATCCGAGACACGGGGACACGGGATCCTCGTGACAGAAGATCTCCTTTGGGAAAAGGCAGTCACAAAACAGCCAAGCACGATCCGGAATGCGCAGCCTGCGCGTGGTTGACCGCCCGATGCCTCAGGGGAAAGCGACCGGGACAGAATCTTCGCCCGAGGGAAGTCAGGCCGCATCCAAGCGGGAACACAGTGATATACGTCGGAAACAACTGAATCATATTAGCAATGAAAATAGTTAGCAATCGCCTCATCGATGATCGATTATTTTCATCGCTAAAAATAGATCGATGGAATTTTAATTAAATAGTTAATTAGTGATGAAAAAAATATTTTAGTAATGAAATTTATTCTTCAGTTGTTAATTTTGTGATAGATAAATTAGTGACGGAAAATTAAATATTGTCATTAATTTACGACGGAATTAAAATTCTGTCGCTAAATTCATAGACAAAACAATACTGTCCGATAATAGCTCTAGCGACAGATTTAATATCCGTCTTAAAATCCTTATGAAAATTTAAATTTTTTTATAAAAATTAGAGATGAAAATTTAAATATCCGTTGCTAAATTTCGATCGCTAAATTACTTAAAATTTTGATAATTGAGATATCAAACAAACATAGGGGATAAGTGTCTACTTAAATCAATTAACATACCTGATATGAGTCATACCAGGAGTATGTTTGCAAGAGCAGCTTTAGAAATTTTTGTTGTATGTAATAGCAAGGCCTATATGTTGGAATTGATGAGAGAAAAAATTTTAATGGACGAAGACTACCAACACAGAGCATCTTTATAAAAAAAACAATTTCTTTTGATTCTTCGGACTTTCAGCAGAAGATTAATGGATTTCGGACATTCAGCAGAAGATTAATGCAGAAGATTAATGGAGGAATCTTTGGAGGGTATTTTATTAATTATAATTTATATAAGATTTTAAAAACTTTAAACAAGGGTACTATAGTAATTTCATATTAAAATTTGAGAGGAAAAGAAATGGTACACGAGGATTCTGACATTCAAATTTAATCCACCGATAATAAGATCGAGGCTCAGGTCCAACCTCAGCATCTTCCGATGCCCGAAACACAAGGAAGTACTGATGCAATTACTTCTAAGATTAGGAAAAATCCTCCTCTAAAATCTTCTATTTTCACTAAACATTTTGAGAATATCACTCTTCCGTCGGAAGAATTGTTGGTGCAATTGACCCAAGTTTGATCGGATAGATCATGAATTTTGATGTGTGTGTTAATATGATTAAGTTAGGTTTTCATGTTGATTTGATGTGTATATTTGAGTCTTGCAGGACTTGGTAAACCACACATGAAGAACAACGGAGTGAAGCATCCGAGGGACGAGAGCTGAACGAAGAGGACTTCAAAGGCCGAGTCGAGGAAGTAGACTTCAAAGGCATATGTGAAGGATGACATGGAGACAAGCCGCGGGCTTATGTGTACATCCGAGGGATGAAATCCAAAAGAAGAGAATTTTAAGGGGAAAGCAGAGGAACTGGACTTCTAGGCATACGCGAAGGATGGACTCCGGAGAGGTTGAGAGTGAGCTTGTGAGCTGGGCAGTCGACTGGCAAGGGAAACAGTCGTCTGGCACCGCTAAGAGTGAACTATAGCAGTCGATTGACACTGCTAAGAGTGAACTATATCAGTCGACTGGTAAGGAAACTAGTCGACTGATCTTTCTATGAGTTCGAACAGCATGTAGCAGTCAACAAGTATGGGAACCAGTCGACTGGTCTGTTCGAATTCCAGCCGTTGGCTGGACACCAGTCGACTGGTCTTGGTGGCAATCGACTGGTGTTGGAGCTGAGCTGTTTTGTTAATAGCTATGTCCTCTATTTAACGAGGAGCTTGAGACTTGAGAAGGATTAGCTGTGTTGTGTGTAAAATCCTATTACTCAAGTGCTTAAGTTCCCTAGTCTTCTCTCTTTCTCAAGCCCTAGTTTCAATCTTATAAAGGGAAGAGAGACTTTATGAGAGGTTACACTCCACCAAGAAAGTGTAAGCTCTAGCCAGAGATTGCCGAGGATTGATTCACCGAAGGATCAAAGATTCGTCCACCTCAAGGACACGCTGTGAAGTAGGAGCAAACAATCTCCGAACTACGTAAGAGGTTAAGTGTTAACATTGATTTTAATTGTAGTTTGCATTTTCGCTTGCGCACTAACCATATAGGAAGAAACTATCGATTCGGGTCATTGAGATATTCACCCCCTCTAGTCGGTCCATCGATCCCCAACAAGTGATATCAGAACGCAATGTCGCCTTCAATTGGATTAACCGCCTAGAAGAGTATATTCATCAAAATGGTCGGCTCCACATCCAACCACCAAAATTCGAAGAAGAATTCTCTTGGTGGAAAAAGAGGATAGAGGTATTCTTCAATACCGATTTTAATATTATGTTAATAATGGAAAACGGTTTTGAAGTGCCTAGGGATCAAGAGAACAAGCTACTTGAAAAGATAAGATGAAGCAAAAAGCAAAGGGATGATTATCTAGCAAATTCAAAAGTTATGCACCATCTACAAAGTGTGCTTCCCCAACAAGAGGTAACAAAGATTGGGAGCTACTCAAGTGCAAAGTGAGACCTTCTACAATCTCAACTCAACAACATCAAACTTGACAAAGGGGAGAAAGTATCTAACTTACATACTAGAATTAAAGAAATTCTTAATGGACTAACATGTGTAGGTGAGCAACTTCCAACCGAGACATATTGATGAAAGCCATCAATGTCTTCCCAAGAGCCACAAATTGGAGCTCAATAGTGGACTCATATTACATATCCAAGGATCTAGAGAAAACTTCTCTAGAAGAATTCTTCTCAACCGTAGAGCTCCATGAAACTCGGATTAGGGGAGGAATTGAAGAAGTCTATAAACCAAAAGGAGTAACCCTAGTGGCAAACAAGGGAAAAGGTAAAAAGAAGAAGGTTTCCTCATCCGACTCGGAAGAATCAAGTGCATCCATGGATAGTGATGTGGAAGCTTACACGGCAAGAAAAATGAGGAAAGCTTTTAAACATTTTTCAACTAACAAATCTTATGGTAGAAAAAGTTCAAAGGAGCAAAAGTACTCGACGGGTTCACCGAGTGGCCGCCAAATCCGGCGAAATCGCAATTATGACGATACCCGACGGGTTCACCATACCCCCCCAGGGTATAGTTTTATTCGGGGCGGCGGCCAGAGACCGCCGATAGTGTCCGATCGACGATCGGACGACTCGTCAACCATCGTCGACGAGTGGGACAGAAGGACAAGGATCCTCTATGGGACAGAGGATCCGGCCTCCTTGCACTTGATGCTTGGCGCTTAACACATGCTATTGAATTTTAGAAAATTTATTATTTGCAAGGCAAAGTGTTTAGTCTGTAATGTGTCATCTACATTTCGAAGTAGAGGTGTAGACGTGTAGTTAAGGACTATGACAAATTTTGTAGAAATTTTTCTTTCAAATGGAGCACACAATCGTGGGATATTGGACTTCTGGAAAACTTCTATGGGACTGGGTCGGTCGCCCCAGGTTTAACATTACCCAACTTGATTATTCATTTTTTTTAGGTAAATCAATTGGTGAACGAGTTGGACTATGTTTTTAAACTATGATACTTGGACTCTTCATCTTTTTCCCTTTGTAACTGTAATATATACTCACACTCAGACACGCTAACACTCCAAGCAACCACTCAATATTTCTATCGATCCAGTGTAGTATTTTCAAAAGTCATGTTAACACTCAGATCCACCCCCCTTGGCAATACTCATATTGGAGTCCGAGTAACATAGCTCGTAAAGGGTCGATGAAACTAGAATGTGACAACTAAGTTTTAAGACACATAGTCTCTCTAATCCAATATTCCATGGAAGGACAAACTACATAAAAATTAGTTGCTACTTTATAAGAGAAAATGCACAATCCAATAAAATTGTCCTATCATTTGTAAGTTCTAATGATCTATTAGCGGATTTGCTAGAGATTCTAGAATTGAGTATAGATGTAACAAACTAGGTTTCTATTTGAGTCGGCTCGAGGGGTGTTAGATATTATCGGTAAACACTATAACAGAAGGTTTAAGGTGCAATTTTATTTGATAAATAATCAACATAAATCGAAAGGTTTATCATTGATGAGAAATTCTAATAATTTTTTTTATTATTCCTAACACATGCTTTACTCATTGTTCTTTCATAAGCTAGAAGCAATCAAGGACCATTGTGAATTAAGATGAAAAAAATGCATACCACAAACACGATATATATATATAGAAAAATGATACACAACGTGAAAAAAGCAACGTGAAACTCAACGTGAAACCCAATTGCACCAATCCTCGACGGGTTCACCGTGCCCCCCAGGTTATAGTTTGGTTCGGGACGACGGCCGGAGGCCGCCGCCACTGTCGAAGCGACAATCGGACGTGTATACGAAAAGTGTCACGTCATTCACGTTGAGTTTCACGTTGAAATTTTCAGTTTCTATCATATCATTATATTTTTTTTTTTTTTTTTTTTTTTTTTTCATAGCTCATAGAATTGATAAAAAAAAAAAAAAAAAAAATAAATAAAAAAAAAAAAAAAAAATATATATATATATATATATATATATATATAACATGCTTTTCTCATTGTTCTTTCATAAGCTAGAAGCAATCAAGGACCATTGTGAATTAAGATGTGATCCTGTCGATAAGCGGAGAGGGTTCTCGCTCAGATGGCACAATGAATAGACGAGTCGCAGTGGCGCTAATTAGGGTCGGACCCGAGACCAACAGGAGGAACAAACAGACAAGAGGCAGAGTGGGGTTTAGAGCAAAATCGTGAGAGGGTTGTGTGATGCCCTGTAGCCAATCCCTTTTTTGAAGCATTGGGGGGACCTCATATATAGGGAAGGGGATGACCCTTGTCTTGTCTTAGCTGCCTTGTCTCATAAAAGTTAATATTCTGACAGATAATTTTGTGACAGCTTTACTTTCCCGAGGGTCTGGCGTGGCCGCCAAAAGGTCATTCATCCATCCTTACTGTCATTTCTCCATCAGGTATTAACGTTTGATATCCAGGGGCAGACCTGATTATGATAGAGGTCTCTTCTTCATAATGAGAGTATCTACGGTATTTTTTGTATCTAAAAGACTCTAATCGTAATTTAAGGACTCTGATCGTGCAATCACCCTGGCCTGTCTTATTATGCAGCTCTACAAATCCGTCCGGAACTGGCCTGTTGGCCGCGAGGAGTCATCTGGAAGGACTCAGTTGTTCGGCCGTCAATGGCTTTTGGGTGGGCAAGCCGCCTGTGAGTGGGTTCAGCCGCTCCTGTCGCCCGCTTGTCCGACCGGCCGGCTAGGTATGCCCGACCGGACAGCCGGTCATAGGCCACGAATTGCTTTCTAGAGCGAGGCAGGTAATTTTAGTGGCAGGACGAACAAACCGTCTGGTCGGGCATGGCTGATCGGGACCGTCCGCCCGGAGCCCCAATACATGCTCTTATTTTAAGGGAGTTCTAGGTGCGTGTTTTTTCATCCGTCCGACTGAACACTTCCGATTGGATATTGCCGACTGGTCTCATCCGGCCGGCTACCGCCGACCGGATCATATCCCCGAGACCCCGAGCGTATTCATCTGGTAGGTCAACATTTTGTACGCTCGAACATCTCTATCCGACCGGGCCACCTACCCGATCAGACTTCCTATTCGGTCAGGTTATATATCCAACCGGATCAAGATGAAAAAAAAAATGCATACTACAAACACTAAAGAAAAATAGAAGACAGCATCTCCACTCACTATTAGGATGGAACATCGAGATACAAAGCGAACAGTCGGTGGTTTATTGGGATATGTAAATTAAAGTGTCAATTTAACCGTGCCTGGTCAGATCAAGTCCATGAAAGTAGAAAATTATTTTTAATATATATATATATATATATATATATATATATATATATATATATATATATATCAAGCATCTATGAGAACTTACGCAACAAAATATATATATATATCAAGCATCTATGAGAACTTACGCAACAAAGTATATAAAATGAAAGAAAGAAGAAAACGAGTTGAAGACACCTGATGACAAACAATTATACAACTATTTGTTTGAGAAACACTGTTAACAAATAATTAGACAACTGATATTTGTCAGGATGGTGGAGATATGGTCATCTCAAACAAATAAATCAATTGAAGACATCATAACACACATCGGAAAGTGCAGGAAAAATAGAAGATAACACAAAGCACTCTCAATCCTTAGTGGGGAATCAAACCTTAGTGGGGAATCCATCAAAGAATGTAGAGGAATAACAAGAAAATAAATCTTCAAACCTTAGTGGGGAATCCATCAAAGAATTTAGAGGAATAACAAGAAAATAAATCTTCAAACCGACTTAAAAGCTCACAATATATTTTAATCTAAAAAATATTCTCTCCCACAATACAAAAGATAGACTTTATAGACACTGGGAACAATCCTCCATGATGAGTCAAACTACTTCAAATGAGATTTATATTTGCTAAGTCTTGAGAATGAAAAGCCACCAAGAATACCAAACACAGATTGATTCATTCCAATTCGTGAGTAGGTTCGTTTTAAGCTTAGTAGGGTAAAAACAGAATATATGAAATTTAAATTTAGCAATATTGGAAGTAATGAGACAATTGTTAAGATAGGAGATGACAAATTGTCTAAAACTGAGAGCTTTAAGTATTTAGAATCATTTTTGCAAAGTGATGGAGGGATTAAGAGAAATATCTTACATAGAATACAAGCAGGATGGTTGAAATGGAGGTTAGTGTCGGATGTTTTATGAGATCGTAAATTATCTCTAAAACTTAAAGAGAAGTTCTACAAAACGACAGTTAAACCTGCTATGTTACATAGTGCTGAATGTTAGGCTATAACTCAGACACATGAGCAAAAAATGAAAGTTACAGAGATGAGGATGTTAAGGTAGATGTGTGAGCATACAAGGATGGACTGAATAAGGAATGAGAGCATTAGAGTGAAAGTCGGAGTTGCATCTGTTAAGGAAAAACTTCGAAAGACACGTTTAAGATGGTACGGACATATACTTAGACGATTAATAAATGTCCCTGTTAGACGATATGAAACTATGATAAATATGCACATTAAAGGAGGGAAAGGAAGGCCAAAAAAAACTTGGTTAACAATAATAAAACAAGATAAATTTTATTTAAACATAGATGATAATATAATAGGGGACCGAGCGTAATGGCGTAAAAGGATCTATATAGCCGACCCCACCTAGTGGGATAAGACTTGGTTGTTGTTGTTATTTGTTGTGGATTAGTCTTTCCCGAGTACTATGACAAATCTTCCCCTAGATTCATCTTTCCCGAGCAGGTTAATCTTTCCCAAGCACTATTATAAATCTCCAAAGTAGGTTCATCTTTCCCGAGGAGGTTAATCTTTCCCAAGCATTATTATAAATCTCTAAAGGAAGTTCATCTTTTCCAAGCAGGTTAATCTTTCGTGAGCACTGATATCAAAGTTTCCCGAATAGCATGTCAAGCCTAATAGACTTAGGCAAAATGGTCATAACTTTCTATAAGAATATTATTTTTTAGCTCTGTTTTTTTGTTGAAAACTAGACATTCGTAGCTTTCTAATAATATATGTCTTGCCTTGTAATTTGTTCCCAATAACAACATATTAATAGTTGAAGTCGACACAAAAATCTGATGGCTTCTGAAACTTTTCTGTGTCAATAATAGATTTGTTTGACATCCATCTTTGTATCACATGGGCACTATGCACTCACCTAAGAAAAGTAGAGAACTTGTGAAGTAAGGAATATCATAAAAATACTTGGAGTGCGTTTAGTTGAGAGTTTTCCTTGATAATCTTGGTTATCTATCCAAGGTTATCAACGAAAACTCTGTTTGATTTAAATAATAGGCGATTCCCGAGTAATAATTAATATCTGACACGTCAGCAAAAGGGGATATTCAACTCGGAATTGGAAAACCAAGGAAAAGTTAGGTTGTTTGAATGTTGAGTTTGGTTATCAATAACCAAGCAAACACTACCAATACGATACGATAGATCTGTTGAACTTTAGCTTTAATGAAAGAAGACAACAACTAGAAGGAGATGATGAGATGTTGTTTGAAGGTTGGTATCTGATATGTCGTCGAAATAAGAGCAGTTGAAAAAGAAGGTTGCAATGTGGTGGTTGAATATGCTGAAGCAGACAAAAAAATCAGCTATTATATGCTGAGCAAAATCCGAAAAAACTTGTTTTTTGGTTGCTAAAAAGAGACAACAATCATGAAGGAAGGACTGTTGCAAAATAGCTATTGTTGAAGAGAAGAAAAGAATAAGAGAGGAAGAAAAAAAGAGGGATGAAAACTTAATGTCCTTGAAATTATGAAGAAGCAAAATGATAATACTTTTGCTACGAGAAAAAGAAGAAGAGAAAGAATAAAAAGGACAAGATTGGGGAATAAGAAAGGCTGATCAATTTCATTCGGCAATTCCGATCGACTTCAATGGACAAGATTGGCCCACCTATAAAGGGCTAAGGATTAAAACTGATCGACAAGAAGTAACAATTCAGAATGAAGTTCAATTTAACTCCGATCGACCAATAAATTCAAGATCAATCCAGATTATTTTTCTATATGATCATTAGATCGGTATTTTAAATAGCCATTCCACTGGTAATTCCAAAACAACCTTCAGTCGTTATTTCTAAAAGGCAGCTTAGCTTAGCAAATGAACTCTTCCAGACTCACTCTTTAGCGAGTTATAAGCAAGTCACCTGTACCTAATGATCGCGACTGACCGAACATAGCTTCTCCACGATCCAACGTGGTCTCCCTATCGAAATTCCAGGCTCTTGGTTTGTGACAAGTTATAAGTATGTTTGCTCATTCGCTTCAGCTGCTTGCTCGACACGCCATCGCGGCAAACCGGACACGGCTTCTCCACGATCCAACATTGTCTCCCGATTGGCATTCTAGATTCTTGCTTTTCAGCAAGTCATAAGTGTGTTTGCCTACACACCTTAGCCGCTTGCTCGGCACGCCATCGCGGCACACCGGACGTGGCTTCTCCACGATCCAACATGGTATCTCGATCGACATTCTTGACTCTTGCTTTCTAACAAGTTATAAGTGTGCTTACCCACACGCCTCAGCTGCTTGCTTGGTTCTACTCCTGCCACTTTGCTGAGCTGCTCGCTTGTACTCTGTCGCATGCTCAGCACTCAACCACTTAGGCACTTAGCCCTTCGCTAGTGGACTAATTAAATCCACACCCCTCAGATTTAAGGAATACCATCCTTACCGCTCAAAAACCTAGGGATTAATCCTTCTAACAATCTGAAACCCTAAAACAAGTTACAAGAAATTTATTACAGTCTTCTAGAAATTTTCAGGACCAGATTTTTGAGTTACTGTATTTTATATTCTCTCCCACTAATAAAAATTTGACCCCCAAATTTACTACTTAAGTGCGATGAATAAATAGTACCATGTCCGATCAGCTCAAATATTGATGAATACTACATACACTCTAAGTTATCAAGTGTAGGTCCATCTATCTACAAATGAACAAATGTATTGAAATGGAACTATGTACCTATATTCCCATGGGAGACTCTGCCAGAATTAAGGGATGAAACGTAGGTCTCTAACTAATATGATACTCAGAGATATACCTTACAGTCCAACAATCTCTGCCAAACTATCCAATGAAACTTACTTGCTAGTCGCCTGAGGAAGTCCATCATCACCACGTCCCAACACAACCACGTTGAGAAAATGCCTCCGTAAAATCCGAACATATACCCAGGTTGACCCCGAACCTAGGCATCTAGTACCGTAAAGAATTGTATCAAATAGACTCCGTAAAAGTTCAAAAAACTCAAGTAAACCACGTAAAACTGTCACTCCAAGACTGAAACCAAACAAATTGAAATCAGGTAAACTTTGTACAAATCCACAAATACCCAAGTAACTTCGAAAACCTATGCTCTGATATCAAAAATTGTCACGTCCCTAGTGAGACGCATGTCCATAGAAAATCGGTCAGCACCTCCTCTGTACAATGAACAATCTGAAATTTTTATACATCCCTCTTAACAATATATAACACATCCTCACACGGCTGGCCACCACACAATCATATCAACAAGTAAAATAATAAACAACTACGCAGTTAATAATAATTATAATAACTTCGTAAAATAATGCGATAAACCGAAAGTCCCCGAAAACAACCACAAGTCCACTAATGAAATAAAAATAATGGCACGCCCACCCAAATAAATACAAGTCTAATAAAGAAAAATATGAAATAATCACCGATGCTAAGGGGATGGCAGATGGGTCCTCTCCTGGTTCCTCGAGTGACAACTATCAACTACCTGAAACAAAAATGAATGCAAGGGGTGGTAAGTCCGGGCGAACTCTGCAGATATAAGGGCAGATAAATGCATGGTAATGATCAAGATATAATATGCAAAAAGAATCAATGATATACAGTCTCCAGAATATAAAGCAAAATCAAACAGAACATCTATATGAATGCACATACCTGAAATCAATATACTATACAGGGGCATGATCAGAAATTTCTATGATACAATTCATAAGTCTGCTCGTACTACCAAGTAGATCCAGATCATAACAACTACAAATCGGTTATATGCATATCAATCATGTGTAGCAATCATAGCTCAAACTAATACAACAAACATAAACAAATGCATAATGCATCATATACACATGATGCAATGACCTGATCTGTATACACTCCAACTACCTATACACTGAGTAGTCGGTTGGACAAGATACAAACACTCAACACCTGTGGCTATACGGAAAAGCCAACACATGTGGCCATGCATGAAAAGTTCAACACTGTGGCTATAAAATTCCAAAAGCACCTTTGGGGACCCCTAACACCTAGGGGTATCAACTACCTGCACACAACTTTAGCGGACTGTGACATAATAAAAAATTTGATTGACGATCCATCTCAACTACAGGTGAGTCAGTGGTCGTCAATATACAAACAATGTCATCGTGCATGTCACTAATAGGCACAACCTTAATCAAGTCAACAATCATACAACAAATATGATACACATGTATCCAATCAATATCATAATAAATAAACATGCACTAATCTACGGGGTAGGATATATATAATGTCAATCACACCCTAAATATGTCGCATGATAATTCTAAAGTACTCGCGTACAAGCGGTATTCTTTAGACCAGAAAATAATAGTTGAGATTGTATAGCTGAAAACTTTGATTGTCACGCCCCCAGAGGCCCGTGCTCGCTCGAAAATCGGGCAGCAGCTCCCCTGTATGGCGGATAATCTGAAACTCATACATACATCATATCAACCATAACAATATAGCTCAGCAACACTCGGCTGGCGTTCACTCCAACACAACCACGCAGTTAAATAATACAACTGATAGACAATAAACATAATAAATATAATCTTTATAGCTAAGCGTAGCAACCCGAAATCCAGTGGAAATAAATAACTACATGTTTGAAGGAAAACCCATATACCATCCAAAACGATAAAAAATCAAAATCGACACTAATACTATAAAACTATCACAAAAGTACGAAAACCAATAATAATACTCAAACTGGGAGACTGGCAGTTGGATCCTCTCCTGGCGACATGAGACACAGTTATCGACTACCTGAAACAAAAGGAAGAACAAGGGGCGGTGAGTTCCGGATGGAACTCTGCGGGTATAAGAATAGATAAATGCATAGTATATAAAAGGGTAAAACAAGCATAAAGACAACAAAGGGTATACAGTCTCCGGAATAAAAAGCATAAACAAAATGCATCTATACAAGTAAAACATACCTGAAAATCATTTAACAAATAGGGGCAAAATCAGAAATCCCCTCTAACACCTCCATAAACAGCTAATACTGCTAAACATTTCCAGATCATATAATAAAATGCAATTCATAACCGTATATGCATGTCAATGAAATGCAATAATCATAGCTCAAATAAATGTATCAAATACAAGTAAATGCACAATGCACGATATACACATGATGTCATGACTTGCACTGTACACACACCAACCATCGCTATATTGGGTAGGTTGAGTGGACAAGATACAAGCGCCCAGCACCTGTGGCTATGCAAACACACCACAATAGCTGTGGCCCTGATATGAAAAATCCCGAAGCACCTGTGGGGACTCCTAACACCTGTGGAGTATCAACTGTTTGCACACAACTCTAACTGAGTGTGACACAACAGAAAATATACCCGACGACCCGTCTCAACTACAAGGAGCCCACGGTCGTCGGCCTGAATGCTATGATGCATGTCACTAATATCCACCTCCTCAATTAAATCCAAAACCATGCGAAACATAAAACACCAGTAACACCAAAATAAGGAAACATACGAAAAGCACAATCAACACCAAAGTAAATAAACATGCACTAATCTACTGGGTAGGGTTTATCTAATGGCAACCAAATCCTAGATAGGTCAAATGATTATTCTACAGTACACACATACACACAGTACGTTTTAGATCAGAAACCAAGAGATGAGACTGTATAACTGAACAATTTGAATTACTACTCAAAGGTCAAGCACAGAATAAGTATCAAGCAGGAAAACAAGAGGAATAGATTTAAGATAAATCATCCTACTCAAATAATAAAACAACCATGCATTTAAGGTAAACAAAACTACAGAAATCAAGGGAGAAGTACCCGCCTTAAAATGTAGAACGTATCCAAGTAAAACTCACGATCACCCGAAACAAGTCTGAATCAACGTCCTGTATCAATGACATGGTTTATCACTTATATAATTAATTAATTAACTAAACTATACATGATTACAAATTAGGATAAATCTTATTTGCAACGTCCGTTAAATTATATCTAGGACAACAAGAAATTCCTTCTTAACCAAACTAATCAAACTAGGCGAATAAGTCAAACACCCACTTTAACCCAAGGAACTACTTTGACTCCAATCCCAACCTTCTAATCTAGCGGTTAACCAAAGTCCAAGCTAACAAATAATGATACATGGCTCCCACACAACCAAAACTATTTGAACCTCTATTGCTCACGGCAGACATCATCAAGATCAAATATAACCATCCAATAACAACTAATTAACACAACTCCCATAGTTATCAACAGCTAAACCACCCGCACTTTATAAACTTCAAAGAGGAACAAAACCATGCTCTTCACCCTAACTGACTTAGAACCGATTCATCACAATCTCATCAATCGGCTGATCTAAACATAGTTCCCATGGCACCATATGGTAAGGTATCGACTAGTTTGAAAACCAATTCACAACCGAAAATCCTATTCGCAAACGCCTATCCATATCTCCGAATTCATCCAAGAATTATGACAAAACTTAATATACCTGAGACTCCAACGTTCGTAGCCTTCCGTCCTTCCCCCTCTCCTCTGATCAACCGGAACCGACCACCGCCGCCTCTTCAGATGCAGTTCCACTTCTCTAATAGCCACCTATATATCCGGTCGACACAACGAAGTGACGAGCCGTGACCAGAGAGGAAACTCGAAGCGCCGGCTCAGGCGGTTGTGGGTTGCTGGTGAAGAGGCACCGACGAGAGTAGGAAGAGGAGGAGGCAAATCAAAAAGGGGCCGCATGAGAGAGAGGCGACGCCGTCGTCTTGCTTGCGCGAGGAAGGCGGTGTCTTCGGCTGGCTTCGCGTGTGCAAGGAGGGGAGGGAGAGGTCGGCGCGAAGAGGGAAGAGAGATTCGGCCAGTGGGCCAAAAAGGTGGAACCACCACCTTAGCGGCCCCTGGTCCCGACCCCATAGGTTTCCAGAGGGAGGCAAACCATGGTTATCACTGGTGTGGTGAGGCGCCTGGGGTCGAGGGAATTAATGCCAGCAGACCGGAGTTTTATCCCCGTGCGCAATTGGCGACCCTCGAACCTGTGACCTCGACCAAATCGGCCAAGCGCCTTACCTTCCGATCCAGCCCGCGGGATTCGGCCGGTGGGGACTTTAGGGCACGAGGAGAGAGGTGGGATACTTAATGAATCCTATATATATATATATATATATATATATAAAAGAAAATTATGAAAATAAATCTTTTCCTTAAATAATTCATAACTAACCAATTTTACGCCCAATTAATCCCGCAATTATTTCCAAAAATTTTAATAAATTATTTCAAATTTTTCACATGATTAATTCCAAATTTTTAATTCCTGTTTATATTAATTTTATATAAATTTCTATATGTAACTATATAAATGTATTTATATACCTACTTTATTTTATTTACTATATCTTTATTATTATTATAAGTATATTATTAATTAACCGTATTTTTACATTGATTATTTCTCAAAGGTCAAGCAAAGAAAAATACCAAGTAGGAAATACAAGCAACATAAAATTAAGATAAATCAACCTACTTAGATAATAAAACAATCATACATTTAAGATTAAAGATTCTACCAAATCAAGTAAGAAGTAAACCCAAGAATTCTGAATTCATAAACCAACAGTAATAGGAAGAGGCTCTATAGAATCTGAATTCAGAAACCTAATCACGACACCAACTCATCGCAACAAATTGGCAAGATGGAACAGAGCAATCCCAAGAAAAACCCATCTCAGTCCAAATAGACATCAGATTCAACATACCAGAGATGCGGCAACAAACGATGATCTATTGCTTGGATCCGGCTATGATCAGCATCCCCGAAAATTGGATCGGCTATTGAGGTTGCTTCTTCTTTGAGGAACTCCCCTCACCTCTAAGGTCTACTTTGACAAAATGGGACAGATCTCCTGGAAGGGAGGCGCCCTCACTAGATCGGGATTAGGGCAGCCATCATACAAGGACTCGAAGAGGAATTGAACAGATCTGAAAAAAGGAAAGAGCATACCGATGGTGGATGGTCGGTGAGGAAGTACGTAATCGAGAGAATGGTGGTGGTGAGACACGCGATCCGTGCAGTGCCATCGCAGTGATCGTTGCACATGCAAGAGCAGCCCGGCTGGGGTACCCGCGACGATCAGAAGGTACAGAGAGATGGTCAGCGACGACAAACTCAAGCGACAACGACGACGAGGAGCACTCGATTGGGTAAAGCTCCGGTGGATCGTGATGCTTGGGTGTGAATGGAGAAAGGGAATCGAGAGAAAGAGGGGTCTTGACTATGGGTGAAAACGAATCGAGTCGGTTCGCGAGCTTTTTAAGCCGACTCAAAAAATATTCGATTCATATTCAAAATTATCAAATTCAAGCCGAACTCGAACATGTTTGAATATTTTTTCGAGCCGAATTCAAACTTATACTATTTTGTTCAATTGTTCGCGAGCCGAACTCGAACTAAATTCTAATTATTTATACATAATTTTTTATTTAAATATATTCAAATTAAGGTTCGGATAATTCAAATTGAATTCGAATTTAAGTCATTTCGAACTATAGTTTGAATATGTCGAATCAAGGTTCGAACAATTTGAATTGAACTCAAGCTCGAATTTTATTTTGAATCGAGCTCGAGCCAAAATTATTTGTACTTTTGAGCTCTTAATCGAGCTTCGAATATCATATATATATTTCGAGCTCGAACTCAAATATCAATATTTGTGAATTATTTGGCTCAATTCGATTCGTTTGCACCCCTTGTCTCAACAATGAAAACAGAGATGAAGGAAGTGATTTAAGTGATGCACATTTACAACTAAGCCCTTTGCCTTTGGCCTAATTAAATCCACACCCCTCAGTTTAAGGAATACCACCTTACCCCTCAAAAACCTAGGGTTTAATCCCTCTAACAGTCTGAAACCCTAAAATATGTTATGAGAAATTTATCATAGTCTTCTTGAAATTTTCTAAACTGGATTTTCGAGTTACCGTATTTTACACACCTGACATGACACGTTCTTTAAGGTGAATATGATGGCTAGTTAGAAGTATATCATTTCCTCTAACAACCATAGATGTGACATTCCCTTCTCTCAAGTATAAAAAGTCCCACCCTTGTGGGTCAAGTGGGAGGGAGAGGTCCACCACTACACTTATTTCTTTGCTGTTTATCTTCTCCATCTTTAACATCATTGGAGATCTAACTTAAGCGTCGGAGTGCAAGGCCAAGACACCCTAGTCTTCTTGCAGGTACTTCTGGCTACGGGACAACTCCGACAGCCCCACCTCCCTCCTAGTCATGGCGATTTGGTTCAGATTCCAGCCACTTCATCTACAGTCCATGTTAAAATACAAAAAATTTGAGGGACCAGAAAGAAAAGTTGCCTAACTTAAGGGCTTGCGTCGAATATGCCAAAAACCAGAGGGGCAAATCGCAAAATATCAGCCCTTTAATTAACCCCATTTGTTAGCAGATCTCGATTCCCTTTCTTTGCCTCTTCTTCTCCGCCCAACTCCTCTCCATCGACGATCGACGGAAGCAGCCGATCTCGCTCATCCTCGGCCGAGCAGAACGCGGGAGCCAGTCGCGTACCTCGTTCTTATGCTGGGGAGAGACGCGGAAGGGGAAATACTCAGACCTAACCGCCTATGGCACTTCGATCTCTCAGACGAGTAGAGGTGAGTTAGGGTTTTTGATTGAGTTTTCTTCCACGATTGTGATGTGAATGTCAATGGCGTTGGATTCTGAATTTCTTGGTCTAAATCGTCGGCTGATCTTGTGGGTATCTGCTATTTAGGGATGTTGTGATTGAATCTCTTCCTCTACCCGTTCTCGCCCTATTGGAGGTGATCGGAAGTGAGTTCGGGACGCAGAGCAGTGCAGACTGTTGAGTGCTTCCGAGGATCTTTGCTGGTTCTTGCGGATCGCAACTGTGGAGTCGTGAATCACGGGTAAGGATCATTCTGGATTTCAGATTCGAATCTGCTATGAATGAAACTCGAAATGGGACTCTGTTTTTTGTTGGTTATGAGTTGGAAGTGGTCTGTAGAATCCTGGTTGTTTCTGGTGGATTTGTTTGTTGTTCGTAGAGGGATCTGTTGTGGAATTCTTGGCTTGTGCTGTTTTCTTGAATCGGATCAGGGTACTGCGATTCTTCGACTTGTGTAGATTGATTCTGATTTAGGTTGTGTAATCTGTTTAATGAGATCTATTAATTTGACCAGTTCTTTAGTTTGGGATGTCGAAGTTGTTGTTTTTGTTGTTTTGTGATACTGTTGGGTTGGAGTTGGTTTTGAGCAGGTGAGTTGATCTCGGGATAAATTGTGTGTTGTGTGTTCTTGCAGTTTTGATGGATCACGGGTTAATGGCTAGGGTTTCATTGATTATGTTCCACTGTGAGGTTTGTGGGTTGCTGATCGATTTTAGCTGAGTTCCCTACTTTTCTGTTCTTGGCCGTGTGCCTCTGTTCCTGTAGAATGTTACTACATGTTAATTAGGGTTTTGGGTTCTTGGGATACTTTGTGGTCGTGAGGGGAAGGGGACTGACCAAGGGTTAATTGATTTGGGATTAACTTGGGTCTGTATATGGTATAAAAGTTAGGTTAATTAATTAGCCTTGATTAATTTTAATAGTTATTTAGCTATGTATATCCTGTATGGTTTTAGCTAAATAATTATTATTCTGTTATGCAGGGTGTTGACTTAGATTCCTGTCATGGATATTATATTTTGGACGGGGGGTTCTCGACGTTTGCGGACTTCTATATCGAAGGCGGGTACCTCTGACTTATCTTTTAGATTAGTCTTAGTTGATATGCTTGATATGCTATGTTTAGCGGTAGGGTAATGTAGTATTTTATACCTGCTCTACCTTGGCTGATACTGTTTATGATATACCTGACATGTGATACCTATACCTTTAGGACTTAGGCTATGGTGCATTTGTCTATGATCCTTGCATATCATGTTGATATAGGTGGACTAGATAGTGGATGCTGTTTGACCAGAGTCATGCATCATCGTGCACTGTGCATCACTGTCGATCAGGGGCCCCCTTATGGGTGAGTCAGGTCGACAGTCATACTGACCTATCCATACGACCACTCATGGGTTAGTGGTTGACGGAGTATGGGTAGTGTGCTCTGTGCTGCTCAGCTCATGCACTCATGGGTTAGTGAATCGGAGCGTGGTGGCAGGCAGAGGTCCCTCCTTGAGTAGTCCATATACCAGGAGATGAGAGAGAGGTCTCTCCCCCATTTATATACATGGGGTAGGTGATAACACTCAGGTAGAGATATCCTCCATAGAGGACCTGGGGTAGGGATGTTACTCCGACAGTGAGGAAACATTCAGGTAGAGATATCCCCCGGATAGGTCATGGGGTAGGGGTGTTACGCCGACAGCATATCGTCTACTCGGTCGCTCAGGAGCAGTGATGGCAGAGTACGGACGACAGTCACAGCTCTACGCCGGAGGGTGGCCTCCGTTCAGCTTCCTCCCGTACATAGGTGACGATGTTTGACCGGCGACAGAGGTGACCATGTCATTGCACCATGTGCATACGTATATTATGCATTTGCTCGTGCTTGTTATACTTGGATGTTGCATATGATTGACATACACATACAGGAGACCCTTATGTCTGGTTTCGGCGACTCAGCCACCTTGGTATGGTATTTTTCTGTTCCTGTTCAGTTGTTCTTACCACTACCTGTACCTGTGTTATTTCGATAGCATGTTACACTATTGCTAGCTTAGACTATCTTGTATATCTGATGAGATATCCGCTGAGTACTGTGACTCACCCCGTTAGCTCCCTGTTTTTATTTCAGGATGATTGTCTGGAGTGTCCGGCAGCCTGTCCCAGTTCGCGTATTCTTTCGAGATGATTCCGGGATGTTTCCTTTACTTGTGGGTGGTACATGTTGGTATCCGTTTTCAGTTTCTTATACTTTACTTTTCCGTTGCTGTATTCGTGTTTGGTCGCGTCCTTTTATACGGCGGTATAATTATACTTTTGTGAGCCATGGAGGCCTTGTGCTTTGTGTTTGTCGTAAGTCGTACCGGTACGCAGCTTTTATCGTCGTCTCGCTTTTGTGTATTTCAGACGGTTGTTCCAGCCCTATAGGCTGCGGTACAGCCATCTGAGGTGGTCGTAGAGGTTAGGGTTCCGAATTGTCTGTCGATCGAGGGAGCGGTCGTCCGGTCAGTATCGGACAGGCAGCTCCTCGGGGCGTGACAGTCCATCTTTATCGCTTCCAGATAGAATCAACTATTAGCGGAGATTCCACTATCTTTTAAGAGGCAAGTTGGGAGAAAAATAAATAAATGAATGTTATGATAAAAAAGATTCCTATAGAAAAATCGAACATGGGATCTACTGAAATTTTCAGAAAGAAAAAAAATATAGAATACAAATAAATATATAAGAGAAAAGAAACTGCATTAGAAAATAAGAGACAAAAATTCAAAGCCCGTATAGTAACAAAGGGTTATTCACATAGAAGAGGGATTGATTATGATAAAAAAAAATTGTAGTTAGATATACTTCAATCAAGATAGTGTTGGCTTTGGTACTATGCCTAGGAAAGGCTCTATCTTTCTCCTAGTTTTCTTTAAGAATCCTTAATCTTTATCCAAGTATACTATGTAGAAAGGTGAGGATGAAACTGCTAAATTTTTTATCACTTGTAAAACCTGTGATGGCTTTAGTAAGAGAAAAGAAAACCCAAGTCCTGAAGATTCTGGGGTAGAGTATAAAAAATGAGGCACTCTGGTTCATGTTGCTCCCTAATAGATGTGGCTCATTAGTGGGAAGCAAATTAGGAAAGGATATCATTCAAAATGTCTTGATTTATCTCCGAATTTCTTTCTCTCTTTATCTTCTGATGGAGGAGAAGTTGAAATGAACCATAAGAATCATTTATTTATGTCTAAATTTTAATATGATAATCCCATACCCATCGCTTGTTTGATGCCCTAAAAATTGCACCGGAATAGGCAATTTGTGGACCAAGTGAAAACTTGAGACGTTGTTGTTGTTACCATTCTTTTATTTCTCACACGAGGAATGAAGTCACATACAACACTGGGTAGACATGGTTCTATTCAAACTGAAAGTTGAGGATCGTTCAACATCCATCTTTGTTGCAGGGGGATATTTCGATCGATCACCGTTAGGCGAGTGAGAAATCAATCAAGGACCGTTGGTTGCGTACGAATGATTGTGATGGGAGCTTGAAATAAAGCATATTTAGAGCATCCGTATCAGCTTCTCTAAACACCAAATTTACCTTAAATTTTAGAAAAATTGATTAAAATTTTTTTTTACATTAACTACCCTACCCATTCCTTACCTTTAGATTTTATAACTAGAACTTCTTTAAATTTAAGGAATGAAATTCATTCCCTAAATATTAAAATATTATTTAATTTGGGAGAGAGAAAAAATAAAGGAAATAGACTGGATAGTGAAAAGTGAATATTACATGAGGAGAAAAAATAATAAAAAATAAAGATATTATAAATTATAAGAAAATTAATTGTGTAGTGAATAATAAATATTCAAATTTAACTGTGTAAAACAAGCATCACATGGTCGTCGAGACAGGTTGATTTATTTTCTTTGGAGAAAAGTCAAAAACATCTAATTAACACCTAAAATGATTATTTTATAACAAAATAATTACTGTGTATCAATAATATCCCATTTCTCTAAGCTGTTTGATCTTTTATGTTCCTGCTCGATCGAGCCTAAAATGTGATTTCACCAAGAGATTTCATCATCGAGTTCTGGGATGTCTTTTTTTACAGAGAATTTAATGCTACTTGTGTCTCTTCATTTAGTCGAACTGTATCCTCAATAGTTTCCATGCTAAGATTGGTCAAGGCTTCTTTAGAATAGGTGTGGGATCAAATTATACAATTTTTGGACGATACTAATTACTATTTCATTGTCACGCTGTTTTCATAACTAGTAACAATTTTAAAAGTATTTGCGTTCTTTAATCTCCATTTGTAGACTACCTCAGCACCTTTTTGAAAGGCAAAACTGGAGATATCCCAGTGAAATCACCTAGTCAAAGTACAATATAAATTGGAACGAACCAGTATCATTGTCTTAGTGGTATGAGCCCCTTGGATAGTCATTTGGGTGCTTATTCTCGCAGTTCGCCTGCCTAAAGTTCCATGGCGATGTTTTTAATTTAGTACTGAATTTCTGCATAACACAATTAGACTAAGTTTAAGCATGTTCGTGACAACTAAATTAGTGCATTAATCAACGTCATGCAGCATCAAAACCAAAATGGAACAGTGAATAGAACAAGGCCCAATTGTCTATATAATGGAAGGAAAACTTAGATATGTGACAGTCAACAACAATTCAGCAAACATTACAGTGTACCAATGACAGGCATTTAGGCAAACAAAAGGCAATCATTTTTCTACAAACAGCAGCGTACAGCTTGAAGATAGAGTATGCATCATATATCCCGGAGGGTGTTGCGTTGATCTTGCCAGGAGTCAGTCTGCCGTCCAGCTCTGCTCGACAATCTCGCGGACTTTTCTGTTATATTCACGCTTGTTCTCACTGAACATGCGCGCAGCTTCAGAATTGGCAGGTGAGTTGGGATTTGGATCACAGAGCAACGACTGCAGTAAGATTAAGATTGATTAATGTGAACTTAACAAGTTAATTAAAAGCTAAGAAGTCAAAATTTATATTTAGCAAATTACTTGTGTAACAAGACACGTCACACACATAAATGCACAAGAAAATAAACTAAATTAAATAGCCAAAACATCAAGCAAATATGAATTCAAATATATTATACAACAACAACAACAACAACAACAAATCTTTTTCATTTTACTAAATTAATACACAATAAATACATATTTTTTATTTATATTCTTATTTATTTGTAAATTTCATCATCATGTAACAATGTCATACGTAAATTACTGCGTTCGTTCGTTCATTCTGTGGCTTCCTCCTTGAACAGAACGAGGCCACAGAATCCACCGCCGTCCAGCTAGCGCCGCCGCCGCCACCCGGACGGCCAACTTAACCGGCCACAGCGCGATCTCCGACGACGCCCTCCAGCCGAACACGAGCACGAGCGAGGCGGACAGCGCCCAAGCCGCCGCCCTCACCCTCGCCTTTTCCTCCCGCGATCCGCTGGCGCCCTCGCCCATCAGCCGCTGATACTTCCCGAGCAGAAGGAAGAGGAGCAGCAGGTCGACGTAGCAGAACAGCGCGAAGGCCATCGCCGGCGGATCTCCGCGCGCCACGTACGCCGACACCGCGGCGTTCAACGCGAGGCTGACCGCCGAAAGCGAGACGATATCAGGGCGCATCGAGATCGAGCTGACCATGCGAGCAACTTTGGTGAAAGCGAGAGAGAGAGAGAGTTCTTAGCTTTCGTTAGCTTCAGGAAATACACACCGATTTTGAAATTACTCAAAAAGCGTGTTGACTGATAAAAATATGTAATAAGATTCATACGTAATATATCCGAACCATGGAAGTAAAAAAATTTCAAGAATATATAACTTCAAATATTATATGAACTCGAATATTATACCAAAATAATAATAATCAAGTCTTTATTTTACGAAATAAAATATTAATAGGAAACGTAATCTTGAATCTTTAAAACTAATACACAAGAAATACATATTTCTTTATTTATATTCATTCTTATTTATTTGTATGAACAATCAATGACAATATGACATCGACACGTTTCTTCTAAATTTCATCATCATATATGACGATATCACACGTAAATTACCGCGTTCGTTGTTTTAGTTTTGTGGTGTGGTCGTTAAGATAATAAGATGGCTTTTGTATATATCAACTTTCTCAGAGATTGTGAAAATTAAGTTAGCATTTGGTTTGTTTTATTTATTTTTTATTTTTTAAAAGATCATATTTTTCATTTTTAATTTTTTAAAAAATGTTATATATTTTTCTAAAAATAAATTTAAAAAAAAACAAATCAAATACGTTTTTTTAAAAAAATTAATTTTTTTATAAAAATAAAAATGAAAAATAAACATATTAAATAAGCGTTGCTTAATTTTATCATCCACTCATGCTGATTAATGCACTAGCTAGCTCTCCCATAATTGTTGAATCGAGCCTTGATTGTGGTAAGAGGGTCCAGGGCATGTTGTGTCCCAATGGTTAGTGTTGTCGTTCCTGGAGAAGGTTCGAGTGAGCTCCGCCCCCACTGCTGTATTGGACTATAAGATTGATGAAATAGAAGACTTAGACGGGGAAACTCTTAATGCTTAAGCATGATTAAGAAGCCTCATCTCAATCCAAATTGCCAAGGAACTTAGGTAAGAAACTTATTGGCATTTAAGTATGCTTAACCAGCCTCACTAAAAGGGGGCTGACTTTGCACCTCTAATTCTTTCTTCCTTTGATGCCTTAATTTTAATAGGGGTGTTAAAAATCAACACGACCCAACGATCCAATTCGAATCGACCTGAAAAAAATCGAATTCAGATTGAAAGTTTTCGGGTTCAGGTAGGAGGATTTCAGGTTGAAAATTTCCGTTTCCGGTTCGGGTTCGGGTTCGAGTTCGGGTTGACCTGAATTTAATGTTTAGTGATTTTTAAGATTAAATTAAATTTTGTTCTGACAATTAAGATATTTTTATGTATATTAATATCAATATTAGTATAATTATAATGAGTATTGAGATAAAAATGAAGAATTATAGGAAAAATAATAAAAAAAGCTGTTTTGAATCGATTTTTTTGGGTTATTCGGGTCGGGTTCAGGTTGATCGGGTTCAGGTTTAGCCGTTTCAGATTGAATTCGGGGTCGGGTCGGGTCGAGTTGGAGTTGGGAGTTTAAATTTTTTTCCCAACCCGACCCGAACCTAACACGATCCACCCGAATTGACACCCCTACCTTTTAATAGAATATGTGACTTATCCCAAATGACAAGCATGAAGACATGTATTGTCTGAGGTTCCGAGTTCGAGTCCTCTTAGCAACAAAAAAAATCCCCTCTTTGAGGGGCATGTTGACTGAAATGCTGTCTTGACAGTGAAACCTCTTATCAACTAGTGGAACCGTACCTCCAAAAATCCCTTAAGGGGTTTCTGAATATGGGATTGTTTCAGCAGTGGAGCAAGTCACTATAAAAAGTTTACCCGGACAGTTTTGAAGTCAAAGTGACTTATCTCAAGTGATAAGCATAGAGACATGTGTATTCCGGGTTTGAGTCCTCTTAGCAACAAAAAAAGTCCTCTCTTTGAGGGGCCTATTGACTAAGATGTTGTCTTGACAGTGAAACCTCTTATCAATTAGTGGAACTGTGTCTCCAAAAATCCCTTAGGGGGTTTCTGAATATGGGATCGTTTCGGCAGTAGGGCTAGTCACTATAAAAAGTTTACCTGAACAGTTTTGAAGTCAAAATGACTTATCCCAAGCGATAAGCATGGAGACATGTGTGTTCTGGGTTTGAATCCTCTTAGCAACAAAAACAAGTCCCCTCTTTGAGGGGCCTGTTGACTGAGGTGTTGTCTTGACAGTGAAACCACTTATCAACTAGTGGAACCGTATCTCCAAAAATCCCTTAGGGGGTTTCTGAATATAGGGCCGCTTCGGCGGTGGACCGGTCATTATAAAAAGTTCACCCGGACAGTTTTAGCCCCCGGGGCTATGGTGTAGCGGTAGGACAACTAGTCACTATCTCAAACATCCGCGGTTCGATCCCTAGCTACGGCGTATTTCGTAAGAATTTTTTCTTCAAATGAGACGTGAACCCCGGGACGCTGGGCTTCTAAACCATCTACTACAAATACTTTCTGATTTTTTTTATGACCGATAGAAAATTTTCATGACACAGAATGGATTATTCCAAATTCATCTACTATACTGTCCAATATTTTACAATAAACAATTGATACTTCCACGGATGCGCATGGGGCACGTGAATTGACAAGATTCTTTTAAACAACACAAAACGATTGACGAGTGCTGAATCATAAAAAAAGTCACAAAATTGATTTTAAATAAATGACTAAGACATACAAAATGTGATGACAACTTACAGTAGAGTCTGATGTTGCTTTAACATTAAAAGTGACATTTTTATTCTTCATCTGATATTACAATTCGCCAATCATCAATTCATTTTTCCTTGTGTTAGATGCTGTAACGGCCTACAATAGTAGATAATATCAACTATGATCCTCTTGAAAAGTGAGGTGGATTCTTAAGAGCGAGATGACACTGCGAGCTACTCCTGGTAGCGCCAGAAACTACAAGGAAGATGACCGTCAACAACCTACCGGGAGAAGTCTCCGGTAAGACCCTCCGACGATCAAGTCAATGTCCAGTGGAGAGGAAAAATTGGAGAAGAACTGTAGCTGAAATGAATTGCGCGTACCTGCGGACAAAGGGGGGAGAGCCTTATATAACCGAGGGAGCCGACAACCTCTGCCTCCCTTTCTGCCACATTTCATCTTAGGTGAGGACAAGATCAGAGGCAATTGTCAGCTCGCCGACTGGCGCCGCCCATCGTGACACATGCAGGGGGTGTCATGGTACGGACTGTCAGAGTTTGTCGGGTAGGTGTTGTGTCAGTGGGATATTCATGATTCTCACACGAGTGGTGTCAAGCTCGAGCCGACCTGCGCCAACTCATGTACACACTTTATCAATGTAGTGACAAAGGACAGGTACTGCCCTAGATAAGGACAACACCCGAGTCGGAGCGCCGATCGGCCACCCCGAGTGAGATGTCGATATGCAACTACCGATATACCAATCGCAGCACTTGTACCACGCCGAGTCGTGCGGTATTCGGACTTAGCTCGGCAGACTTGTCCCTCGAAAAATAGTCATTATAATATGAGGAGCGTTGCCGAATGACCTGTTGGAGCAATCGGCCCTAAGATGGTCCGGTGTGACCATGGGTTTTGATGTTTGGGCAAAGGGTTTAAGTTAGGTTCACCCTTGTGTATTTGATATACGTATGTTGAGTGTGCAGATTGTACAGGTACGCAGATGGACTTGACTGGACGGCCTCAGTACGGTGAAGGATGGCATGGAGGCAAGCTGGAGGCTTGTGTGCGCATCTGAGGGACCTTGGAGTGCAGGGACAATGAGCTGAGGGGCGCGGACTTCGAGGCATGCGTGAAGGATGACATGGAGGCAAGTTGGAGGCTTGCGTGCATCCGAGGGACGGGAGCCGAAGATGAAGAGGGCGCGAAAGCAACAGTCGAGGATGCGGAGGAGGAGTCAGTCGAGTCGTGAGGGTCGAGTGTTGTGTGAATGTACTCGGGAAGGGTTTCAGCTAGGGATCAGTCGACTGCTCTGGGGGCAGTCGACTGGTAGGTGACTGGTGAGCTGGCTGAGAATTCGAACGTTGGGGTGCAACGGTCGAATTTGGCTGGCACCAGTCGACTGCCCTGGGGGCAGTCGATTGGTAGCAAGAAATCAGCCCCGAGTCCTATTTAAAGAGGACTTCGTGGTGGCTGAGTTTCTTGATGAAACAAGCTTGGTTAAGGCTTGTTAGTAGTCTCTAGAGTCCAGATCGTGTGCTTGGTGCTGTGGCGAGGTTTCTCCACCCATAAGGAGCGACGAGGACTAGCCGGAGGTTATCCGGGGAGTGATCCACCGACGGATTCTTGGATTAGTCACCCGGCCGGAGTGGATACCAAGTAAATAATCTTTGTTAGCGTTGTTTGTTCTTTTTATTATTGTTTCCGCTGTGCAACTAACAACGCAGGTACAAGAAAGATCCGAGATACGCTATTCACCCCCCTCTAGCGTACCAGAACGATCCTAACAATTGGTATCAGAACAAGGACTGCTCTTGATCGGACTAACCGCCGAGAGAGTACACGCTAGAGGAGAAGAACGATGGAAGACAAACTTGGGGACAACATCTACACTCCGCCGGCCTACGACCATGAAGACTTCGGGCATTGGAAGTCAAGAATGGAGACGTGGCTGATGATGGAGTGGGAGTGCATGATGGTGCTTGAAAAACCATTTGAAATTCCAAGAGACAAGCATGGGAAGAAGCTCCGCCCAAGATATTGGACTCAAGAACAACAAGGGCAATCAAAGGCAAATGAGAAGGTAATGAGTATATTAATAAATCTTTTGTCTAACAACATTTTGAGTGTCGTAGGGAATTATAAGAATGCACACGAATTATGGACCAAGTTGGTGGAATTTCATAAAAACCCTACACAAGATCAAGTGGTGGAAGAGTCTAAGGAAATGAGCTCAATAACTCACGAGGAAGAAGAAGTGTCAACTTCTTCAAGTGAGGAGGAGGAGCTAAGTGAAAGATCATCGACCTCCTCAAGAGAAGAAGAAGAGGTCACCACCTCAAGGATTGAGGGAGAGGAGAGACCCTTATCTACACATGATCAAGAGGAAGCCTCCACATTGTCAAAAGTTGAAGAAGTAGTCAACCTAGCATCTACCTCCACCAAAGCCAGGAGAAAGGACCACATTACATGCTTTAGGTGTAATGAAAAGGGGCACTACAAGGACAAGTGCCGAAAAGGTAAAAGAGAGGTAACTTCTAAACCCGGGTCTATTCGATTTGAATCTTACATAAATTGTAGGAATGGAGGAGCCCAAGAACGGAGGAAGAAGATTAGATGCTTTACATGTGGAGAGATGGGGCACTTTCACACCAAGTGTCCTAGAAAAAGTGAGCTAAAGAAAATGGAGCACTTGAGGAGATGGGAGAATGAAGGAAGAAAGAAGAGAAGAAGCCCACATCAAGGAGGAGCACCAAAGGTAAGGAAGGTAACTTCTAACCTTAAGCTAAAATGTAATTCAATTTCAAACTCTTCCTTGCATTCTAAAAATCATGTAAATCACTCATTCATGCATGCTAGAAATTATGAAAATTGCTTAATGGTACATAACTTTGGATTTAAGTACAATGATAGGAATAAGGATAACAAGGTAGATCACCACCCTAGAAAAAGCATGCATCATGATAGGCTTAAGACCTATGCATACAAGGCTAAAGGCATTAACCCCAAGGAAGGGAAACATATGCCTAGGAAAGTGGATAGGTCTAGGAATGTCCAAGGTGGACATATGGACTTTAGGGTTCAAGGCCAAGAAAGGGAAAATCAAGCCTTGAGGGCAAGGCTTGATACATTAGAAAAAGCTCTAGAAAGATTCACGGTTAGATCTAAGGGCTTAGACATGGTGTTGGGTAGCATCAAACCCAACTATGATAAATCTGGATTGGGGTACCGATCTAAGACCTCTAAGGGCAATGGAAAGAAGTATGTTGGGAAAACATACAATCTTAGTAAGGAGGGAAGGTCCAAGGATGGCAAGGGGATGTCATCTAAGGGTAAAAAGAGTGACCTAACCGAGAGCAAGGTGTCCAAGGTTAAAAAGGTCAATTTTGTAGGCCAAGAGTCACAGGTGGCACACCGGTGTGGCCTAGTATGGATTGAGTCACCTAGGGAGGTGGCTAAGGCTAAGAGCTCAAGGAGGAGCTCTAGAAGCCTTTGAGGTCCATGGTAGATGGATCTCAAAAGTTTCTCGCTTAGGAAATTAGGTGAAATGTGTCAAAAAGGTTGGAAGACTTGGATAAGTCTTACTCCTAGATTTTAGCACATTAAAATGAGAATTTAGGGAGAAAAAGGTGAAAAGAGAGTTAAAATTCATAAATTTGAGGTTTAATGGTGGAACATCATATAATTCAATGATATAAATGAGTTATGATCAAGGAGAAGTGGATGCATTGAAGAGAAGTGAGAATTAGCACTTTTAGGATGAGCTCATTTGATACTTTTTAGAAGAAGTAGGATTTCGTACCAATCTTGGGATTTGGAGTACATTTATTTGGAAATATATTTTTCCCAAGTAGATATTGGTTTCACAAATCTCCCCACAAAATTTCATATTTTTTGGAGATTTGTAGAATTTTTAGGGCATTTCTGAAAGTTGGATGAAAAACCTGAAATTCAGGTGGCAGTCGATTGCCCATTTGGGCAGTCGACTGCTATCAGCCCAAAAACTTTCTGTGAAGTTTGGCAGTCGACTGATGGTCTGGGCAGAGTGTTAATAAGTGATTTCTGAAGGGTTTTTCAGAAACACTTGGAATTATGGATGAACCTTAGAGTTGAGGATAATTCCTTGTGTCAATTTGAAAGGGTTAGAAGAGGCAAACACAAGGAATAATGACTTGATTTCAAAATGCCAAATCTTTTAAGGAATTTAGATGTGTACCAAAAGTCAAACACACTTGATATTTTCATGATATCATACTTTTCTAGGATAGGGTATATCCTAGCAAGTGTGCTTGCAAACCTTAAAGTTTTTAGACTTTTGTTGAGTTCTCTTTGGCATTTAGGGAAAGATTGTCTCGGGCAATGCTATAAGAGTGTCAAAGGGGGAAGAACTTGGGTGTTGGGTTGTGTATGACTCAACGTGGTGTCTAGGAGGTTAAGTTGGGTAGAACTTGACCTGGGAAAAATGAAAATTGGGAGAAGGCATGGGTAAAGGGGGAGGTTGCCTCCTAGTTGCCTTGATTTTCATTTTGAAATTTTTGGATTGTGTGTCAAACTTGGGAATGGTGATAGATACATGGGTAGATGTATTTTTCCCAAGTAGGTATGGGTACCACAAAGTTCTCCACGAAATTTGAGAATTTTTGGAGATTTGTGAAATTTCTGGCGCATTTCTGAAAATGGCCAGAAAAGACTAAAATCAGAGTATCAGTCGACTGCCCATTTGGGCAGTCGACTGCCAGAGGCTGATTTGGGTATCAGCAGTTGGTTTGGGGTCCAAATGACAAGGAACAAGTGTATGGGGGTCTAGTACACTGTGTTGAGAGTCATTGGGAATTTAAGGAACCAATAATTGGGTAATTATTGGGTTCTTTTTTATGTATGGCAAAGGGGGAGAAATATTGTGTTTAAGTGGGAAACCAATACCTTTGCTAGAAAGAAACCCTAGGTTTAGGAGGAGCTAAGTTTGAGGGGGAGCATGGCTGCTCCCTTCTTGGCGTAAGGGGAACCTTGGAGAGGTTCTTAAAAAGCCTTTGTAAGTCCAATATAGGGGGAGCTTGGGAGAAGCTTTAAAAAGCCCGGTTTGTGTGGAAAAATCCTAGCTTGGAGGGCTAGGTGGGAAAATTCCTAACTTAGAGGGTTAGGTGTGGAAAAATTCCTAGCTTGGAGGGCTAGGTGTAAAAATCCTAACTTGGAGGGTTAGGTGGTGAAATTCCTAGTTTGGAGGGCTAGGTGTAAAATTCCTAACTTGGAGGGTTAGGTGTAGGATGCCTTGGGATAGGATCCAGTTATGCATTGCATACGCATTCATTTAGCATGGTTTTTGCTACTTACTATTATCTTGCTTTCCTAACTTAAACGGATTGCCAAACATCAAAAAGGGGGAGATTGTTGGAGTAATCGGCCCTAAGATGGTCCGGTGTGACCATGAGTTTTGATGTTTGGGCAAAGGGTTTAAGTTAGGTTTACCCTTGTGTATTTGATATGCGTATGTTGAGTGTGCAGGTTGTACAGGTACGCATATGGACTTGACTGGACGGCCTCAGTACGGTGAAGGATGACATAGAGGCAAGCTGGAGGCTTGTGTGCGCATCTGAGGGACCTTGGAGTGCAGGGACGATGAGCTGAGGGGCGCGGACTTCGAGACATGCTTGAAGGATGACATGGAGGCAAGTTGGAGGCTTGCGTGCATCCGAGGGACGGGAGCCGAAGATGAAGAGGGTGCGAAAGCAACAGTCGAGGCTGCGGAGGAGGAGTCAGTCGAGTCGTGAGGGTCGAGTGCTGTGTGAATGTACTCGGGAAGGGTTTCAGCTAGGGATTAGTCGACTGCCCTGGGGGCAGTCGACTGGTAGGTGGCTGGTGAGCTGGCTGAGAATTCGAACGTTGGGGTGCAACGGTCGAATTTAGCTGGCACCAGTCGACTGACTTGGGGGCAGTCGACTGGTAGCGAGAAATCAGCCCCGAGTCCTATTTAAAGAGGACTTCGTGGTGGCTGAGTTTCTTGACGAAACAAGCTTGGTTAAGGCTTGTTAGTAGTCTCTAGAGTCCAGATCGTGGGCTTGGTGCTGTGGCGAGGTTTCTCCACCCATAAGGAGCGACGAGGACTAGCCGGAGGTTATCCGGGGAGTGATCCACCGACGGATTCTTGGATTAGTCACCCGGCCGGGGTGGATACCACGTAAATAATCTTTGTTAGCGTTGTTTGTTCTTTTTATTATTGTTTCCGCTGTGCAACTAACAACGCAGGTACAAGAAAGATCCGAGATACGCTATTCACCCCCTCTGGCATACCAGAACGATCCTAACATGACCGCCCTGAGTCGGGCACTCAGCGTTTTCGAGTAGGGCTAGCCCAGACTACAGGAGGGGATCCAAATTAATATTCAGATTTATATATTTAGGTTTTTTTAATTGGTTATATATTTTTTTTAATTTGTTCCTAAATCTTAGGAAACCAAGTCTTGTTGGTTAAATTTGTTCCTAAATTTTAGGAGACTAAGTCTGGTTGGTTTAGAGTTTTTTTAGGGATATGAGTGCTATATAAACTCATGCTTAGATGATGTTTAGGACAAGTTTTTTAGATATTAAATCAATTTGCTTCGTTTAAGCTACGTTACTACTATATCTCTATTTTTCTCTTCTCGCTCTTGTTTTTCTCAATAAGGTTTAAGCCCAGTTTTGACTACTCCTTATCTCGTTATTACTTTCTTATTTTTTTCTCGTAAATCTCTCTAAAACTTCTCGCCCCAGAATAATCTATATTCTGCCCGGCGTCAGTTGGTATCAGAGCTCATTAAGATCCAATGGAGGGTCATCGTGGGCATGGCCGCGGTCACAACAGGCAGGTTCCGATTGAGGAAGCCCAGCACCATAATCGTAGTATCCAAGATATAATGATGATTGAGGATTTACAAAAGCAAGTTGCAGAATTAACCCAGTGTTTGGCAGCGCTGGATCTTGAAGATCGTGAGATCTCTAATGGTAACTCTGAGTCTCCTTTCGAAAACCCGTATCATCGTCATGCTACATATCGGGAACACCATGGTCGAGAGGAACGATTTGGGGACTTTGGTTTCCGAGTGGATCTTCCTGATTTTTTTGGCACATTACAAGCGGAAGGCTACGTTGATTGGATCAACGAAGTAGAGAGGATTTTTGAATATAAAGAAGTACCTGATCACATCAAAGTAAAGTTGGTCGTTATCAAGTTAAAAGATCGAGCTTCAGCATGGTGGGAGCAACTTCGACGATCACAGGAGAGACAAGGTAAATCCAAAATCACTTATTGGGAAAAAATGAAGAAACTAATGAGAACGCAATTTCTTCCCTTCGGCTACACCTAAACATTGTATCAATGACTCCATACCTTGAGGCAAGGAGCTAGAACCGTTGACGACTATACAGAGGAATTCTATCAACTTATTGCTCGGAATGATTTGTTCGAGACCGAGGAGCAGATAGTAGCACAATATTTAGGGGTATTACGTCAACCCTTACAAGACACCCTGAGCCTTCACTCACTCTAGACCATTTCGGAGGCCTATCAGTGAGCCTTTATTGAGGCAATCGACCCAAGAATGATCGGGAAGATCATGATTTTGATGTGTGTGCCAATAAGTTTAAGGTTAGGGTTTTGTGTTGTATTTGATGTGTTTGATTGAGCTTGCAAGACTTGGAAAATATATCCGAGGAACAAGAGCCGAGGGAACAGAGCTCCAAGTGCAAGCCGGGAAGTGGACTTCAAGGGCACACGTGAAGGGTCGCATGGAGGCAAGCCAAGGAAGGCTTGTATGCGCATCTGAGGGACGATAGCCAGAGGAAGAAAACTTCAAGGGGCGAGCCAAGAAAGCATACCTGAAGGCATACGTGAAGGAGAGAGTTTTGAGAGGTTGTAAGTGAGAATGAAGGTTGGGCAGTCGACTGGCCAAAGGACAGTCGACTGCCAAAACTCACAGAGAGTTTACAGCCTCATACCAGTGGACTGCCCCAGGGCTAGTCGACTGGTAACCTCGAAAAACTAGTTGTTGGCTAGCATTTAAAGCTAGATCAGTCGACTGCCAAATGGGCAGTCGACTGGTGGGGGTCTGGTCAGCTTGTTAAGTTGTCTTGTTCTCTTATTTACAGGGGACTTTTTTGCACGAGTGGGGTACGGTTCTTCACTGTACCGAAGTGCTGCTAGTGCTCCGTTTGATCTACTCTTCCTCTAGTCTTCATCGTGATCTTGTAAAGAGGAAGAAGACAACGTTTGTAAAGGTTTCTCCACCTTTGAAGGAGGATATCATAGTGGAGAGTGTGCAACTGTATGGATTCTTGGATTAGTCACCCATTGGGTGGATACCAAGTAAAAGTACTGTGAGTTAGCATTGAATCTTATTGTTTTCATTATATTTTATATTGTGCTAACCGTATTGTAAAGAAAAGCCGAGCCATCGATCCTAACAGCCTTGACAGTTGAAAAACAACTAAACCGAAGACCGATGACTAGGAGCGATCAAAACAATCGAGTTGTTTGCCCTCAAGAGTTGCGCCCTTCTCAGCAGCCACCACAGGGTAACCCTAAGACCACTATCAAGTGTTTTCGATGTGGTGAGCAGGGGCATCGAGCTTCGGAGTGTAAAAGATCCCCAGATAAAAAAAACAAGACTCTGCTAGTTGAGGAAGACATAGAGGATGAACCCGAACAGATTGATGAGCCGATTTATGATGACGAGGTTCTTTATGGCGATGGTCATGAGACTCTCGTAGTACGCAAGAGCCTACTGGTCCATAAGGAAGAATCTGAAGATGATTGGCTGAGAACCAACATCTTTCACACGACGTGCACGGTTGCAGACAAAGTTTGCAAGATGATCATTGATAGTGGAAGTGTGAAAATATTGTATCCGAAGAAGCTGTTCAAAAGCTACAGTTGAGGACAGATCGTCATCCAAAACCCTACAAGTTATCATGGCTAAGTAAAGGAAGTGAGGTAACTGTAGATAGATGGTGTCTTTTATCTTTTTCTATTGGCAGCAAGTATTATGATCGAACATGGTGTGATGTTGTGTCAATGGACGCATGTCACGTATTGTTGGGACGACCGTGGCAATATGATTGCAGCGTCATTCATGATGGGCGGAAGAACACAGACACCCTCAGCATCAAAGGGAGGAACATCGTATTGGCTCCCCGATGAGAAGGAACCCCTTCAAATTTGGTAACCAATAATTCTACACTACTTTCTATGTCCAGATTTTTGAATGAGATGAAGCACAGATGTAAAATACGGCTATTCGAAAATCCGGACCAGAAAATTCTTGAGATTTTTCCGGATTGAGTTTAGGGTTTCCGACCCTACGAGAGGAGCTCCAGGGGTTTTATTGTAAAACTTAAAACTTATCAAGGGTTTCGAATAAACTCTTAAATTGAGAGGGTAATTAATTTAACCCTAGAGATTTAATGAGAGGGATTATATTAAATAGGAGGGTCAAATGGCAAAAACCCCTTACCCTAAGAGCAAGGTTGGAGTTTCTAAAATTGGAGGGGCCTTTTTGTAAAAAGCCCCTCACTTAAAACTTTTCATTCGTAGTCGCCCGCAGCCAAAGCCGCAGACACCCGACTCCTTGCTACTCTCGTGCCCTAGCCGCCGCCTAACTCGCAGCCAAGGCTCGACTGCTTCCTCCTCTTCATTCCCCCGCAGCAGTCGACCCTCTCTTCCTCTCCTCGTCTGCCCTAATCGCAGCCAAACCGACGCCACCTGCCTCCTCATCTCTTGCCGCGTCCAGCCCCGGTGGATCCTTGTTCGAATAGCTCGACACAGCCATCGACAGTCGAGGAGTCGATCCCTTTTCGTTCTTCACGCGCGTGTGGAGCTGCGTCACCAAGCCAATCTTTGCTTGGCTGTCGATTGGGTCATTCAGTTGCGGGCGCCGTGATCTAAAGCCAGGAAGGCCCAGAGCCGATTAGAAGAAGAGGAAGGGCACGCTGATGAGTCATTGGATTATCTTCTCTTAACCAAATTGATCCCCGCCTGATTTGAGCAGTGCAGTGTCAACAAGCTCGTGGGTAAGAGCTGTAATGTTGAGATTTCTATCATAGTTCTTGTTTTTGGAATTTCTGGGATGTATGTATGGATGAATGGGTGCAGTTCGATCACTGTAATGGAATAGGATTCCTTTGTGTTGAATCGGTTTTATGTTTTGATAGCAATTTGGTTTCGAATCGCGCTGTTGTGGATTAGGTGTTGTTTTGCTCAGTTTTATGGATTCTGCAATGAAGCCGTGAACTATAGATTTGGGTAATGGATTGTTGCATTTGGTAGGGATTTCTTCTGTTCCGGGCTTCCTTGGAGTTGTGTGTTTGATTTGGATTAAGTCTTAGGTTGATAATGAGATCTTGATGGGTAGCTGATTTGGGTTTCCTTCATCTTGCGATTTTGGTTTTTGCTATGGGAATACTTGTTAGATTTGGGTTTGGTGTTCTTGTTACTTTAATCAACAGGTGATTGAGTGTGTTGGATTGGAATTGTAGTGTTGATTGTAAAACCTTATGTGGGTGTGTTTGTGTTCCTGCTCTTGGATTAACAAGTTATTGTGGGATGATATGGAATTGGGTTCTTTGAGATTAGTTTTGTAGAGCTGTAATGGTGGATTCTGTGCTTCTCTACTGCGAGCATCTTTTTGGATAATATGATCTTGTTAGAGCATGATTAGATTGGGTTGTGGGTGATTGTGTATCAGGGGTGTTTGAAGCTTACCATTACTGTGAGTTTTGGAAATTATTTGATCTGTTTTGATGGAGTTGGCAGGAAGTTATAAAGGGGTTAAACCTAAACCCAATATAGCAAGGGTTAACTATTTGTTTAAAGGTAATTAAATAAAATACGAGGGTTAAGATAATCCTAATGTGGTTTAGGGACTTGTTAGCTGGTTACTATTCTTTGTAATAACGATTTAAATATGTCCTTTGATACAGGGCGTTGATTGGACTTCTGCATGGGAGGTTCTTATTTGATACGGGCTACTTCTACTCTCTGGAGGCGGGTACCCTTTGACTTATCTCTTATGATATTGTCATTTTGTTATGCATAGACTGTTATAGATAGCAGTAAGATTATACGCTACCCCTGTTTGTTTATGCTTGTTCTGGATACTTGTTTATCCCTGAGTTATTATGCTGTTAGTTCCATACAGTCTCGGATATTGTCATATCTATACGTATTCTTAGATATCGTGATGTATTTCTTGCATTTGACATGAGGGATCTGTAGATTTCGGCCAGCATACCTTGTAGGTCACCAGTATTTCCTGTTATAGGAATTCAGGCTGAGACTTAGTATACTGAGAACTTGGTGAGGGAGGTATGTGTTTCTATCATACACCATCTCTGCATTATTGCATGCTGACCCACGCGGATGTTGTGGACGATGTCCTGACTGGGTACAGGTTGTCACAGCTCTACCCACGCGGACGTTGTGGACGATCCTGACTGGGACTAGGGGTGACACATGTCATTGCATCAGGGTGCTTTATATGTTTGGGGCATGCACCATCCTTGCATTATTGCATGCTGACCCACGCGGACGTTGTGGACCATGTCCTGACTGGGTACAGGTTGTCACAGCTCTACCCACGCGGACGTTGTGGACGACGATCCTGACTGGGACTAGGGGTGACACATGTCATTGCACCATGTGCATATTTTGCATTGTGCATTGTTTGCTGCACTTGTTTGACATTGCATATTCTGGAGACCTGTTATCTGTGATTATATGTCTATTGGGATTCCACTGGTATTTCTTACCCTCTGTACAGGTTAGATGGATTCAGGTATGTATCTACCTCAGTATGTTCAGTACTAGTCTTTCCCTACTGTTGATATGAGTCTGTATTAGCTGAACTCTTATTGTTGGTATAACCTTCTATGCACATCTGTTGGGTATTCGCTGAGTTTATGGACTCACACCGTTGCCATATATTTTTATTTCAGGTTGAGATACTTGGAGTCGCCAGAAGAGCCCAGCAGCCAGTCCCTACCCATCGTGACGACAGGGTTATGTGTTTGTACTAGACAGTGTATTTGTTTCATATGTCCTTAGCGATTTGTATATGTATTACAAGTGTGTCGTGTGCCCTAAGGGGTTGTTGTATTGGTTGTTCTGTCCTAAGTTGGACCGGTCCGCAGTCAGGTATGATTTACCTAGTTGTCTGGTATTTATATGTTGTGTTTATATCTATTTTGAGGCCTGAGGCCAATTAAACTGCGTGGTCGTGTTCTGTGTATGTGTAAATTGTCCGCCGGACAGGGGAGGTGTTGTCCGATTTTATATTGGATCAGCGGCTCCTGGGTTTCGGGGCGTGACAACAGAGATGTAGTCTATGCTTTGCTTTCTTTCAAAAGCAATGTAATAGACCCGGACTCGGATCTACCAGCTGAAGTGCAACAACTCTTATCAGACTTCGCTGAGTTGATGGTCGAAAACCTTCCTCCAGGACTTCCCCCTATGAGAGATATTCAACACCAGATTGATCTCGTCCCGGGGTTAAGCTTGCCTAACCGACCAACTTACCGTCTTAACCCTAAGGATGCCGAAGAGCTACAACGACAAGTTATGGAGCTATTGAGACAAGGCTATATTCGTGAGAGTATGAGCCCCTGTGCAGTCCCTGCCCTACTTGTACCCAAGAAAGATGGTTTATGGCACATGTGTGGTGATAGCCGAGCTATCAACAAAATCACAGTGAAGTATAGATTTCCGATTCCTCGTTTAGATGATATATTGGATCAACTTTCTGGTTCTAAGATCTTCTCCAAGATCGATCTTAGGAGTGGATACCACCAGATTCGAATCAAGCCAGGAGATGAATGGAAGACAATCTTCAAGACACAACATGGGTTGTACGAGTGGATGGTCATGCCTTTTGGACTGTCCAATTGTCACGCCCCCAGAGGCTCGGGCTCGCTCGAAAATCGGGCAACACCTCCCCTGTACGGCGGACAATCTGAAACTCATACATACATCACTACACACATAATTTGGCTTAGCCACACTCGGTTGGCAATCATACCATCACAACCACGCAGTTAAATATTATAATTGACAAATAGTAAACACAATAAATAATTCTGTATATATAAGCGCAACAAACCGAAATCCAACAGAAATAAATAAATACATGTCTAACGAAAAATCAAATATTATCCGAAACGATAATAAAATAAAAAACGACCCTGATACTATAAAACGACCACGAGTGTACGAAAAACCACTAAATCTAATACTCAAACTGGGAGACTGGCAGCTGGATCCCCTCCTGGCAGCACGAGACACAACTATCGACCTGAAACAAAAAAAAAAAGAGCGAGGGGTGGTGAGTTCCGGGTGGAACTCTGCGGGTATAGGAACAGATAAATGCATGGTATATAAAAGGGTAAAACAAGCATAAAGACAGCCAAAGGGTATACAGTCTCCGGAATAAAGAACATAAAAAAAATGCATCTATATAAATAAAACATACCTGCAGACCATGTAACAAGTAGGGGCAAAATAAAAAATCCCCTCTAACACCTCCATAAACGGCTGATACTGTCGAATATATCCAGATCATATAAAATGCAAATCATAACCGTATATGCATGTCAATCAAAGGCAACAAGTCATAGCTCAAACAAATGTAGCAAACACAAGCAAAATGCACAATGCACAATATGCATATAATGTCATGACCTGCACTGTACACACACCAACCACCATTAGGTTGAGTGGGCAAGATACAAGCGCCAAGCACCTGTGGCTATGCAAATACACCACGATAACCGTGGCAATGATATGAAAAACCCCGAAGCACCTGTGGGGACTCCTAACACCTGTGGAGTATCAACTGTTTGCACACAACTCCAACTGAGCGTGGCACAACAGGAAACTATACCCGACGACCCGTCTCAACCACCATGGAGCCCGCGATCGTCGGCCTGAATGCTATGATGCATGACACTATTATATACCACCTCCATCAAACCCAAAACCATGCGAAACAGAGAACACCAATAGCACCAAAATAAGGAAACATACGAAAAGCACAAATTAACACCAAAGTAAATAAACATGCACTAAGCTACTGGGTAAGGTTACCTAATGTCAATCAAACCCTAGATAGGTCAAATGATTATTCTATAGTACACGCGGTACTTTTTAGATCAGAAGCCAAAAGATGAGACTGTATAACTAAACAATTTGAAATTATCACACAAAGGTCAAGCACGAATAAGTATCAAGCTGGAAAACAAGGCAAATAGATTTAAGATAAAGCAAACCTACTCAGGAAGTAAAACGACCATGCATTTAAGATAAACGAAACTACAAGAATCAAGGGAGAAGTACCCGCCTGTAAATGTAGAATACCATATCCATTTTCAAGTCCAAAGATCACATCGAGCTCCAATCCTACAAATAAAAATAGGAAACTAAGTACCTACCATCATCGTATCATCCTATTAATTAACTAATTACCTTCTTACTAATCTCAACCCTTATTCGTTAATTAATAAATCAACTAGTTAATTAATTAGCAATCTAATTAATCCATTAACCCATTTTGCCACCCTCACCTCACCATTGATTTCTAAATCAGCTGATAAGTCACCTTAATCATTTAATTAACCTGCTAATAATTTAAATCGCTTATCCTCTTGATTAAACACCATCTCCTCAATTAATCCATTACTAATTCATTAATCCACCTATCAATCGGTATCTTCTTTTAATTGACCTGTTAATTGAAGCTAACAGAATTCAATCAAACCAAATACACTTCCAAATCAAATTGCTTCGCTACCTATAAGGCTATAACCCTTCTTCTTCGACAAGGGCTCACGACAGTGGCGTTGTGGTGTCGGCGTCTCCTCTGTTCAGCGTCCGGCGAGGTCAACCCAGCCAGTGCTTGGCGACAGGAAAGAAGAAGAAAGGATCGCCGGTATCTGGCTCTCATCGATTGACAGAGGAGCACGGATAGTAACGCACCGGCAAGGGTAGGGCGGCCGGCGGCGGACCTTGGCGTCAAGGATCCGAGAGAGAGGAAGGCGGTGACTCAGGGCTTCACGTGTGAAGGAGCGTTGTTGTCGTCGGCCTGCTTCCGTGGAGAGGAGAGGTAAGGCGGCTGAAGTCCCCTACTGCGACAACGGTAGAGCGGCGCCGACAGTTCCTCCGCGTGCGAAGCTAGGTCTCGGATCCAGGGCGAGAAGAAGCGGCGCCCTTTCCGCTGTCTTCGCGAGCGCGAAGAGAGGAGGAGACAAGGGCGGCGGCGGCTCAAGGAGGGCTGACTCAACTTTGGCGAACGGCGAACGGCGAATGGCGAACGACGACCGGCTGGGAAGAGATCGGCGGCGTCGAGCGGAGAGAAGGGGAAGGGATCGGGTGAGGGCTAGGGCACGGCAAATAATACTTATTTATAAGGGAGAAGATATATATATATATATATATTAATTTCTAAATTTGAACTATTCCTTAAATAATTCCAAACTAACCTATTTTATGTCAATTATTCCCACAAACTTTTCCAATAATATCAGAAAATTATTCCAAACCTTTTTCCTCTAATTATTTCTAATTTTTAATTCCTATTTATGATGATTTTATTTAAATTTATATATGTATTCATATATATTATTTTATTCTATACATTTATTTACTATTATTATTTTTTTACCGTATTTTACACCAATGCCCCCCGCACGTTCATAAGTTTCATACATCAGGTCTTGCGGCCTTTCCTGGGAAGATTCGTAGTTGTATACTTTGACGACATCCTTATTTATAGTTCGACGAGGGCTTTACAGCTTGATTACCTCCGAATTGTTTTTAAGAAGTTAAAGGCGGAATCCTTGTTCGTCAACAAAAGGAAGTGTTCTTTTTTCACGACTACTGTTTCTTTTCTTGGATTTATAGTGTCTACTGAGGGTGTCCGTGCAGATCCATCAAAGATAGAGGCAATCTTAGAGTGGCCACAACCAAAAACCATTCATGACGTCGAAGTTTCCATGGATTGGCCTTTTTCTATTGTCGGTTCATTCAGAACTTTAGTACCTTAATTGCTCCTATAACTGAGTGCCTCAAGGAGCGCGAGTTCAAGTGGAGTGAAGCAGCTATGACTAGTTTTCAGCTGGTGAAACAAAAGATGATCGAAGCACCTGTTCTAACACTTCCAGATTTCGACAAACTGTTCGAAGTAAACTGTGACGCATCTAGCATTGGCATTGGTAGTGTTCTAAGTCAATCAGGACGCCCTATTGCCTTCTTCAGTGAGAAACTATCTGGTGCCAAGAAAAATTATTCTACTTATGACCTGGAATTCTATGCTATTGTGCACTCCTTAAAACATTGACGCCATTATCTCGTGTAGAAGGAATTTATCTTATTCACAGATCATGAGGCTTTGAAGTACATCAACAGCCAACATAAGTTGAGTAGTCGACACACTAAGTGGGTAAATTACTTGCAGGAGTTCACCTTTACACTGAAGCATCAATCAGGGAGTCTCAATCGCGTTGCAGATGCTCTAAGCCGTCGTTCCTCCCTGCTTACTACCATGAAAATTAGGATTGCTGGCTTTGAAACTTTCTCAAATATGTATTCTGCTGATCCCTCCATTGGTAAGATATTTCAAGAGGTAACTAATGGTTTTCGCAATGATTTTATTCTGCATAATGGCTACCTATTTCGTGGACTACAATTATGCATTCCAGACTGTTCCTTAAGGCAACACATTATCAGAGAACTTCACAATAAAGGACACTTCGGCCGAGATAAGACATTAGCCCTTATCTCTTCTGACTTCTATTGGCCTATGCTTACCAGCGATGTAGCTCTTTTTGTGGATGGTTGCTTTGTCTGTCAGCAATCTAAGGGAACCCTCACCAATGCCGGTTTGTATACTCCCTTACCTATTCCCAAAGTTTCTTGGTGCGACGTCAGCATGGATTTCGTATTGGGTTTACCCCGCACCCAACGGACTTCCGATTCTATTCTAGTTGTGGTGGACCGATCTCCAAGATGGCTCACTTCGTACCATGCAGAAAAACCATGGATGCTGTTCGGATTGTCTCCCTTTTCTTCAAAGAGATTGTGCGTTTACACGGTATTCCTCAAACTATTACTTCAGATCATGATACTAAATTTGTTAGTCAATTTTGGAAGAGTTTATGGGGAAAACTAGGTACGAAGTTAAACTTCAGCAGTGTCTATCACCCTCAGACAGATGGTCAGACTGAGGTAGTGAACCGGAGCTTGGGAAATCTTCTAAGATGTCTCACAGGAACCAATCCAAAGCAATGGGATCTAGTTTTACCTCAAGCAGAATTCACATACAACAGATCAAAGAACAGGACCACTGGATTGAGCCCTTTCGAAGTTATTTATGGACGAAACCCATCCGGGATATTGGATTTAGTCCCTATTTCACATCTAAGACAAGCTAACCCCAAGGCTGAGGAGATGGCCGAGCATCTTCGGGTCATTCATGAGCAAGTTAAGCAGGCTATTCAAGAAAGCAACACCGAGTACAAGATCAAAGCAGATCGATATCGACGTCGGGTCCTTTTTGACGTTGGTGATATGGTTTGGGCTGTATTAACTCGAGATCACTTTCCTATTGGTGAATACAACAAGCTCAAAGATAAAAAAATTGGACATTGTGAGATACTAGAAAAGATTAATGATAATGCCTACAGGTTGCGTCTTCCTAGTTACTTAAAAACTTCTGATGTTTTTAATGTGAAACACTTAAGTCCTTGTGCTATGGAGTCGGATACACTCACCCTAAACTCGAGGACGAGTTCTCTTCAACTCCGGGAGACTGATGCAGGAGGGGGATCCAAAATAATATTCAGATTTATATATTTAGGGTTTTTTTAATTGGTTATATATTTTTGTTTAGTTTGTTCCTAAATCTTAGGAAACCAAGTCTTGTTGGTTAAATTTGTTCATAAATTTTAGGAGACTAAGTCTAGTTGGTTTAGAGTTTTTTTAGGGATATGAGTGCTATATAAACTTATGCTTAGATGATGTTTATGACAAGTTTTTTAGATATTGAATCAATTTGCTTCGCTTAAGCCACGTTACGGCTATATCTCTATTTTTCTCTTCTCGCTCTTGTTTTTCTCAATAAGGTTTAAGCCCAGTTTGGCTACTCCTTATCTCGTTATTACTTTCTTATTTTTTCCTCATAAATCCCTCTGAAACTTCTCGCCCCAGAATAATCTATATTTTGTCCGGCGTCACCGCCCTGAGTCGGGCACTCGGCGTTTTCGAGTAGGGCTAGTCCAGACTACACCGGCTAGTCACCTGCTCAGACAACCCGGCCCGAGTGGAACTCGGGCCCCTAGCCCTGGCTTGCCACGTCGAGCTGTCCGAGTACACACGACCCTAACCTATCCTTATGAGGTGCCAGGCCGGTCGACTGAGCTATACGTAAGCTCGGCCGGGATTATAAGCATCCCCCTCGAGTCTAATCGAAGGAGGCGTCGAGTTCGACTGACTTCAGGACAAGCCTGACACAACCGCATAAGATGATCGACTAACCGAGCCCCTGGCTCAATTGCCTGACTACCAAACGACGTGCTCTACATCACCATCTCCTCCTGTCTTTCACGTCTTATCCTCCGATACCTAACGGGTTGATTCGTATCCCCCCATTAATTGTTGAGGGCCATGTGTCATCAAGCTATTGGGGTTCCCGAGTACCGAAGCCTCCACTGTCAATTACCGAGGACGCGCGTGCACACACACCGTTTGCTTTCCCCGGGTTTATTTACTGCATGGATGGACGACTCTGATCTGATCCCGCCTTTTGCTGGATCGCCATCGGACGACCGACATCAACCTCTCCACCCTATATATACGACCCCCTCGCCTTTTCACCGTCTCACATTTTACCTCATCCTCCTCTTGCCTAAGTGCTCTGCTAGGGTTCCGTAGCCATCTCCGGCAACGTCAGTCCCGCTCTCTTTCCAGCAACCCATCACTTTCTGGTTAGTTCATCTCTCCTTGCACCTTTTCATGGCTTCCTCTCCCTCGACCTCCGGCCGTGGTATGCCACCGTGGTGTCCGACCTCCACCTCCACGATCTCGACCAATTTCAATCCGAGTATCAGATCCCTTCTGATCATTGACTTCGCTTGCCCGACCCGACTGACTGACCTGAGAGTGCACCTCTTGGTTATATAATGACTTCGCTTCCCCTTCACCCTTTCATTGCTTCCATTTGCCGATACTTCCAAATCCCTCTTTCCCAACTAGCCTCGAACGCCATCCGCTTAATCTACGGGTCGGTCATTATCTTCTCCCTATACCAAATCCCCCTTCAGCCCGAGATCATCCATTACTTCTTCTATCCTAAGAAACAAGAACCGGATGATTTTTTCTTCCAAGCCCGAGCTAAAACCTCTTTCCTAGTGAAACTTCCGACCTCTAATAAAGGTTGAAAGGATCGCTTCTTCTATGTTAACACCACCCCGACCCCGAGTTGGTCAACTGCCTGGGTCGAAGACCTGCCACCTTCTCCCCCTCTTCCCCGAGACTACTGATCCTCACCTTCTTATTAGTCCGCATTATCCAAGATCGGTGGTCGGCGTTTTTACGATGTCAACCTCCTTCAAGAGGAAATCTTTTTCACCTTCGAGCTCAACCAAGTGTCGTTCCCCCGACCTACCTCACTCGGTAAGCTTTTTAGTCTTATTTTCGAATAGTTATAGCTAACTAAACATTTGTTGTTTTTGCAGCCAACATGATGTTTGCAGCAGCTCTGGAGGAAGGCTTCGGAATGGACGACGCCGAGCTAGAGTCTCGGGTCGGCTCGCAATTGGAGCAGCGCGAGATTGCTCTGCTCGCATCCATTCCAACGCTCGCATCCTCTCCCGCCGACCAGGAGGTCGCCCTGAGTCCTGACGCCGATCAATTGGAGGTGGATGACCAACCTCTCCGCTCGCATCCATTCTGCCGTTTGCTGCATTTTTCATGCCACTTAAATCTCAAAACTTGTGCTAATGATAAGCCAACTTTATAGGGACCATAATTGACAGTGTAGCACAAACATGTTCCAATGAATTTGATGCTTGATAAAAAAAACGTCCAAGTAGTGATGATAGCATGATCAAAAACAACGAAAGTTTTAAATAGATACTGCCACCTACATCCTAAGCTCAAATTTTTGGCACTTATTGCCAAAAAAAGAAGTCAAAGGATAAGTATAAAAGGCACGGAATTACCGAATTAGGAGAGGCAAGGGAAGTAGTATAAAAAAGCAACCAAGTTCCTCTTAAATGCATGATGGTAAATAAGGAAACTTCCTTATGCCAGCAATCGATGTTACACTCATCAACTCCTCTAGCTCCACACTACTATTATACATCAAGATGAGCCTCTATTTCTTCGTATTGCTGTAAATGAGTACATGAAAACAAGCTCCTTGAAAAAGAAAGGTAAAATTTACCAAAAATCCACAAAGATCAGACTGTTTCCACAATGTAAACTTGTTCAGTATGGTAACTGATACAAAATCAACCAAATTCGAGAAATCAAAGTCGGAGAATATATGAAAACAAAACATACACCACGCCCAAAAGGGAATAAATGGCTCCCCGCAGTCATATCAGACGTAAATTACTGCGTTCGTTCGTTCATTCCTCTTGAACAACAGAAGGAGGCCACAGAATCCACCGCCTGCTAGCGCCGTCGCCGCCGCTCGGATCGCCAACTTAACTGGCCACGGCCCGATCTCCGATGACGCTCTCCAGCCGAACACAAGCACGAGCGAGGCGAACAGCGCCCCAACCGCCGCCCTCACCCTCGCCCTTTCAGCTGGCGATCCGCCGGCGCCGGCGCCATCGCCCATCGGCCGCTCAAACTTCCTGAGCAGAATGAAGAGTAGCAGCAGCTCGACTAAGGAGAACAGAACGAAGGCCATGGCCGGCGGATCGTCGAGCGCCATGTACACCGAGACTGCGGTGCTGAAAGCGAGGCCGACCGCAGGAAGGGAGAGGAGATGGCGCATCGAAGCCTGGCCGGGTTCGCCTCCGAAGCTGAGAGCTTGGAGTTGGCAGGAGCTGTCAGGAGTTGGCCACATATATATATCCATACGGAAGCGCACATATCTATACGCTAAATTTAACAGAGTTCCGTATAGATATATATCTATACGCTAAATTCGCGCATGAGTGCATCTCTAAATTCAATCGAGGTTCGTATAGATATATATCTATATGCGCTTCCCTAAATTGAAGACAGAGGTCCGTATAGATTTCTCTATGCGGGACACGCGACTGCGCGTCGTCGACCGCACAAAATGGATCGCAGTTACGAAAGTCAACAGTCCGATCCGCCGTTCATTCATATACCGCCCGATGCGATGAAGCACGATCCGGAACGCGCGATCGGGCGTAATTTGGAAGGAAATGGATCGCAGCCCGATGCCTCACGCCTTGAGGGCAGAATTTTAGGCAGAGGAAAGTGAGGCCGCCAAGTGGGGCAGAATTTTAGGCAGAGGAAAGTCAGGCCGCCAAGTGGGAACGCAGCGATATATGTCGGAAACAACTGAATCATATTAGCAACGGCAATTTAGTGAACATCCTCTTATACTCCTCTTGCTATGTACTGTCATTTTTTTCTCTCTCAGTAACAAATTCTGAGACGTTTGCACATGATGTTTCAGACTTTTATTTTAAAATAATATATTATAGAATCGGCGCTAAACTAAAAAACCTAAGATAAAATCGAAAAAATATTTCAGTTAAAAAATATCTCATCTAACTTATTTAAAAATATAAATAAATAATTTTTATATTTGATTAATAGAAATTAATATATTAAATAATATTTAATAAATATATTAATGTAAAAAAAATTGAAAAAAAAAAGAGAGCGTGAGCGTGGGCCTGAAATCTATTGATTTCAGACCCACGCTAGGCCTGAAATATTTTATTTTAGGCCCACACTGGGCCTGAAATAAAAATATTTCAAGCCCAACGTGGACTTGAAATTTTTTATTTCAGGCCTAGCGTGGGTCTTAAATTTTTTATTTCAGACCCACGTTGGGCCTGAAATCTTTTGATTCAGGCCTGATGTGTACTCAAATTTTTTTTCTATTTTAAAAATATATTAATATATAAATAACGTATCAAAACACTTAATTTCATATTAAAAAGCAGGGTCTGAAGTCACGCTAGGAAGGCCTCAACATAGATGTGTTCAGGCCCTCCAGGCCTAAGGAATGTTCAGGCCCTCCGTGGGCCTGAACACAATCTTGGATAAATATAAGTAAATTAAATAAAAATATCAATAATTCTCGTTAGAGTTGAGCTAGGATATGGTATTTTTGGTGTCCAAACTTCTAATGATTATGAATTATGTTGCAATAGGAGTTTTCTAGGATGAATCAGTGGGTTTCGGTGAAAACTCACTAATACACCTAGGATACTTGAATTTCTCCATACTTGGATTTCTAATATCTCCATACTTGATTTCTCCATACTTAATATCTCCTAAGTAAATTCTAAATAGAGATCTCATCTCCTAGCTCAACCCTGTCTACTGATGAGACAGTAAGATTTTGGGTGCCCAAACATCTAATCTTGCTATATCACCAATGCTATAGGAGTGATTTAGGTATATCAGTGAGTTTTGAGCAAAACTCACTGATGGACCTACCATATTTGGAATTCTGAAAACCCTATATCAATAGACAGGGTTGAGCTAGGAGATGAGATTTTGGGTGCCCAAACCTCTAATCTTGCTGTATCACCAATGCTATAGGAGTGGTTTAGGTATATCAGTGAGTTTTGAGCAAAACTCACTGATGGACCTACCATATTTGGAATTCTGAAAACCCTATATCAGTAGACAGGGTTGAGCTAGGAGATAAGATTTTGGGTGCCCAAACCTCTAATCTTGCTGTATCACCAATGATATAAGAGTGGTTTAGGTATATTAGTGAGTTTTGAGCAAAACTCACTGATGGACCTACCATGTCTGGAATTCTGAAAACCCTATATCAGTAGACAGGGTTGAGCTAGGAGATGAGATTTTGGGTGCCCAAACCTATAATATTGCTGTATCACCAATGCTATAGGAGTGATTTATGTATATCAGTGAGTTTTGAACAAAACTCACTGATGGACCTACCATATCTGGAATTCTGAAAACCCTATATCAGTAGACAGAGTTGAGCTAGGAGATGAGATTTTGGGTGCCCAAACATATAATTTTGCTATATCATCAATGCTATAGGAGTGGTTTAGGTATATCAGTGAGTTTTGAGCAAAACTCACTTATGGACCTACCATATCTGGAATTCTGAAAACCATATATCAGTAGACAGGGTTGAGCTAGAAGATGAGATTTTGGGTGCCCAAACCTCTAATCTTGCTGTATCACCAATGCTATAGGAGTGGTTTAGGTATATCAGTGAGTTTTGAGCAAAACTCACTGATGTACCTACCATATCTGGAATTATGAAAACCCTATATCAGTAGACAGGGTTGAGCTAGGAGATGAGATCTCTATTAAGAATTTACTTAGGAGATATTAAGTATGGAGAAATCAAGTATGGAGATATTAGAAATCCAAGTATGGAGAAATCCAAGTATCCTAGGTCCAACAGTGAGTTTTCACCGAAAAAAATCCAAGTGTTTTGATACGTTTTTTTATATATTAATATATTTTTAAAATAGAAAAAAAAATTGAGTACACGTCGGACTTGAATCAAAAGATTTCAGGCCCAACGTGGGCCTGAAATAAAAAATTTCAGGCCTATGCTAGGCCTGAAATAAAATATTTCAGGCCCACGCTCAAGCTCTTTTTTTTTCAATTTTTTCTTTTTTTTCAAATTTTTTTTATATTAATATATTTATTAAATATTATTTAATATATTAATTTATATTAATCAAATATTAAAATCATTTATTTGTATTTTTAAATAAGTTAGATGAGATATTTTTTAACTGAAATATTTTTTCGATTTTACCTAATATTTTTTAGTTTAGCGTCGATTCCATAATATATTATTTTAAAATAAAAGTCTGAAACATCACGTGCAGACGTCTCGGAATTTGTTACTGAGAGAGAAAGAAAATTGCAGTACATAGCAAGAGCTAGGGGCATAAGAAGAAGTTCACTAAAATTAGTGTACCCTTTGGTGAAAATGAAACCATGGGACGTCATTTGGTAAATATCAATTCTTGGGTGCGTCCTTTGATAAATTATCGTATTAGCAATGAAAATATTTAGCGATCGCCTCATTGATGATCGATTATTTTCATCGGTAAAATATTTTAGCGATGGAAAATATTTTAATTACATCATTAATTAGTGATGAAAAATAATATTTTAGTAATGAAATTGTTGGATATCATGGATATCTATTGTGAATGGAAAAAGAGGTGGCGGGACTTTAGTCCCACATTGGAACTTTCCATTGAATGGAAAGTGAGGAGAAGAATAAAGGGACTCCCTTGTGAGTGATGTTTTAGTCCCACATTGGGAGTTTTAAGGCAAAATGTCCGGTTTATATTGTATCACAAGTATGATAGTTATGAATAAATGCTAGAGGAGAGACTCTTTCTCATGCGTGGGTGCGCAGGGGGTGCAAATCCAGGGCCCGGATTTGTACTGAACCAAGGGAACTCGTGTGCGTGCATGACCCGCGCACGTCGAATGTCCGACTGGTCGAGGCAAAATTTGTCTAAGCAGATGAACTAACATTTTGTCAAATTGATTTTTGCTCAAATGTAACTGATGCATTAATTTTGATAAATGGCAGTAAATGACGATTAATGCGTCATTATTCGCTGCGGGGGTCCGAGCCTATATAAAGGGGCTGACCGAGAGAAAAACACAGACACAGAGAAATTCTCCTCCGCTCCGCACCACCTCATTCCCGCATTCCCGACCTCCGCTCCGCTGATAGCAGTCGGGTACCTCTTCGGTTCGCCATGAGCAACGAGTGCTCCGTTGTACCTGTGGTCTGCTGTTGTATCCTGAGAGACAGAAGTCCATCTGAGCCTCGAAGCACCGCCGAAGGAGGACGAATCTGTTTCAAGGAAACTGCGCTGCGCAGGCCTCAACAACTTCCCGGTCGGGAGACGTCCGACCACTGCTCGGGAGATCCCAGTCGGGAAACTCCACTCGGGAGCTCGCTCGGCCGCTCGGGAGCTCGCTCTGGCATTCCGCTCGGGAGCTCGCTCGGCGGCTCGGGAGCTCGCTCGGCCGCTCGGGAGTTCACTCGGCCATTCCGCTCAGAAGCTCGCTCGGGAGCTCGCTCGACCATTTCGCTCGGAGCTCACTCGGCCACTCGGGAACCTCACTCGACCGCTCGGGAGTTCACACGGCCGCTCGGCAATACCGCTCAGGAGCTCACTCGGCCACTCGATCTTCCACTGGGGAAACTCACTCGGAAGCTTCACTCGGGAGCTCGGGAGACTGCTACTAGCGAAGAAGGTAACTCGGGTTACTCAACAGAGATAAGTTGAAATTAGTTTCTGTAATTTCAATTTACTGTAAATCTTCGAATATCCTCCAACAGAAATTTATTCTTCCGTTGTTAATTTAGCGATAAATAAATTAGTAATGAAAAATTAAATATTATCATTAATTTATGATAGAATTAAAATTCTGTCATTAAATTCATAGACAAAACGATACTATCCAGTAATAGCTCTAGCGACCGTCACTAAAATCATTATGAAAATTTAATTTTTTTTTTTATCAAAATTAGAGATGAAAATTTTTATATCCGTTACTAAATTTCGATCACTAAATTACTTAAAATTTTGATAATTTAGATATCAAGCAAACATAGGGGATAAGTGTCTACTTATATCAATTAACATATTTGATATCAGTCATATCAGGAGTATGTTTGCAAGGGCAGCTTTAGAAATTTTTGTTGCGTGTAATAGTAAGGCCTATGTTGGAATTGACGAGAAAATATTTTAATGGAGAAGGCTACCGACAAAGACCATCTCTTAAAAAAACAATTTCTTTTGATTCTGACATTCGGCAGATGCAGGAATCTTTAGAGGGTATTTTATTAATACCAATGTCTTTTGTATTTTACGATGGCCTGTTTAAATACCCAAATTCGTGGTGCACACGTCGTCGCAGTGGAAAGCACTGGTCTTATGTGATTGGTCGCGGTTGATTTATGTAGTCAATTTATGCGATTGGTCGCGATTGGTCGCGGTTGATTTATGTGGTCAATTTATGTGATTGGTCGCGGTGGATTTATGTGATTCGTTGCAGTCGTAAGCACCGGTCAATTTATGTGATTGGTCGCGGTGGATTTATGTGATTCGTTGCGGTCGATTTGGCGCCGTTGATCCGTATGGATATAAAAGGAAGCACTCCGTGTCATGGGGAAGGAGCCGACTTGGCGGCATTAATCTGTATGGATATAAAAGGAGGCACTCCGTGTCATGGCAGTTCGGATCCTCTGTCCCGAGTTTTCCCCTGTCCCTCTGTCCCAACCACAAAACGACAACAAAAGCGTGCCGCTCACGATCAAACCGGACTGCGCATCCCCTACAGTTCGGCCCCCCCCCCCCCCCCCCCCCCCCCCCCGAGCGAGTGTCCGTTCCCGCGGCGGTAAAAGTTGTTAAAATTTTCGATCAAGAACTGGAGACGAGAGCAGCGCATACGGGAGAAGAGAAAGAAGAAGAAGACAAAGAGCGAGTTGTAAAGCAAGGCATTCGTTGCTTATCCACTATCTCCCGCACACTACCACTACTGTGCAAGAGATAATTAATCGGACAGAAGAATTTGCTTTTGCGTTACAGATAGCAACGGCATAAACGACGGCGGATGAAGTGTGTTGGCGGCCCACGTTAGCGCTAAAGAACGGAGGGTGGGTGGAGTGTGGGGAATTAGAGAGAGTGAAGGGGAAACGGAAAAGGGTTTCTTAAAAGGAGTTAAATTTTTGAGGAAGCAGCATTGCCTTTTCCTTTTTGCTGCGGCAGAGAAGCGAGAGCAGGGGTCGAGGCGGAAAAGCAGGAATGTCGGCTCACTTCAGCGTGTCGCCGGGCGGCGTGGTTGCTGTCGTGCACGGCGGCGGCGGCGGCGGTGGCGACGCGGAGGGCGGAGGTGCAGCGGCATCTCAAGAAGCTCAACAAGCAGGCCGTCAAGACCATCAAGATCACTCCTTTTTTAATTTTGAACAGGACGCTGATGATTAGATTTTGGTGCGTTTCGATCTTCTATTCAGCCTTTTCAAGATTATCTCTACTCGATTTTGTTTTCTCTCTGATGATTTCGTCGTATTTTCTTCTGCTACTGCCTAAAGCCAAGAATCATAACCCTAAGTTTTTCGAGAAATCGTTCCAGTGTCTGTAGAGCCCAGATGGAGACATCATAGACTGTGTACACATCTCGAAACAACCAGCCTTTGATCATCCCTTGCTCAAGAACCACACCGTCCAGGTTTGGTGATTTCTTCTTCTCCTCCTCCTCTGCCCAAATCCATTCTCCATTCCACTGACACTCTGAGAATTTCAACAGATGAGGCCGACATTTCACCCTGAAGGCCATCTTTGTATGAGAGCGAGCTTGCTTCGAAGAAGAAATTGCCATTACAATCCTGGCTATGGCACAAAACGGCAGGTGCCCTGAGAATACCATCCCCATCAGAAAAACAAAGAAGGATGATCTGCTGAGAGCCAATTTCGGATCAAACGGTCATCGACCTGAATGTTATGATGCATGTCACTAATATACACCACCTCAATCAAACCCAAAATCATGCGAAACAGAAAACACCAATAACACCAAAATAAAGAAACATAAGAAAAACACAATTATCATCAAAGTAAATAAACATGCACTAAGCTACTGGGTAGGGTTTATCTAATGCCAACCAAACCCTAAATAGGTCAAATGATTTTTCTACAGTACACGCATACACATAGTACGCTTTAGATCAGAAGCCAAGAGATGAGACTGTATAACTGAATAATTTGAATTACTACTCAAAAGTCAAGCACAAAATAAGTATCAAGATGGAAAACAAGAGGAATAGATTTAAAGTAAATCATCCTACTCAGATAATAAAACAACCATGCATTTAAAGATAAACAAAATTATAGAAACAAGCAAGAAGTACCCACCTTTAAATGTAGAATACCATATTCATCTTTAAATCCAAAGATCGCATCGAGCTCCAATCCTACAAATATGAAACCATAACTAAGTACCTACCAACATTGTATCATCCTATTAATTAATTAATTACCTTCTTACTAATCTCAACCCTTATTCGTTAATTAATATATCAACTAGTTAATTAATCAGCAATCAAATCAATCCATTAACCCATTTTGCCACCCTCTTACATCACCATTGATTTCTTAATCACTTGATAAGTCACCTTAATCAATTAATTAACCTGCTAATGATTTAAATCACTTATCCTCTTAATTAGACACCATCTCCTCGATTAATCCAATGATTTGTTCAAATCAACACTTTCCATTCAGATTCCAATTCCTTATAAATTAATCAATTTAATCCATTCATTAATCACATTATTCTAAATCCTCAAATAAATAATCCAATCATGAGTTAACAGTCAATCTTCAATTCCTACTTAATCAACTAATAGCAATTTAATCATGAATCAACATACTTAATTAATCTAAACCATATCATAACTCAATTCCATTTAATCAAACCATTGTTAGGGCAATCGACCCAAGTATGATCTGGAGGATCATGAGTTTTGATGTGTGTGTCAATATGGTTAAGTTAGGGTTTAATTGTGTTCTAATATGTATATGTGAGTATACAGGTTTGCAGGTACACATAGACTTGGTTGGATGTCTTCAGGTACGGTGAAGGGTGGCATGGAGGCAAGCCGTGGGCTTGTGTGCACATCCGAGGGACCATGGACAAAGTAGGGATGATGAGCCGAGGGAAGCGGACTTCGAGGCGTACGTGAAGGATGACATGGAGGCAAGCCGAGGGCTTGTGTGCGCATCTGAGGGATGAGGGCCAAAGTTGAAGAGGGTTTGAATGCAACAGATCGAGGCTGATGGGGGACGATGAGCCGAGGGACGTGGACTTTGAGGTATGCATGAAGAATGGCATGGAGGCAAGCCGAGGGCTTATGTGCGCATCTGAGGGACGGGAGCCGAAGACGAAGAGGGCGCGAAGGCTACAGATCGAGGCTGTTGGACGAAGGGTCAACCAGGTTGTGAGGGTTTGAGTACTGAGGGTATTGTACTCGGGAACTAAGTCGTGAGGGTTCGAGTGTGGAGAGAAATGTACTAGGGAAGGGAAACCCTAGACTTAGGGATGGACCAGTCGATTGATCTAGGATCGGTCGACTGGTGGTGCGAGAACTCGAACGTTGGAGTTACAACGGTCGAATCCAAGTGGGATCAGTCGACTGGGGTTGGACCAGTCGACTGGTAGCGCCATTTCAGCCTCGAGCTCTATTTAAGGGAGCTCATTTAAGGCCATTTCTCTTTGGCGAAACTTGCTTGGGTAAAACTTGTTAGTAGCCTCTATTGCTCAGGTAGTGTCCAGAAGTTGTGGTGAGGTTTCTCCACCCACAAGGAGCGACAAGAGCTAGCCGGAGGTGCTTCGGGGAATCATCCATCGATGGATTAGGGATCGTCCACCTTATAGACAGCCGTGGAGTAGGAGTTTTATCTCCGAACCACGCAAATCGGTGTGTTCCTCTTAGTTTTAGTTTTAGTTTATGTTTATTCCGCTTGCGCACTAACTTTGTAGGAAGAAAAATCGAAGAAAAACTATTCACCCCCCTCTAGCTTGACGGTCACGGTCCTAACAAGTGGTATCAGAGGGAAGGTCGCTCATCTATGGACTAACCGCCGAGAGAGCACAAGCTAGAGGAAATGATGATGGAAGACAAGTTGGGTGATGACATCAACATTCCACCTCCTTATGATCATGAAGATTTTCACAATTGGAGGACAAGAATGAAGACTTGGTTTGGGAGTGCATGGTGATGCTAGAAGAACCATTCGGAATTCCAAGAGATAAGCATGGTAAAAAACTTCGACCTAGATATTGGACCAAGGAGCAACAAGCCTAATCTAAAGCAAATGAGAAAGTAATTGGGTATTTGTTTTTAAGGCCTGAGGCCAATTATACTGCGTGGGTATTTGTGTGTATGTGTAAATTGTTCGTCGGATTGGGGAGATGTTGTCCGATTTTATATTAGATCAGCGGCTCCGATGGTCTCGGGGCGTGACACATAGGGTGTACGTCTCTTTATGCAAGAAGCGGTGAATCCTTTGTGGGCTATCTAAACACCTTTGGATATTTCTATACTTATACCCATTCATCTCGTACCCAAACTTCCATAGAGATGTATTAACTAAGATGTCAAAGTATAAGTCTTCATGATTAAAGTGACTTGAATACCTCAAGTTGAAGGAAACTCGCACTTAAGCTTGAGATCTTCATTAATATATTCATATATGTATAGAACCATATGAAGTCTCATAACAGGCTACTCCAATGAATTAGTTACCCTTAACCAACATCTACGTTTAACTCTCAACATTCCAATGTCTCCAGCCAGTGAAGAGCAACTACTTGGTTAAACCAAGGACTATAATACATGCTAGTCTCTCAAAATCAATGATATAAGAACTCATCAATTCATTGATTAGGGATTATTTCAATACATTCATAATTATATATATAGATATGCTCACCAGTTGTGATTCAATCACAAATTTTCTCATGCTATGAATCGTATTGCAGACATTTAGTGAATAAGTTTAAGATCCAATCATATAATAAAGTATATATATGATCAAATAGTGAATATGTATTTATCCAGTAAATAGTACTTTCCATAAGACGATTACCTTAGGACATCTCTTAAATATACTATGCTTTCACTCAACCTAATGTCAATCGCTATGGTATCCAATACCATACATCTAGATGTAACTCTCAAACTTACTTTGTAATAGTCTTTTGTTAAAGGATCTGATAGGTTTCTTTTAGTAGGAATATTCTTGATTTGTATTTCTTTCCTACTAATGATCTCTCTGATCAAATGATAATGCCAAAAGCACATGTTTGGATCATTGGTGTGACTTGGGTTCTTTCACCAGTGTGCTAGCTCCATTGTTCTCACAGTAAATTGATAATGCTTCAACAATGGTCGAAACTAATCCAAATTTATAGATGAATTTCTTGATTCAAATAGCTTCTTCTGTTATTTCAAAAGCCACAATGTATTCCACCTCTGTGGCAGAATCAACTATGGTGTATTGCTTGGAACTCTTCCAACTTATTCTGTAAGTACCCTAGGTAGGTTTTGATGTGATCAACTGAGTCAGGTTAGGTCCCATTTGGTTTGATCATTGTGTCTAAGTGTCCAGAAGCTTAAGAGTATAAGAAATCAAGAGGAAGACGCAGTAAGTGAGAAGGATTGCATGGGAAGGAAGTCGACGAGCTCGGTGAATCCAAGAGACGAAAATTTACGGAAGAGTACATTGGTAGATGAGAAGGGTGTGCGCAACATCCAAATGACGAGAAGCTGAGGAGGAAGCCAATTTGAGGCGAAGGACGGAGTTGGGTTTGGTGAACTCCTCTCTGGATGGTCGGAAATTACCTAAGCGAACAGAGATAAAAAAACAGTTAACTCGAAAGTTGACTTTGACCAAGAAGATCATCTGAGGTGCCTTGGCTGTCTTTGGAGGTGCCTCAGATAAGCAGAATTGATTCTCTAAATTTTCGGAACTTAGGTGTCTCAGTTAAGACTTAAGGCGCCTCAAGTTGAAATGAGACGCCTTGGGTCAGAACTGAGACGCCTCAGACAAAAGTTATCGAAAATTGAACGTTGGCTGCCATAGTGCCATGGATAAAAGTTTTATAGGCACCATGGATTACAACTGAGAAGCCTCAGTGTCGCGTCAACACAATGGTAACTAACTGTTTTGAGTTAGAATTTGTTGGTGTAAAATGTATCTGACGCAAACAGTCAACCTCTAGTATTTCGATGTTTGACAATATACCAAGGTTTGGTCAAAGTGATCAAGGATTAAGCCAAATAGGACCTGATATTTGGTAGGGTAAACCCAAGCTTGATCAGTTTGACCAAGGGTTAGCTAAACATGACTTGTTGTTTGGAAGAGTAATCAAACCTAGATCTGATATAAGTGACAATATACCGAGGTTTGGTCAGTTAGAACAAGGGTTAGGCAAACAGGATCTAATATTTGACAGAGAACCCAGGGTTGGTTAGTTTAACCAAAAGGATAAGTCAAACAGGACTTGATGTTTGGCAGAGTGATTAAACTTATCCGGTCAGTTAGACCAAGGACTGAACCAAACAGGACTTGATATTTGGCAAAAAGAAGTCTAGTTAGGATTAAGATGACTTGCAAAGAAGTCATTATCGAGACACGAAGTCCTGATTCGGGAAATTGGGCACGAAGTCCTAGTTCGAGGAATTGGGAACGAAGTCCTAGTTCGGAGAATTGGGCACGAAGACCTGGCTGAGGGTTGGACACTTAAGTCTGGTTCGAGGAATTAGGCACGAAGTCCTGGTTCGGGGAATTAGGCATGAAGTCCTGGTTCGGAGAATTGGGCAAGAAGACCTGGCCGAGGGTTGGGCATCGAAGTCTGGCTCGAGGAATTGGGCACGAAGTCCTGGTTGAGGATCGGGCACGAAATCCTGGTGAGTAAAGCTGGTCCTAGTGAGTGAAGCTTGGTGGATGAAGTCCTGGTAAGTGAAGTTGGGCACGAAGACCTGACCGCGGGTTGGACACGAAATCCTGGTGAGTGAAGCTGGGTAGAAATTCCGATGAGTGAAGCCAAGCAAAATAATGTCCTAGTGAAGCTGGGCAGTGGGAAACCCTAAGGTGTTGACCTTAGGTAGAAAAGCCTTAGAGAGTTGATTCCAAGCAAAAGCCTAGTAGGTCAGGTAGACTTACGGAATTTAGGCTTAGGATTATTTGTTTGTCTTGTGTTTGTTTGTCTTGTAGGAACTTGGAGGTGGAGGCAAGATAGGAGAGCAAACGTAAACGAACAAGACCCGGGTCAGGAGCTCCCGGGCGCCCTCAAGGCATGGGGGACTCCCCCATGACCCGGGCGCCCCTATGGCATGGGGGCGCCCAAGAGGCCATTCTTATCCTTGCGCGCCCTGTTCGCTGACTGGATCAGATTTAATGACGTGGAGGGTGCCCCTATAGGCACTCGGGGGCCCAGATGTCTACTATATAAGGGGATTCGAGCCAAAGTTTCAGAACATCAATTTCTCCATTCGACTACTCGTTCTTTGCGAAGAAAAAGCGCTAAGACGAAGCTCTGCAACTAAAGAGGCTTCAGTAAGAAGTGCGCAACGCTTCGAACTTCTAGAGTTGGCCGAGATCTTCACTTTTGGTTTGATTTATTATAAGTTGTACTGCTCTTATTTCATTATTATGCTTGTACTCAAAACTGTAAAACGGGTTTCTCTGCCTTCGGAAAACTTCAAGAAAGGAGGTCACTAGTGGACAAGCGCTTCCCATGATTAGGCCTTGGATGTACTGACCCTGGGAGGTTGGGAATCAAGTAAAATCCTACGTGTTTTTGTTATGTGTTTTTCTTATTTCACTACAAGAATTTTTACAATCAACAACGCCCAATCGACAACGTTTTTTAAAAAAAACGTTGTCTTTTTTTGTTTTACAACGTTTTTAGTGAAAAGCGTTGTCTATGTGTTTTACTTTTTAATAACGACAACGTTTTATAATGATGCGATGTGCTTAGTGTTGTGGTTTCGGATGAAAGACAACGCTGTTACAAAAGCGTTTTTTAAAAGCGTTGTCGTATTTCCCGCTAAAATAAAAAACACATCCCCTCCCTCCACCTCGCTCATTGCCAACCCTCGGCGGCTCGCGAAAAATCTCTCCGCGCTTCTTTTCTCCGCGAAATATCTCCTCTCCACGAAATCGACATTGTGTACGATCTGGTGAACATACATCTTCTCCTAGCTCACCACCAAGAAGTATCCTCCACGAGCTCTTCGTCCGTCGAGTGGAAACTGAACCCTAGCGGCAGCATCACGACGCTCGCCACTACCCTCTCCATCTCTCTCTCTCGGCGGTATCTTAGGTCATCAAAAAGGAAGAAATTTGATAAATAAACAAATGAAAAGCAGTCGAGCTGTGAAGGACTGACGGGGCTTGTCTGAGACTGAGTTGGTTTCGTCGCTGTCTGGTTGAGGGATCCGGAAAGAACCATCGGCCGCCATGGCTCTGTCTTCATCGTCGGCGATGGATCCTCATGTATTCGACCCCTCGCCAGCGGTGGCATCGGCGACCTCCGTCTCGGGGGCGGGGGTGGGGGCGGTGGCCGCTTGTGCGGCTATGGCATTCTTCTACGTCGCAACCCTATATTCGCCGACCGTAATCTTTCGCCTCCCTCCTCCGGCGTCGCTCGATAGCTTTATCATTCGCCGCTTTGCCTGCGCTGCCGTCTCCTCCGTCGCCTCGATCGTCGCCTGTGGGCGCCTACTCGGAGTAAGCCGTGCTTCCACCTCGTCGATTCGCTACCATTCGTCCCAAGAGATTCAGGATTGACGTTTTCTTCTTGTATCAGCTTGGGAAACTCGATGATTTTTCATGCGTTTTGGGTGTTTTTGGTATCAGGAGCGACCACTTGGCAAGTTAACGACTTTTTTGTGCTTCTAGGTTTTCTAGCATCGCGAGGTCGATGCTTTCGTTTTACTTCTAAACTGAAAACTCGTGTTAATTTTGTAGTGTCAAGCTGTTTTCTTTCCTGTCCTTCTGACTTCTCTACTGTATGGAGGATCGTTTGTGTCGAAGACATGGAAGTTGATTGCTTCTCGAAAAGAAGGCAGCAGAGAAAATTCTTGCAGCGGAGTCGACATGTGTGTTCTGAGGTGTATGGATTGGATCACTGCTTATGCTAGGAATGTCATGGCTTGGCGTAACTATGTAGTGGTAAGGCACCGTGTGTGTTAATGAACTTCATATCATATTCTTCATCCCTTCTCACGCATAAAAAATTTAGAGTGCATGCAATGAAGTGTTTACCCAACGATCTATTATGTAGTTAACCTTTTGATACTTGGAAATGTTTGTTTGGGTCATGTGCTAGAGTCTGAGCCTGATGGTTAGTTTAGATTCTACACTTTCAGTTTCTTTCTTATTATATTAATTACTTATTTCCATATTTATTTGAGACAGCTCAGCTTCGTTAATTAGAAAATAAAAGAATATATTTTAAAAATTTCATATTATAGTTAAATGTGTATTTACATCTATATATATCGTTGTTTTATTTCCTTTTGTATCATCTGACCTCGCTTTAAAATGTAGTAATGATTACCGCCTGAGATAAACTGACTAAGGAACTTCTACGGTCAGGCTCCTTTTACTGAAGAGCTTGTTTTCAGGGCATGTATGATACCATTGCTTCTTTGTGGAGGGTTTGGAACTTCAAGTATCATTTTTCTGAGTCCAGTTTTCTTCAGTTTAGGTAATTCAGTTGTAATTTTTAAGTACCCGACTTTGATTGCTTTCAGTTGTAATAATAGTATGTTATTTGTTTCTAAACTAACATATGAAATATTATCAGAATTTTCATGTAAAGGTTCTTGAACTTTGAGAATTTGATGGTGTTGAAAACGATTCACCCTCTAGATGTAGCTTATAACTTTGAGTCGAGAACAATATCACCAACTGTGATGCATATTTCATTTGATCTGTAAATTGCAAGAGCCAAGATTCCTTATTAATGTCACTTTCTTTGACATGATAATAGAAACTCTTATACCAAAAATCTGATAGGGCCCTAGGTCTATTTCTATTTTATAGGATAAGCAAATTTTTTACTGTTGATGTGAATCCTTGTTCTTTCATCATGTAATAAAGTCTACTTTTCTTTATGTTGTTTTCGATTCTTCTCAAACATTAATCTCTCTCTCTCTCTCCCTCCCTCTTTTTCTTTTCCAGCACATTTGAATCATTTTCTGGAGCTTTATTACCAGAAAAGATATACATTTTCAAAGGCTTTCCTAATCGTAGGTACTTATTTTATGTTTTATTCAACGCCACCTAGCTTTCACAAAGTTCTACTTCAAGCTTAATCCACATTTTGTATCTGTGACATAAACTATTTATTGTTTGTGCCAGGTCTTCAGCTTGGCTATACTGTGATTTTTGGATGGTTTGCATCCTTTCTCTTCATTCGAACAGGTTTGTGATGTCTCATATTTTGTCATAAAATGCAATACCACCTCTTTTATATAATCAGGGGGGAAAATATTTATATTGAAGCTTCTTTTACCTGGTATTTTCTTGTAAATAGTGTTCGCTTTACATATGCTTAACAAGTGGCGTAGGCACCGTTAGATTCTTCTACTGTTGTTGCTTCTTAGATCAGAAAGGAAGCAATAATTAATGGTGGCTATTGAAAAATTTAAAATTTCTCAGAAAGCAATTAAAAATGAAAAAAAAAACTACTAGTTCTTTTCTATATGTTAGCTCAAGTGATGTAGGCTCCATAAATTCTGAAACTCTTATTTTTCCTACTTCGATCAATGACAGACAACACTTAAAACATTTTCTAGATAAGGAGTTAAAAATGGAAAAAAAAGAACTACTATTTTCTTTGCTGAAAATCATTTTAGCTTTTCTTATTGTTCACACGGACTATATACCATTGGCTCACAGTGAATTTAAAATTTACCTAGCAGAAAGGAGTTCCAACATAGCTTGCTTACGTTTATGTTTTGCATTTTGTAGATGTTATACAGTGACCAGCACTTAACTATAGCACTGTCTGCAGGGAACTTAATATCTCCCATTGTTGCCCATATATTTTGTAATGTGATGGGCTTGCCAGTGCTGTTTTCCCCGAGGACAAAAGGTTTGGATACTATCTGATTAAGATAATTTAGCTTCAAACTTCATATTGATTGAGCAAAATCTATTTTGCAGCCTTTTGCACAGTAATTGTTTGTCGTTTTATGGGTTACTAACTACCATAGTGAATTATGCTGCTGTGAAATGTCTATTTTGCATAAAATCATGGTCCATGGAAAATATCAATATCCTATGAGCAAAAATGAGGGTGGGGGGGGGGGGGGGATGCCTTCTGCTTGTCTTAAGTGTCGAAGTTGTTTCTTCGCTAATTATACTATTTGGTGACTTCCAATAGTGGCATACCAAAATGTATGGATAGAAGATCAAATCTAGAAACAGTAAGCTGTATTTTAAAGATTGCAATAGAACTTTTTTACATTAGAAGTTGTATTATTATTCAACCTAGCTATCTAACTTGTTTACATTTGATATTATTAGAAGCCTGGAAGGAAGAAGTTTGAACAACCACAAAAGAAACCTAGTTTGTCAACAAGTGTCCCAAGATCATTACATATGTTATATTGTTACAGTAAGCATGCTCTAGATGGAGGAAGGTGTATATCACTGCGTTTAGATAATGAAGTTTTTGATGAAGATTGTGAACTTTTTCTGGACCTTGAGGATATAAATTCTTTGTATCATTTGGAGCCAATTTCAGTAAATTTGATCGTTGCCTACATATGGTAAGTGAAATTATTTAAGCAATTTCAGAAACATTTTCTTCACAGATGATGTTTTATATTCATTAATGAAACATTATGAGTGATCCTTATGTTTGCTTTACATTATTGTTTCGTATCTTAATTTTATTTTCTTTGCATTGATAGGTGTCTGTATAAAAAGAAGCTGAAAGATAACACTACAAAGAAATTCAGATTTATGAATCCCCACAAAATCCCATTTCTAGCAAAAATGGCACAAGACAAAACAGCTAAGCTTGAAACGCTGAACCAAAGGGCAACTCTTTTAGCTGATAGGCTAACCGGTGCATCATCAGATGAAATTGTTTTGGTGTCATGTAATGTCGGGTAAGTGCAAAATAAAACTTCACTTTAAAATGCTTCCATTCGCTAATTTATTAAATTTTATGATCTAACCATATGTCTTTGCCTAGTTTCCATTGGATTCTCAGTGTAATTGAACCTTACAAGGATACTATTTATGTGTTGGATTCCCTTAGTTCCCGCATTCGAGATGATGATTGTAAATACGTAATGGAAATGTGAGTTCAGATTTCTGTCAGTAAATTTATATTTTAATATAAATTTTATATAACAAATATTCATAACGTATGAAGGGCATTACGCTTGTTTAATTCTACCAAGGGAAGGAAAGGGAGAAAATATGCTAAGTGGGAAGTAGTTAAGGTATGTATACTTTTGTTTAACATATATTGGAATGTGTATAATTTTCGTTAACTATTTGACAATAATTACCATATATAGGCTCCTCAACAACCGGATGCGAAACAATGCGGTTTTTTTGTGATGAGATACATGAAACAAATTATTGAAGAAGTTGAGACTATCGAGAGAGATTCACTGAGATCAATAGTAACTATATTAAGCTTATCTCAAATTCTTTGACATTAACTATTTAGAATTGCAAAGTGATCAGTGTTGATTGTTTTTCCCATTAACCACTCGCCAATTTAATTTGTCTGTGTTCACAGTTCACAAAAACAGGTTACTCTCGTGATCAAATTGATGAGGTTCGGGCCGAGTTGACGGAGTGCATTCAAGATCATATTTCTGAATAGGTTTGGAATCATACAAGATCATTATTCTATTTAGATTTAAGTTCATGGAATGATATGTTTTTTTTAAAAGTAGCTTACATTATATTGTATTTTCTATAATTTCTAATTCCATTTTTTTAGGCAGTGTTAAAGGATAGTTATGAGATCGAGCTTCAGAAGTTGGCCCCAATCGCGGATTGATTATGAAACTTGTGAATTGAAAAACTCGTGAAACTCTTAAGTGATTGATGATGTGTTGTAAAACTTGTGAGTTTGGAAAACTTGTCACATGCAGTGAAAGGATGTTTGCTTGCATTAATATGCAAGTACAAGATATCTGTATAATAGTTATCAGTGTAAATTTTCTAGCTTTTGTAATCTTCTGTCAGTGTAATATATAGGAGGAAGATGTTGACCTGTTAGTTGATGAGCTTGTAGATGCTACAAACTGCAAACGAGCATGTCTCTACCTCACAAGTCCATCTAGGTATGCTTTATATTCTTTTGTAGTTGTAACATATGGAGGTATGTGAAGCAGTCTTTCTTGATAACACCCAAGTATGCTCACCCCAGTCATAATGTTTTATTCTAATTTTTTATTATTTTTCCTAATAATATTCTCTGTTGCCAGTATGTGAAGCTGAGCTACATGTGGAGGTATACACTGTTTTATTCTGATTTAAATTTTGTATACAACCTGATTACCACTGCAACCACCTTCTGGTTCGTTCAAATCTTCCAGGTATGATGATGACCTTGAGCAATTTCTAAAAGGATACTGACAAAGTGTAATAAGCTTTTGCCATTTCAGTCAAAAAAGAGAAACTATCACACTCGATTATCCCAATTTTTATACTGATATAGCCTTTATTCTTCATTTTAATCTGATTGAATTGCATGTTGATCTGTGCAGGTTTTTCAGATTTGCGAAGCTACAGACAATCAAATGTTCTCTGGCCGGCTAATCAAGTTCTTCACTGTGAGTTATGGGCTAATCAAGTTCTATACGCGTAGGTGAGGTAAGTTACTATTAGTTTTGACTTGAGAATTTTGTGCCAGCTATTTGCCTATCCATTTAATTTTTATCTGTTAATTATTCTTAGTTTTTTCTTATTTCGATTGCATCTGCAAAAGCATTGAACTTTAAAAATATTGTCTATCCTCCACTTGTTCCATTCTATTAAAGGCAATATCTTCTCTCTCAACATTTTCCTTAAGCTTATATATCTTTCTTATCTACTTTTGCAGCACACAAGGCAAATGGTGTGAGCTCACTATGGGGCCACAAACTTAGAGGTAAGTAAGACTTGCCGTTGAGCGTTGTGCTCTGCATATTTTTCAGTTAACAAAAGGTCAGTGTTACATTGATTCTGTTTATCATAATCTCTAATAGTTCATCTAGGTATGCTTTATATTCATGCATATTGGAATTACTATCTTGAAATGTACTAAAAGATCCAAAATCCGAAAATTATTGTTTCCAGATTCTAGTAGTTGTGAATTTTTATTCGGGACAGTGGGCAGGTTCTTTTGGTCTTCTGTTTTCCCATGGTATGTTTGACAGTTAGAACATAAGTAGTTGAAGTCACCACTTTCCATTTGCTTTGAACTGTCAAAAATCTATTATTTAGAATCACATGAAACTCAGTAACTCACCATCTATATGATGAGTTGTTGGTTGAAGAGAATTAAATCAAAGAAAGCAACTTTATCGTGTCATATAGGAATTGCACGGGATTTTTAAATTTGTTTGTTCTAATCTTGATTTAAGTGAGACCATCTGCTTTTTAAATTTGTTGTTCTAATCTCGATTTACAATCTGTATCACTGTATCTTTACATTGTGCTTAATCAACGTCACTCTAGTTCATAATGTTTTATTAGTGGAGCTCCATTAGTCCTTTAAAATGCATTCCAATCTGATAAGCAGCTTCAGCCACTGAGAATTCTTGAAGTTCCATTAATAGTCAGAAATAGATTCTGCATGTAAATATGGAGCTGCTGATGTTTAAGCCATTTCATTCGGCGTTTTGTTCTCAGATCCTTGGGCCTGAGAGTGGTTGGCAGCCAATTTCGTTGACAGGTGTCATTGCTGCTACGGCTGTGAAGAAAGCTTACCGGAAAGCTACACTCTATGTTCATCCGGATAAATTACAACAAAGAGGTGCTAGCATTCGCCAAAAGTACATTTGTGAGAAGGTTTTTGATCTTCTCAAGGCAAGTCCTCCAGTTGTCTTAGTTTGCCTGTGTATGACACAGGAATAAAATCGAAAATGCATAACCATGTGACAGTAAATAGTTTCTAAAGTGTTTTCTATATTGTCTTGTCAGCAACAGTGGGAGATTAATACTAGTTCTTAGCATTAGAAAATCAAACTTGTACAAGTTGTTGTTCCTAAATTAGTACTATTTAATAGGTTAGAAACTATATCATAAACGTTGGATCCATAAGTCAGTTTTGCTCCTTACATCTGCCTTATTTATATTGTACAAACTAATCACCATTTTCTAATGATGCAGGACGCGTGGAACAAATTCAACTCAGAAGAGCGATAAACATGAAGAATGCATATACACTGTAGTGTAGTCTTCACCCTCGAACCTTTCATTTGTAGTGCATAAATGCGTTTTAGATTCCAAATTAGCATGCTCAGTTCTGTATTTATTCCACTGAACATTCTTTTGCATATGTAAATTTGGAAAATTCTTCCCAATTTATTATTTTGCATGAAGAATGCATTCTTTTGCATATGTATATACATGAAGAATGCATTCTTTTGCATAAATGTGTTTTAGCGATAAACATGAAGAATGCATTCTTTTGCATATGTATATAATCTCTTATCCCAATTTATTATTTTTATGCAGTGTTAAAGCAGATCGAGTTAACAAGCAGCCCCAAAGAACAACTTGTGAATGATGAAGTTTTATAAAACTTGTGAATTGAGATTTTTTTGTATTTAATATGGAATACAAACACTTTTGTAAATAATGCACTGTATTATAAGTGAATTTTGTAAACTATTATCAGTGTAAATTGTGAATATTATCAATTGTGAATAAAAATGCTTGTAAATTGTGAATATTATCAATTGTGAATAAAAATGTTTATAAATTGTGAATATTATAAATTGTGAAAAACACTGCCTATTAAAAAGACAACGTTTTTTAAGTAACAATACACAACACGATTTTTGCGTTGTCTTTGTGCCAAACCACAACGCTTTTTCCGCGTTGTCTTTGATACCCGACTTTTAACAACAGCGTCAATAACAACGCTTTTTAAAAACCAATAGACAACGCGAAAAAAGCGTTGTCTTTGCTCCAAACCACAACGCGGAAAAAGCGTTGTCGTAGATATACTTTCTACAACGGCTTCATCAACATCGCTTTTTAAGCATTAACGACAACGTGGAAAAAACGTTGTTGTTTAACTTTTTTCTTGTAGTGTTTATTATTCCGTTGCATACTAACACTCTTGATAGAAAGAATGATCGACGAAGTTCCATCAAAAAGTAAGCGTCGATATTCACCCCCTCTATCGACACCACCGATCTCACGGAATTAAAGAACAACAACTGTTATTCATTTTTCTAGTATTTCTATGAGTTAGTCAACGTCTATAAGAGACTTCTCCATCTGTAATGAATGGGATATTCTAAGTGAGCTGCTTTAACACCTTGGATTAGTAATCCCTCTCTAATCTCTTAGTAGTTTATTTTTATATTGTTCATATTTTATTTAACTGCTTAACTAATTAAATTATCTTTTATAAGAAATTATAAAAGATTGAGTTTGAATTTCCTAGGCTATTCACCCCTTTAGTCAACCTACCTGGGACCTACAACTGCGCCTCCATTCAATGTGAATATGTACCCAGACTGAGACTTAGAGTCATCCTTGTCTGTCTGGAAGTTGACATTGATATATCCGCATGTAACCATATCACCATCTCTTTATACCAAGAACACATCTTTAATTCTTCTCAAGTACTTAAGGATTGCCTTGACAACCATCTAATGATCTATGTCTGGATCTAACTGGTATCTGCTTGTGACAATCTTAAAGTGTACGATACATCGGGTCTCATATATATCATAGTATACATGATAGATTTTATCGTAGACGTATATGATATCTTACTCATATAAATCATCTCGTCTTCTATGTGTGGACACATAGATTTCGAAAGGTGAATCTCATGTCACTTAGGCATGAAATCTTTTTTAGATTCAGCTATACTAAATTGCTTTGACACTCTGCCTATATATGTAGACCGTAAATGATTTTCGATGAATCTCATGCCACTTAGGCATGAAATCTTTTTTAGATTCAGCTATACTAAATTGCTTTGACACTCTGCCTATATATGTAGACCTTAAATGATCAATCAATCGTTTTAATTTATCTCTATGAATATCTTTATCTTGAAAATATAGGTTGTTTTTTTTTATATTTTTTTATGGAGAATACGTCCTCAATATATAATATTAGAAATTTAACAATACTATATAAAACAAATATTAAGCTTCTTGTACACGATAAAGTCTTACTTATGTTATATGACTCCCGATTTTTTTTATAAAGAAAAGACTCTTAAGATGGCCTAAAGATCCGTAATGAACCTGATAATATGTGAATCTAGAAGGATTAATCCGATCCTATAAAAGTTTTTTATTGGTTGTTAGGATAAATTGAGAAGTACTCACAGCAAGCGATCTAGAAGTCTAGTATCTCAGATTCACGTCCCATTTCGAAAAAAAAAATTATAAAATATATCGTAATTGAAATCGAACCGCGGATACTTAAGACGTATAACAACATAAATCATTTACTTATGTCTAAATCTTAATACGACAATTAGTGATTTTGTCAAGCATATTTAAATCCTGATCAAAATCAAACGAAAGGATACAGAGATTTCTAAAATAAGAAGGTAAGTAATTTGAGGAACAAATTTATATGATAATGTTAAAGTTTATTATGTTGGTATTTTTTATTGAAAGAATATTTTTTAATACTTTTTTTCTCAATATTTTATTTTAAATAAAAATTAATTTTATTCGAAGAAGATCTGCACCAAAATTTCAAAAATAAAAATAAAAATTAGCAAAAGAAGAATAAAACCAGAAGCAATTGAAACGAAACTAAAATCACGAATCCGACGTTACCTTTAGCTTTTGTTCTGATGTCGGACTACAATCTGATGCGCTCAAAGACTTATAGTATGATCATTCTTTTCGAGCACAATCGACTGGAATGTCAATAGGCTATTGCTCATCAGAGAGAATTTCTATTGTACTCTCCGTTCTCCCCTACTCCCCTTTCTACTGTACTCTCCGTTCTCCCCTATGATAAGGGAGGGTGATAACGAAGGGGGTACTCTCCCAAGAATCCATCCTCAAGGTCCCAACAGTGCCATAGAAAGCCGTAACGGCGAATGCGATCATCCACCGCTATCTTGCGTTTCCAGGAGTGGTTAACAATAACAGGAGGATTAAAGAGCTGCTCAAGAGAGGGATTAGACATAGATAGCGAGTATATTACAGTCCCAAGAGAGGGATTAGACATAGATAATGAGTATATTACAGTACAGTCCCAAGAGAGATACCCAGCAGTAGTAGTACCAAGAGAGATACCCAGCAGTACCAAGAGAGATACCCCGGCCACTCCTGCATCCCTTTGTAGTAAAGGGTTCGCCCCAGTATTTCCTCTTCCACTAAATAGTAAAGGGTTCGCTCCAGTATTTCCTTATATATTTGTAGTTCCATCCTCAATTATAACGTATTTTATAGATTTTTTTTTTAAAAATGGGACATGAACTTGATACGCCGGACTTTTAGATCGCCTACTATGAGCGCTTCCTAATTTATCCTAACGGTCAATAGGAAATTTTCATGGGACTGAGCCGATCGTCCCAGATTTACATGTTACCTGGTTTTTCACAGGATGAACTGATAACTAATATATGAGGCATTGTCGTCATGAAATTTAGGGATTAAAATTTAGCGAAATCACGTTCTTGTCTCCTTTAGACACTAGTCACTATCCGGACTAGTACGGGCGAGCGAATAGTCTTTGCCGCCCTTCAACGCCCTATAAATCACATCGGAATAAGCAATTGTAGACGAAGTGAAAACTTACCGTGTCGTTATTAGACAAATTACAGTATCTACATTAGATTTTCTATTTAAAATTTATGATAGATTATTTTTCAAAATTTATATATCTATGTTTTACTCCATAATACATCAATTTCCTTCGAATTTATCATATTGCCCTAGGACTTGATTGAGTTAGTAATCACATGATAAAATTGTCGCATGGAGTAAGAGTTGAATCCCGATAAAATCAAAAAAAATACTCTCTCATACGATGACCTACTTAATTTTTTAATTTACTTTTTTATAAATCACTGTGGGACCGGCTACGTTGGGCACTGCATGACCTTTGGGGAATTAAAATGTATCATATCTTCATTTTTTTTTTATTTTTTCTCTCTCCTCCATGTTTTTGTTCTACGTGAAAAATAGAAATCGAGAACATTAAATAATATTTTAATGTTTAATAAATGAATTTTATTTTCCAAATTTAAGAAAATATTATTTATAAAATTTAAATTTAAGATATAGATAAAATAGTTAATATAAAAAAATTTATGTAAAATATAAAATTTTTATTTAGGAAATATAGATACTTTTATCATGTCCCAGCCAACGCTGGTAGATATGGCGCAATCTGAACCATATATTCAAACTAAAGTGTAAGGATCGATCAACATTCATCTTCACTGCGGAGGGATATTTTAGCCAATCCTGACTGTTAGACGAGTGAAATCAATCAAGGACCGTTGGTTGCGTTTGACTAACGCCGCTTTGCAAAGCAAGCGCGCCATGGTAGGTTGGCAGGTTTATTTATTTTCTTTGGAGAGAAGTCAAAAATATTTTAACACCTAAAATAATTAGTTTGGAACAAGATAATCCAACAAAATAATTAGTGTGTATGAATAATATCCGATTTCTCTAAGCTGTTTGATATTTTATTTTTATGTTCCTGCCCGATCGAGTCTAAAATGTGATTTCACCCAGCGAATTCATCATCGAGCTGTGGGATGTTTTTTTTTACGGAGAAATTAATGGTACATATGGCTCTTCAATTAGTGGAATTGTAACGGATGGGATAAGTCTTTCGGAGTTGACACGTAGTACGAGAAAGCTATATGATAAGGCTCGCGAAGCCAGAATTCCGAGGTCAGACCGAGACTATCTCAGGAGAGTAGATCCGAGCCCCGAGATCCGACCGACCATTGGGCTCCCGAGACCACCTCGGGAGAGCAGATCAAAGCCCTCAAGGTCAGACCGAGGGTCAGGCTCTCGAGACCATCTCGGTCAAACAAATGACGGTTCTGAGGTCAGCTCGAGAGACAAGACTCCGAGACTGGCTCGGAAGAGGGGAGCTCAAAGATCAAAATAAGAGTCAAAAGGCCTGACGTCAAGTAGTCATTCCTCTTTCCAGAATCGGAAAGTCATTGGATGAATATTACCCGCAATGCACTACAATTAAGGCCTTAATAATCGTAGGGGTCGTTACCAAAAAATAGGATGTCTATCAAGTAACCGATGATTAAAGGACGTGGAGGAGAACGTAGGGATACGTGTGACCAAAACCTCATATATATAAAATGTCTCAGCATCCAAGTAAAAGGGGTAAGTTTTTCGCACTTAGAGCAAATTCTGATTCCTCGTTGATCTCCGAAAAGAAATAAGACTTCTGACTTGAGCGTCGAAATGGACTCCGTCGGAAAATCTTCCTGTGTATTCCCATTAACGCTCGTGTTAATCACGCAGGACGCAATCATCTTCTCCCCGTCATCGTCCCTGTTGGAAACCGAAATTTCTTTAAAGGGGCCTCTTTACAAAATAGGGACCTAGTGGCAATTTTTCAAAAATGTTGGGTTTATTTGCAAAAAGCCAAAGTTAAGTTATAAAAACCTCTAAAAGCCCTAACTGCCTTCATCTTTCCGTTTCTCTTCGCCGAACCCCCTCTCTGCGCCGTTTCTTCCTCTCTGCTCCGACGCCGACGCAGCAGCGAACCGGCGACCGCCTTCTGCCTTCTCTACTTCTTTTCTCCTTCTTCTTTCTCGTCGCGCACGACTCAGTCGGACGAACTACCGTCGGCGCTGACACAGGTAAGCGAGTTTTTCAATTAGGATTTGTGGTTGTTTGGGTTTGTAGATTTTTGGCATGACCTAGAGTTTTCACTATTTCAAATTTTACAAATTTGGGATTTACTGTTATTTTTCTCTCGAGTTGATGTCGCAAGTTAGTGTGGATGGTTGTCAGATAATTCTTAACTTGTTACTTCATACATTGCTTTGCATAGGCTCGATCATGTCCTTTAAGTGGAATCCCCTTTGGAATCCTATTTCCACCTATTTGTGTAACCACTTGCAACAGATTGTGCGACATCGATAAATTATATTGTAACATCGTTTTCTGGTGGTTGCATAGTTTGTAAGGATTCACTTGTGGAAGGAACTTTTGACATATGCTACATCGGTTAGAGTTACAATCAAAACAGAACTTTACATTTGGGAAATAGTATTGCTTATCGTATTCTGCCTCCATGTCTAGTTCATCTTTGTTTCATTTTAGCGATGTAGATTCGAGGAGGTTGGAGATATCCGGTGATTCAGGTTGGTTAATGCTAGGATGTGTTAGTGGAAATTAAAGGGGTTAATAATGATTAAATCTTTGCGTTAAATTAGGTGGTTAACTTTATAATCTAGTTTTGATAAACTAGATTAAGAAGGAACTCATAGTTGTTTATACATTTGTATTGGATAGATGTTGTAATTAGAATCTATCCTAATTTTGGTTAAATATAGTTAGCTAATTATTTAACGGTATAAATAATTAATCAATATCCTTGATACAGGACTCTAACTTTGGATTCGTTAGGTAGATCGTGGAAGGTCCTCGTTCACAAACTTCTATAATAAAGGCGGGTATTTCTCCTTTGTACTCGAGTAGTCTTCTTTACCTTAAAAGCATGACTTGTTATGTCTGATAGGTTGCTTGACCTTGTTCTTTGTCGTTTGTTATTTAAACATCGCCGTTGAGACTTACTCTTCGTACAGTCCTCTGTTGGTTTCCTGTTCTATAAAGTGCCGGTTGTACACGAGCACTTAGAAGTTCATAAAACACAATTAGGTTTATTTGGCATTAGAAAATACCCTACCTAGTAGTGTAGGTGCATAATCGTTAGTTTTCGGTTTCTGGTTGGTTGTATCGATGCATGTTTTACTTGTTGGATTTTTATTGCATCGTGGTTGCTTCGGTTGTTCGTGCATCGTATATCATGCACCATACTTGCACGTTGCATACTAACGACTGTTAGCTTACATTTGGTTAAGCCGTCGTTAGTCATATTGTTGCTCGATTCACTCAACCACATGTTGTCATGGTAGTGGTTAGAGTGCGAGTGTTTGTCCTGTCATGCCAGACAGTGACACCCTCACCGTTATTTTAGAGGGATGAGCTGTTGGTGGCTCACCCTCACCGTTGTTTATAGAGGGATATTGCAGCTGTATAGCTCCCCCTATGTATAGGGGTTGGAGTGTAGACTCCCATCATCCTGTCCACTCAACCACGCCTTATGTGGTATTATTGTTGTTTAGTATATTGTTGTTGTTGGAGTGGTACAGTTGTCACAGCCCTACCCACTCGGTCACACAGATGGGATGTGTTGACGGCTTGACTGGCGTCAGGGGTGACACATGTCATTGCATCATGTGCATACGTATTTCTTTTATGCATTTGTTTGTGTTTGATGCACTTATATGAGCTATGATTGTTGCATATGTATGACATGCATGTCTATCTTGAGATTATTGTTGTTGAGTTGTTCTATACCTGCTTAGTCGTTATTCGGATTTTATACCATGTCGTATTATATTGGTTATGCATGATTAGGTAAATCTGATATTTCTTATGGACTGTACCTTTTGATTCTCTACTTCGTTATCTTATTTATGTCATGCTCATTTGTCTACTCATATACCCGCAGAGTCCACCCGGACTCACCACCCCTGCTTTCCTTTTTGTTGTTTCAGATAGCAGGTAGCGGTATTGCTTGGAGCCAGGAGATGATCCAGTTGCCAGTCCCTCAGTCCTTCAGTTTCACCGGGTGATTTTGGTTTGGAGTTGTTTCAGAGTCAGTTCTCCGTAGTTTCCTTGTTTTCCGCATTTTATATTATTTCTGGTATGGTCTTGATAAAATAAAAATTGTAGTCATGTCTTATTGGTCGGGTTTATTCGTTGTGGAGTTTCTTATTAAGTTGTGTTTTCTTTTATGCCTAAGGTGGCTGAGCCACCCATTAAATTATTTTAAACTGCGTGGTTGTGTGTTTTTTATATATTATTGTGATGCTAGCCGCATGTGGCTAAGCTATATATATGAGATAGTATGTATTTTTGTCCCATATTGTCCGCCGTACAGGGGAGATGCTGCCCGATTTTCGAAGAAGCATATACCTCTGGGGGCGTGACAGTCCCTGTGGGCTACGTTTTGGTGACCCATCATCCACGTTGTCTCCTTCCGAAACACTAACCTTGATAGTTTCATGCTCGATTGGTCAAGGCTTCTTTCAGAATTGGTGTCTTGGACCCAAATTATACAATTTTTGTACGATAGTAACTATTTCATTGTCTTGGACCCAAATTTTTTTTTTTAAGAAAAAAAAGCCTATTGGATATTCAATCAACATAATAAACTGGGTCCTTGGGACAGTGGTAACAAAATGTCAGGCAAGCTGGAGAAACAAGGATCCAAAGGAAAAAAGAGATAGAAGACTAAAATATTCACAAGATTCAAAAAGATACAGATTAAGCATCACCACTCTCACGTCAAAACTAGAAAAATCTCACGACCCGAAAAGGAATACAGAGGACACAAGAAGAAGATTAGAACTTCACTCCTAGAGATGCTTCTATATTGCTCCAGTGCCTTACACCAACATTTTGGACTCCTATTTCTAAAGCCTCTTGGAACAAATTTTCCAAGTAGATACTTAACATGACCCTTAGGTACTTTATACAACACAAGCAGAACTCTTGGAACTAACAAACACATTGAAAACTGAATGGAAATATATTTTAAGCATCACTTTATTAAAACTCATAGAGGCTCTGCCATTGGATAAAGCAAAATTTCCCTTGGTTGTTGCATCATAACAACTAACATCAGAGAATAAACTTGTTTAATCAAGTTCATATTTGAAAAGACACATCAGAGAAGTTCTGAACTTATAAATATGGGTTTCAAACCATAACAACATTCAAAAAGGGAAGCTCAAGGATAAGATATTTTTTTCCATAAACTTAGAAATTGGAGAATTATAATACCTGGATAGAATTAAGGATTGCAGCCACATCATAGATTGTACTCCATTGGTTTTGCAAAATATCCAAGCATATGCTTCCATCTGCATAAACTAATCATAAATCAGGGTAATGCATATGAATAATAAACTCTTTAGAAATAAGAACCATACGTGACACTTCTCAGAAACATAATCACATTTGATAAGTCCTAAGATAGCCAAAAAAAAAAAAAAAATTGTTGAAGCAACTGTGATGCATATTGAATCATGTGCCTCAGTCATTTCAATCTCTGCTAGAATATAAGAAACGAGTATTGATATTTGAGTGTCTTGAAGAATGGTGTGAGGGCCTCTTTTGTATTTTTTCCCTACAATAACTCAATCCCATCAAGGCTTGGGCAAAGTATCCAAAGTCCGTGAATCAATAAAAGTGAAAGAACTAAATAGAATTGACTTTTTTACCCATGAACCTTTTTATTATATTGGAGCAGTTTATGTTAATTGGTATTGCATCATTCAATAGTCAGTCTCACAATGAGATCAGAGAACAAGAATATAAGAAACGTGTATTAATGCTTAAATGTCATTACGAACGGCATGGAGCCTCTTTAATATTTTATAAGTCAATCTCGCTGAAATCAAGAACGATCGCACAAGGGAGGGCCTCCTGGCATTTGCAGACGGGATCCTCAGTCCCAGAGGATCCCTGTCCCGTCTGTCCCACACTCACCGACGATGATCGAGGAGTCGTCAGATCGACAATTAGACACTATTGATAATTTTTTATCGTCGTTCCGAATCAAACGATATCCTGAGATCACGGTGAATCAGTCGGAATCGCCGTATTACAATCTCGTCGGATTCGACGGTGAATACGACGAGATCGCAATTGTGATGATACCCGACGGATTCACCGTACCCCCTAGGGTATAGTTTTGTTTGGGGCGGCGGCCGGAGGCCGCCGGTAGTGTCCGATCGACGATCGGACGACTCATCGGCCATCGTCGACGAGTGAGACAGGGACAGAGGATCCAGCCTTCTGGCACTTGATGCTTGGCGCTTGACACAAGCTACTGAATTTTAGAAAATTTATTATTTGCAAGGCAAAGTGTTTAGTCTGTAATGTATCATCTACATTTCGATGCAAAGGTGTAGACGTGTAGTCAAGGACTATGGCGAATTTTGTAGACATTTTTCTTTTAAATGGAGCACGCAACCGTGGGATGTTGGACTTCTGGAAAACTTCTGTGGAGCTGGGCCGGTCGCCCCATGTTTGACGTTACCCAACTTAATTATTTATTTTTTTAGGTAAATCAATCGGTGAACGAGTTGGACTATGTTCTTAAACTATGATACTCGGACTCTTCATCTTATTCCCTTTGTAACTGTATTAGATACTCACCCTCAGACACGCTAACATTCCAAGCAACCACTCAATATTTCTATCGATCCAGTGTAGAATTTTTAAAAAGTCATGTTAACACTCAGATCCACCCCCCTTGGCAATACTCGTACGGGAGTCCGAGTAACATAGCTCTTAAAGAGTCAATGAAACTAGAATGTGACAACTAAGTTTTAAGGCACGTAGTCTCTCTAATCCAATATTCCATGAAAGGACAAACTCCATAAAAATTAGTTGCTACTTCATAAGAGAAAATGCGCAATCCAATAAAATTGTCCTATCATTTATAAGTTCTAATGATCTATTAGCGGATTTGCTAGAGATTCTAGAATTGAGTATAGATGTAACAAACTAAGTTTCAATTTGAGTCGGCTTGAGGCGTGTTAGATATTACCAGTAAACACTATAACAGAAGGTTTAAGGTGTAATTTTATTTGATAAATAATCAACATAAATCGAAAGGTTTATCATTGATGAGAAATTCTAATAATCTTTTTTATTATTCCTAACACATGCTTTACTCATTGTTCTTTCATAAGCTAGAAGCAATCAAGGACCATTGTGAATTAAGATGAAAAAAAAATGCATACTACAAACACTCAAGAAAAATAGAAGACAGTAGCTCCACTCGCTATTAGGATGGAACATCGAGATACAAAGCAAACAGTTGGTGGTTTATAGGGATAATCCTCTGTAAATTGAAGTGTCAATTTAACCGTGACTAGTCAGATCAAGTGCATGAAAGTAGAAAATTTTAAATATATATATATCAAGCATCTATGAGAACTTACACAACAAAGTATATAAAATGAAAGAAAGAAGAAAACAAGTTGAAGACAACTGATGACAAACAATTATACAACTATTTGTTTGAGAAACACTGTTAATAAAGAATTATACAACTGATGATTGTCAGGATGGTGGAGATATGGTCATCTCAAACAAATAAATCAATTGAAGACATCATAACGCACATCGGAAAGTGCAGGAAAAATAGGAGATAACACAAGGCACTCTCAATCCTTACTGCTATAGGGAATCCACCAAAGAGTTTAGAGAAATAACAAGAAAATAAATCTACTAACAAACTTAAAAGCTCACAATATATTTTAATCTAAAAAATCTCCTCTCCCACAATACAAAAGATAGCCTTTAGAGACACTGGGTACAACCCTCCAAGATGAGTCAAACTACTTTAAATGAGATTTAGATTTCCTAAGGCCTCATTAAATGAGATTTATATTTCCTAAGCCTTGAGAATGAAAAGTCACCAAGAATACCAAACACAGATTGATTCATTCCAATTCCCGAGTAGGTTTGTTTTAAGCTTAGTAGGGTAAAAACAAAATATATGGAATTTAAGTTTAGCAATATTGGACGTAATAAGACAATTGTTAAGATAGGGGATGACGAATTGTCTAAAACTGAGAGCTTTAAGTATTTATGATCATTTTTGTAAAGTGATGGAGGGATTGATAGAAATATCTTACACAGAATATAAGCAGGATGGTTGAAATGGAGGTTAGTATCGGGTGTTTTATGTGATCGTAAAGTATCTCTAAAACTTAAAGAGAAGTTCTAGAAAACGGCAATTACACCTGCTATGTTATATGGTGTTGAATGTTAGACTATGACTCAGGCACATGAGCAAAAGATGAAAGTTGCAGAGATGAGGATGTTAAGGTGGATGTGTGGACATACAAGGATGGACAGAATAAGGAATGAGAGCATTAGAGAGAAAGTCGGAGTTGCATCTATTGAGAAAAAAACTTCGAGAGACACTTTTAAGATGGTACAGACATATACTTAGACAACCAATAAATGCCCCTGTTAAGCAATGTGAAACTATGATAAATATGCACATTAAACGAGAAAAAGGAAGGCTAAAAAAAACTTGGTTAACAACAATAAAACAAGATAAATTTTATTTAAACATAGATGATGATATAATAGAGGACCGAGCCCAATGGCGTAAAAGGATCCATATAGCCAACTCACCTAGTGGGATAAGACTTGGTTATTGTTATTGTTGTTGTTGTTGTTTGTTGTGGATTAGTCTTTCCCGAGTACTATGACAAATCTTCCCCTAGATTCATCTTTCCCGAGCAGGTTAATCTTTCCAAAGCACTATTATAAATCTCCAGACTAGGTTCATCTTTCCTGAGCAGGTTAATCTTTCGTGAGCACTGTTATCAAAGTTTTCCGAATAGCATGTCAAGTCTAATAGACTTAGGCAAAATGGTCATAACTTTCTATAGGAATATTATTTTTTAGCACTATTTTTTTGTTGCAAACGAGACATTCGTAGCTTTCCAATTAGGAGTGTCAATTCGGGTGGGTCAGGTCGGGTTCGGGTCGGGTTGGAAATTTTTTTTTTAAACTCCCAACCCGAACCCGAACCCGAACCCGAACCCGACCAACCCGATCAACCCGAACCCAACCCGAATAACCCGAAAAAACCGATTCAAAACTTCTTTTTCGCTATTTTTCCTATAATTTTTCACTTTTATCTCAATACTCCATCATGATCATACTAATATTGATATTAATATACATAAAAATATCTTAATTTTCAAAATAAAATTTGATTTAACTCAAAAAAATCACTAGATTTTAAATTCGGGTCAACCCGAACGCGAAAATTTTCAACCCGAACCCGATTTTTTTCGGGTCGATTCGGGTTGGGTCGTCGGGTCGTGTTGATTTTTGACACCCCTATTTCCAATGATATATGTCTTGCCTTGTAATTTGTTCCCAAAAACAACATATTAATAGTTGAAGTCGACAAAAAAATATGATGGCTTCTAAAACTTTTCTGTGTCAATAATAGATTTGTTTGGCATCCATCTTTGTATCACATGGGCACTATGCACTCACCCAAGAAAAGTAGAGAACTTGTGAAGTAAGGAATATCATAAAAATACTTAGGGTGTGTTTAGTTGAGGGTTTTCCTTGATAATCTTGGCTATCCATCCAAGGTTATCAACGAAAACTCTGTTTGGTTTAAATAATAGGCGATTTCCGAGTAATGATTAATATCTGACACGTCAGCAAAAGGGGGTATTCAACTCGGAATTGGAAAACCAAGGAAAAGTTAGGCTTTTCTTGATTCCGGGGTTAAAGACAATTTTCTTTCCAAAATTAACCTTCACTATTTACTATTTATGACAGAAATACCCTTAACACTTAATTAATTACATTTCACCCTACTTAAATCTTTTCGTTGATGACTCACGCACCGACTCACGCGAATGCAACCCATGGCGAAACCCTAGCGGCGATTCGAATTCTTCGTCCCACCTCACGGTGAGACCCTAGCAGCGCACGATCGCAACCCACCTCCCGGTTTTCCAATCACAATCGTAGTAGCACGAGAAGAACCCTAGCATTCTTCATACGTATTTATTTTCGTGTTCTTTCCATCTCAAGACAATTTTTTCATACTTGATTCGGTTTTTATCATTTCCTTTGATTCTATGTTGGTTTTCATCATTTATTTTGTTCCTCTGTTGATTTTTTGATATGAACTTCGTTAAATGGTATGGAGTTCGCATAAAGGCTTAAAATGATATGGACTCTGTTAAATGATATGGACTCCTCTGTTTATTTTAATATGGACTCCTCTATTAAATGATATAGACTTCTTTGTTTATTTTGATTTTGTTCCCATGTTGATTCCTTGAAACTAGCATGATATAGACTCCTCTGTTTATTTTTATTTTTCATGCTTGATTTGGTTTTTATAGTTTCTGCTATTGCTGTAATTTTTGATATTTCTTTTATCCTTTGTATGTTTCAGTATCAATAGTTTCCATATTCTCCCAATTCTTTACTTTGTGATAGCTACCTTGGTGTGCTTCTTTCTATTTACTTTTCGTTGCCCTATTTTCATGATAGGCTAATATGGATCGATTAGCAGTAAGGCAGGAGATGAAGATAATTTCTGTACTTAAACGCAAGAAGAGGACGGAAAGGAAGTTATTTATGCTTTTATTGTTGACGGTTGTCTTAGCTATCAAGAGGAGTGCTAGGTTTAGGAGGAGCATATCATATGCTTATCAGACATTGTCTAGATACAATATTAAGTCTATAAACTTAAATGAGATAGTTTTTCATAGTGATCGACAATGTGTTGATCATTGTAGGATGGATAGAAGGTCTTTAGACAAACTTTGTTCTTTGCTAATGACTCATGGAAAACTGAAACGAAAAAAAAATATGTTAATTAGTGAACTTGTAATATCTTTTCTTCACATTATTGTACATAATGTGAAGAATAGGGTCAAAAACGCCAAACAGCTAAATCCGGTGAGACAGTTAGTAGGCAATTTCATTCAGTTTTGAACTATGTTCTACGGTTACACAACATCTTGCTTAAGAAGCCCGAACCAATCCCAAAAAATTACACGGATGAGAAGTGGAAATGATTTAAGGTACAAGTATATAACTTCTATAAGTTTATTGTTTTAATCATGTTAACGTACACAATAAATTAATATGATTTATGATACTTCTTTGAGTGTAGAGTTGTTTGGGAGCATTAGATGGAACTTATATTAATGTCAATGTCTCAACAGTTGATAGACCTAGGTATCGAACCAGAAAAGTGAAATTGCAACCAATGTCTTGGGTGTGTGCACACCGAACATGCAATTTAGCTATGTCTTACCAGGTTGGGAAGGATCTGCAGCAGATGGTAGTCTTAAGGGATGCTATTAGTAGGAAGAATGACTTGAAGATTCCTCAAAGTAATTAAGTTATAATTAATACAAAATGGGTTGTTATTATATATATTAATACATGTTCACTTGTAATGTAGGTTGTTATTATTTGTGTGATGTTGGATACACAAATGGGGAAGGATTTTTGACGCCATATAAAGGTCAAAGGTACCACTTGACCGAATGGAGGCAAGGTTACCAACCAGCAATAGCCAAAGAGTACTTTAATATGAAATACTCTCAAGCCAGAAATTGCATTGAGAGATTTTTTGGCATTTTAAAAGCTAGATAGCCTATATTGAGAGATAAGTCATTTTATTCTATCAAGACTCAATATAGGATTATTTCTACTTGTTGTATCCTACATAATTTCAAAAAGTATGAAATGACAATTGATCCGATAGAGTGAGCTTGATGTTCTCGAGTCAAATGGAAGTGATGATGATGACGACGATGACGGTGATTTGATCAGACATTGTGAGACCAGCCCTGCTTGGACTGAATGGAGAGACAAGCTTGCGGATGATATGTTCACGAGCTGACAGTCATCAGTTAATTAAATATAATATTCTTTCTTGAAATTTAGGTTTCTATTTATTTAAACTCTTTGATTATGTTGTATTTGGGTTTATTATCCATTTGAATAGTTTGAACAATTTGGTTGTATCTGGGTTTGATTAAGTTTGAACAATTTGATTGTATCTGGGTTTGATTATGTTCGAACAATTTGATTATATCTAGGTTTTGTATAGTATTCATTTAAACAATTTGATTATGTTTTATGCAAAAATAATGTGTTATCTGGATGGTTTAATTTTAGTTTTCAATGGAAGGAAATAGCCAGAAGAGGATAAAAGTAATAGCAACGATTAAGGATGCACCGACTGATCAAGTAGAAAGTTCAATACCAATAAGTTCAAAAGAAAAACTCTGAGCACTAAACACTTATGGGCAAAACAAGATGCTGCATTAATTGGCTGTCTTGTTGAGTTGAGCAAAGATTCAGCTACGAAGAGCGAGAATGGTTTTCGAACTGGGTACTTGCTGCATTTGGAGAAAGTCATGACTGCTAAATAGCCATCCAACAATTTGAAAGCTACCCCGCATATCGAGTCAAGGTACAAGCTATTGAATAGGCAGTTCCATGCTATCAACGAGATATTGAATCATAGTAGTGAATTTGGGTGGAACGATGTTGAGAAATGTATCATTGCAACAAAGGATGTCTTTGATGATTGGGTTAAGGTATTTTTTTTCTATTTTTGTATTTAATGCATCGCAAACTTTCATATGCTTAAACTTTTCAAATCATGCTCAAGTTTAAATTGATCAGATCAACCTAATTTAACATCACGAAGGAAAAGGCATGGGCATCCATAGCTTAACAGTTTTCTTATTGTATATTATTGTGAACATAATTAATTTCTTTTTTAAGAAAAACTAGAATACCTTGTCCGCAAACATATTTGTCCCATCCCACAAACTTTATATAGTGGCTCAACTGCACTTATGCTTTTCAAAGTGTAGTTCTTGTTTCAAAGTGTAATTGGCAACAGAATAACAACCAGGAAGGATCAATAGTTGAACAATAAAGCCATACACGAAGAATCAGTACCTATTCCTATCCCTAGGAAAAGAGGTTCTTGTTGCAGATTTGTCAAAGAAAACGGAAGCTGGAATTGGCAATTCTTACAAGAATCCATGTAAGTTTTATTCTTTTGCGAGAATACAACCACTCTGCTAATGTGTCATACAACTTCTAACTGTTGAAAGACCCAATCCAACATGTGTTGCCAAATTAAGAATCAAGTCTAGATTTGGAAAAAGAAATATAATTATTGAATCAACTGAGTATGTTGATTGTTATCTACTGCTTATCGTTATACAATTTCTAGTGAAACTGATCGTTTGTTCACCTAAGCTTGAAGCTTTCAACAAGTTCTCTTGGTTGTGGCTCAGAATTACTTGTTCAAAATTACTTGTTCAACAAGTTCTCTTGGTCGTGGCTCAGAATTACTTGCTCAGAATTATGTTTATGAAAATAGTCATATTGGTATTGCGTGTGCAGTTTTGGTTCTTGTTTAGTCTCATAATTTTGTTCTCGGTTACAATAATTATATTGTAAGTTTTTTTTACTAATGATATATTTTAATTTAGAATCATCCAGCTGCTATTGGTTTAAGGAACAAAGAGTTCGCCCACCTTAATGACTTGATGTATGTGTGGGGGAAAGATCGTGCCACAGGAGCTAATGCAGAAACCTCAGCTGATGCAATAGAAGAGATAAATTTATGCGATGAAAAGGTTAACACGTTTGAGCTTAAAAAAGATGAATATGCTGAAGGTCACAATGAAGAATCTGATGACGGCAACCAAGCAATAAATAAATCTGAGACTCCAAGTTCATCAGTTTGTCCAACAAACAAGAAGTCAACTAGAAACAAACAGAGAATAGTGATAGAAAAATGAAGATATACGAAGAGTTAATAAAACTTTCTGAATTCTCTGAGCAAGAATTTATAGATGTTGGGGAGTATATTCTCAAGAATGAACACAAGGTTGACAACTTCTTCGCATTGACAAAGATATTTAGGAGAAATTATGTGGTGAAATAATTCTCTGAGATCTATCCCAAATGAATTAGCTATTTGAATTAAGTTGTTGGTACTTATATTTTGATATACTTTTTGATAGTCGTGATATCATTTTGAACAAAACTTATTTGGATGAATGTCATTTTGGATTGAACTTGGATTGACTTTATTGGATGAATGTCTTTTTGAATTATTTGTCTATTAATTTTTGTATTTATCTTAGAGTAAAATTTTTCTTTAAATGTGTAAGTCTTTGTCTAGCAAATTTCTAAACTTTAGATATATAATTGTGCTTGAAAAAGACCTGATTAATAGAAATTTGAAGGACCTGATTAACAGAAATGGTTAAAGTAGGTAGAATAAATTATTCTGATCAAGTTTGCTACCAAAGGAAGAAGTTTTGACTTGTATAGAGTTGTTGGTTGAGGAAGTTTGAAGATGAGAAATCACAAAGTAAAATTATTATACATCATTGTTGCATAATTAATATAAATTTAATAGTCAGAATGTCAAAATTTAATCATAAAATAAAATATCATTTAGTTGTAAAAAATAATTAAGATTGAATTAGGAGTAAAACAGTAACTGTTATATTAGGTTATACATTAAAACCTTCAACCAAATAAGTTTTGCCTCATTACCTAAGATTGAACCAAACAACATTAGGTTATATTTTATTCCTCATAACCTTGTTATGTGATTACCTGGTAATCACATGCCCAAGGCTATCAAGGAACACCCTCAACCAAATGCACCCTTAGGGTTATATGTAATCACTACTAACATACATTGTTTTTTTTACAATAAAAAAAGAAACTTAAGCCACATGTATGACCATTTAGACAGTATTTTGAAGGGAACACTCCATGATTGCATATGGCCACATATATGGCATATGCAATATGCAATTAAAAAATCATTGGATTTATTTAAAACAATTTAAATTAAACCTAAACCAAATTGACTTTAGACGTTGAATTATCCTTTTAGTAGCTTGTAACTTAAACACTTATGTTAAAGTGATAGATACATTAAGTATCAATATAAATATTTCTTTAGTATTTCAATGTTGACAGCATATGATTCTCCATATGGATCGCATATTGTATATGTGTTGTGTAGTAGGTCAACCACATGCTACCTGCACGCACTTTGAAAACATAAGTTACACAAAGGTTTAAAGTGTAAACCCAAATTAGAGTTTTCATCCCTGGCCGAAACAAAACAGTTTTGTTTGCCTCATCCTTGTCAACAATTGGTCGCTCCGAAGAGGAGCAAGAGGAGGGGTACTAAGAAAAAGCATAGTAGGATAAAGAAGGTTGTTGGCGTTGGGTGAGTTGTGATGATGACACGAAACAAGGTCTAGAATGAGGAATGCTTAGGTGAGTGGACAAAATGCTTGAGAGACATCATGAAACAACGGAAGCCACTCGCAACTTGCTTGTGAAGCTAAGACGATCAAAAAGGAAGTTCAAAGGCCATTTAGGAAGATGGAAGCCATTCACGGCTCACTATGTAACATAAGCGAGGGGGGCTGTGGAGGGAATACATTATGTAAATGGAGCAAAGAACAGCAAAAGCAATTTACCATGATGCCCATACTTAGCTTTCATAATTGATTCTTTAACCACTTATTTCAAATTTGCAAAAACAATGAAATCCACAAAGATCAGACAGTTTCCACAATGAAGCAAAACCATGAAGCAGTACCTGCATGGCAATTGGCAAGGCGTACAGTTGGGGCGAGAAAGACAATGAAGCGCCGAAGTGTTGTATTAACATGACAGCAATCATGGTCTTCCCCGATCCCGTGTCCAGCACTGCGATCACGTTCCGCTGCAGCTCCACTTCGTAGACCGCAATTTGGTAACTGATACAAAATCAACCAAATTCGAGAATTCAAAGCCCACACTTCTTCGGAGAATGAATACAAAACATACACCACGCCCAAATGAAAACAAAAAAAAAAGGAATAAAAGGAATATTTTTCCTTGCTTCTTCTTGGAAGAAATTTAGAACAAGAAACTCTGTTTTTTACTTTTTTTTTAAATAAAACAAAAATGTGGTGGGATGAGTTTCGATTCCGCGCAGCGCAAATAAATGAAAGGTAGAAATACCTGGACACCTGGGCTTTATTCTGGGCTCAAATTCTTGGCACTCCTGTCGCTGCTTCTTCGCTGGCACCGGCGCCGCCAACCCTTCCTCCTCCGTAGGATCGCCAGGTCTCTTAGAGCATTTCATCGATCCGCCCGTCGGAGGAAAAGTAGCAACAAGATTCGGCACTAATCGCCAAAGCCCACCCCTCTCTCGCTCTCTCCCTCACTCGCCCTTCAAGTAGAAAACGTAAACCCTAAGGCTATGTTTACTCCGAAAAGATGGAAAGGGGAAGGAAAGGAATTGATGGTGGAAAAAAATCCGTAGGGAAGAGTAAGAGAAAGGAAACAGAAAAGAATCCGAGGGCAAGGAAAAAGGGGAATAGAAAATATATATATATATACGAAGGAAACAAAAAAACACGAATTCGCGCAGAAAAGAGTCACCGGTCTTGGTTGTGCGAGGCTATCTCGTGCTCGTGGGCTCGTCGCCGCCTCGCTCGGGGCCGCCGGCAACCGAGGTCTTCACCTCGCATGGGACCGCAGAAGGAGGCCACAGAATCCAACGCCTGCAAGCGCCGCCACCGCCGCCACCCGGATCGCCAACTTAACCGACCAGAGCGCGATCTCCCACGACGCTCTCCAGCCGAACACAAGCACAAGCGAGGCGGACAGCGACCAAATCGCCGCCCTCACCCTCGCCTTTTCCTCCGGATTTCCACCGGCGCCCTCGCCCATCTGCCGCTCAAACTTCCCGAGCAGAAGGAAGAGTAGCAGCGGGTCGGCGTAGCAGAACAGCACGAAGGCCATGGCTGACGGCGCGGATCTTCTGGTCCGCAACCCCTGGTCCATCCCTGGACCACTTCTAAGTTATAAAAACCTCACTCACGTGCTGAGAACGTGCGCGCCCGGAAGCCAAAACGACAGCGCCCTCCCTCGCGACGTCTCCATCGCCCTCTCTCGCGACGTCTCCTGGAAGCCAAAACGACAGCGCCCTCTCACTCTGCATCGCCCTCTCGCGCGATCCTCCCTGACTGGCTCAACGCCCCCGACGCCTCCATCACCTCCATCGCCCCCGACGCCTCCATCTGCGCGAGACAGTCCCCCACGACAGCGCCCTCTCACTCTGCATCGCCCTCTCGCGCGATCCTCTCTGACTGGCTCAACGCCCCCGACGCCGCGTTCTCTGCCCCGTTTCATTGCATCCCATCGTGAGAAGAAGAAGGAGAGGGCTGAGGAGGAGGGAGGCCTACAACTTTCTAATCAAGCCATTCAGTTTGTAGTGTGGAAGGAGGCCTACAGCTTAAGGTCTGCTTCTGGAAAATCTTTATTTTGAATATTTGTTATTATGAAAATAAAATGCTGGTATTTCAATTTCTTTCTAAGTTTTCATTGATGATTTGCTCAAGAATTCAACATTGCTCGTTGAGAGTACCCATCTGATAAAATTTGCTACCATGCACTTCTACTTCTGATTGACTGTATCTTATTTCGGATTACATCTTCATTTCTTGATTTTATGTTACAAGTTTGCATTTCTGCTAAAATGCAGTTTGTTTAGTTCTACTATGTGAAAGTGAATTATAGTGGTCTTAATTCCCTCTTGATCTTTATGTTACAATAGTGAAGGTTGTAACTGCTATTCATAAAAGAAATAGAACAGGGAGTTACTCACATGAAATTATTATTGGAAAATGAGGTGGTTGATTCTATAACTTTCGTCTAGTTCATTATGTTACATTGAGATTGAAAAGATAATAGAAGCAATTGTCAATTAGAGATCAATTCAACAAACTAATGCACATGATGTTAGTCTTCACCTTTTCGATTCGTTGCAACTTACGAAGCGACTGAGAAACCATTTAAGAGGATAGTAATTTTTTTTTTCTTCATGTGTAATCCCTTTTTTTTCATCATAATTGATAGCTTCATAAATTTCATGAAAACAATTGAATTTGAGTTTTGTGCCTTTGTTTTGCCCTAAATTGGTTATTTTTTTACATGATCAAAGTAATTATCATCGAGATGGAGGGTGAATCTACTTTCAATTTCGAAGGAAATGAAGATAATTGGAAAAGGGGCTTTGATGATATGAATGAAGGTAATAAGAATCATATTTAGAATGTATTAAGCTTCAGTGTATTGAATTTCCCTATTTAGCAATCTTGTTTTGTTTGTTTAATTGTATAGGTTTGAACATTGAAATAGATTTGGATATACCCCAACTGGGGTTGGAATTTGAAACTGAAGAAGATGCATACCAATTTTATCTAACATATGCTAAAAAGGTTGGATTTGGCATAAGGAGAGGTAAAATTCACAAGGATCAATCAGGTCAATTACTTGATAGGGTCTTTTATTGTTGTGCCGAAGGTAAGAGAGGAAAAGACAAACGAGATCTTAATGTCAAAGCAAGTCGTGATGAAACAAGATTTGGATGTGAGGCTAAAATGAAGATTTCTAATCGGAAAAAAGATAAATTTACTGTGGTGCAATTTGTTAAAGAGCATAATCATGTTCTCTCAAGTCCAAACAAAACGCACCTCTTTAGAAGTCATAGGAATATATCTTCTTCTGCAGCGAGACAGATTGAGATGGCAAGTGATGTGGGAATCCCCCCAAAAGCATCTCATGATCTTATGGCGAGGCAAGTAGGTGGGAGGGAGAATTTAGGATTTATTCCTGAGGATTACAAAAACTATTTGCGATCCAAAAGAACAATGACTATGAGAGTTGGGGATACTGGCAGTGTATTGGAGTATCTGCAGAAAATGCAGTTCAATGATCCTAATTTTTTTTATGCTATTCAAGTTGATGAAGATGATTTGATTACTAATATTTTTTGGTCTGATGCTAAAATGAGAGCTGATTATGCTATTTTTGGAGATGTTGTTTGCTTTGACACAACTTACAGAAAGAACAATGAAGGTCGACCAATTGCATTGTTTGTAGGTGTTAATCATCATAAACAATCCATACTTTTTGGTGCAGCTCTATTATATGATGAAACCAGTTTGACTTTTGAATGGTTATTTGATACATTAACTAGAGCTATGGGTGATAAAAAACCAACTACTATTCTTACGGATCAAGATGCAGCAATGGCAAAGGCGTTAGCTTCCAGATGGCCTGAAACACATCATCGTTTGTGCATTTGGCACATTTATCAAAATGCCGCCACACATTTGAGTGGAGTTTTTTCTCAGTTTAGGGAGTTTGCTAAAGATTTTGCCTCTTGTGTATATGATTTTGATGAAGAGGAAGATTTTATTTCAACATGGAATATGATGTTGACTAAGTATGCACTTGAAGACAATGATTGGTTGAGACGTATGTACAATATAAAAGAAAAATGGGCTTTAGTATATGGACGACAAATGTTTTGCGCAGATATGACTACAACTCAAAGAAGTGAGAGTATGAATAGTATTGTGAAAAAGTATGTCACTTATAAACACAAGTTTTTAGACTTCTTCAATCACTTCCAAAGACTCCTTGATGATCGTCGATATGAGGAATTGAAAGCAGATTTCAAATCAAATACAACTGTTCCATATTTAATGTTTCCAATTGAGATTTTAAAGCATGCTAGTGAAATTTATACTCCTGAGGTATACAAGTGTTTTCAACAAGAGTGGTGCTCATCACATGATTCTAGTCTTGAAATTTGTGAGGATGTTGATTCATTTACAAAATATAAAGTTACTCCTCTCAAAAAGAGAAATCATCATATAGTTACACTTGATAAGAACTCTGACAAAATTGTGTGTAGCTGTAGAAAATATGAATTTGCTGGAATTTTGTGTTCTCATATTTTGAAAATTTTTACATGGAAAAATATCATGAAGATTCCAAGTGATTATGTATTGAAAAGGTGGACAAGAAAAGCAAAAGTTGGATATTTTGGAGTTAATGATTCAATGAACAACAATGCTAGTTTGGATCCAAAACTACTTCAAAACATGCGTTACAAAGAGTTATGTGGGTTGAATGTTCAATTGGTTACCAAGGCAGCTGAAAGGGATAGCACTTACATGCTTGTTAAAGATGCTATGTTAAGCTTGTGTAAGATGGTGGATGATAAGTTACAAGTTAATGAATCAAATGTCCAACAATCAAATGTGAGCCAACAATCTTGGGAATTTGATTATGGTGAAGGGAACTCTAGTGGAGTGAAAGGAATTAAAACAAAGAAGAAGACGACCTCAGGTAAGAGGTTGAAAGGTGGCTTAGAGAGGCTTTCAAGGAAAAGAAAAGCAGCGAGGAAAACAAACCAAGCTTCAATGACGGTAATGATTTCTACTCCTTAGCTTTCAAATATTTCTTTATTTGGTAATAGTTGTTGTTAATTTTGAACAACTTAAATCATTCTAATTTTTTGTATAACCCAGGGTGTAGATGAAACTATTTCCAGCATGGCCAACGTACAATATGACCAGATCAATCATCAAGTTAGTATTTATTTTACTTATGCTAATCTGCAATAATTCATGTTATAACGAACTAAGAATGCATTTTATTTGTTTATTTTAGTCTATAAATTATGTGCCAACAATTGCTAGCTCTATTGATAGTTTGAGTGTGGCTCGGACTCAATTTCCACCATTATTGGCATCACAAGTTTCTCAGGTATATATATTTCATACGGTTGAGTGTGGCTAGAACTCTTATTTTAGTTTACGGTTGAGTATGTACTTAATAATTGTTTACTGTTATGTTATAGGTGAATCAACCATCTCATCGTGGTTCTTTTCCAACGGCCAACTTGGAATAATGCTGATGTATGGTGGCAAGCTTTGGTGGAGGTTTTGGTGTGCAAATGTTGTTATGTTTTGTCTTTGTTTATGTTATGTTTTGTCTATGATTGCTCTTGTCTGTGTAGGTTTGTGTAGGTTTGGCATCTAGACTGTTACAGTAAGTTCTTTTTATACTTATGGATACAAATAGTGATGTTTTGTCTATGTTATCATGGGTGGTTCTTTGCACTTATTATCTAGCTCATTGAGTCTATGGATACTTGTATTTTAATTCTTCATGTTCATCAAATCTATGTTGTGCAAAACTTAACTGGATTTGGAGCCTCATAACAGGATTTGGAGTCTCGTAAAACATCAAGCTAAGTCTTTTTAATAATTAAACGCCTTCAAGCTGTGTTAGTCAAAACTAAATTTTTAAGTAGTTATACTATTATGTCTTCTTCATTTCATCGCATTGTTTTATCTCTCAAGGCAAAAGAGATAGATCTTTGCTAGCATGCCCTGAACCTTTTACAACATTAAACAAATGCATTTGAACAGCACACATTTGACAATTTGCTCAATTTTCATCATGTTACCATTGACCATATACAATTCACACCATACGTTTTTACTTCTCTATGTATCAAGGTTTCTTTTATTCATAAAATATGCAACTTTTTTTATAAGTCTGACGACGATGGCTACAGATGCCAGGCAATACCTTTAAGCCTTTAGCTCTTTTTGATAATAAGTTTGATGCTTGATGTTTCCACACTTGTCAGACATTACACTAAAGCATTTGAGCCAAACAATGACTTCTCAAATCAGTATGACTTCTCATCCAGTACCCACGTATGGTTTTCAGAATTCAAACAAAAAGATTGAAATTCCAAATGGAAGGGTATGATATTGCTTGCTCTGGTACTCTTTTTTTTTTTGTTATCTTCCTATTTTGTTTAGCTATCATATAAACAGGTTAGTGACACATTGTATATTGTCTCAGGTTGGTGTAATTATTGGAAAGAGTGGAGAAACTATTAAATATCTTCAACTACAATCAGGGGCAAAGATTCAAGTAACTAGAGATATGGATGCTGATCCTAATTCGTTGACTAGATCAGTTGAAATTATGGGCACGTCTGAACAGATTAGCAAGGCTGAGCAGTTAATTAATGATGTGCTTGGCTATTATCTTCCTTCTACATTTATGAAGAATGTTATTTGATTGAATTTGTAATAATTTGCAAGAGATGGACATTTCAGCTATAAATTCAGTTGTTACATAAATTTGAGGTCATGTAGACTTCTCAGACCTCATGCGCATCATTTTTCTTTTATGTTGTACAAAATAAAATCATGAAATTATTTCTATTAATTGCAGTGGTGGATTGTCCATCTTAGGATCCCATTTGGATTTACACGACCCTTGGTTCCTTGCAACAACAGCAGCCCATCGCCACTTTCCTGAAGTTGAATATGATGAGTATAATTCTGCTGAAGTCAGTGGTCCTGTTTTTTGTCGTATTGTTGTTCTGATGGTGAGTCATAATGAGGCACAGGGAAGTATTATGTACTTGTTACCAATCTGTCCGTGTAAGAAAGTTACAAAAATCTCTTTGTTATGATGTTTCTACTATAAGCATATAATGATTAAGAGTTAAAAGAGGTATACCAATGTTTCTGGACATTCAAATTTAAGTTGGTTGCTATTGTTCCATTCACTTGTTTCAATAATTCATGTTAGTTATGTGCTTTTGGTTACTCTTTATTGCAACTGGAAAATTCAATTCAGTATCGATGAAAAACACTGCAACAGTTCCATGTACAATAAATGAAGCAAGGAACAGATAGGGAGGTCTGTGAACAAAGATAATTCATTAGAGATCGAAGCAGTTCTTTCAATTGATCGTTTATGGCTTGGCAATGGGTGATTTTGCTAACTATTTTGTATAACTTTTTTATTTCTTAGCATGGAGAGATTTAAAAAATCCGGTGTCAATAAAATTTCATATAAATTTATTTCAGTTAGACGTCAGTTCACGTTTGTAAAGTTAGTACGTGATCATTTAAAATAGATGTAAATTCAACCCAAAATTTGGGTTCTAAAAAGGCGAGAAGATTGTACGACTATGCTTATTGTCTTACTTATGACTAATGGATTTAGATTAGGATAGAAAATGTGAAACATTAAAGAGAAAAATATAAATATTGGCCATAATATAATTTTGTGTGAAGTTAAACAAAAGATTCTTTTAAGTGCTAGTTCAAAAATAATACATTTAAAAAGCATAGACTTTTATCAGTAAATTTATAGGAGCCTTTCCATTTCTTCTCTGCTCATTTTCCTTAGACATCCGTGAAAGGTTGAAAATATAATTTAACACAAAGGGTATTAAAATTAAATCGGACAAGGTGAGATTATAAAAAACTACAGCGTCATATTTAGAAAACAATAACATGCTTTTCTTGGAGGGGGAAAAAATATAAATATGAACCTCATTTCCAACCTTAATATTCTTCGTATTCCAAACCCATAAAATGAGTTTCTTCATCTTCTACTTAAAAAAACCATAACAAAGTTTTGTAACTGATTATGATAAATTAATCAATGCAAGACATCCAATTGTAACTAATAAGAACATACAATTGTTTTCCAACGACAATAATAATCAAATCTTATCCTTCAGCATAGAATTGTTTTAGCAATTCTTAATTTATCAAACAACTGTGAAATTAATCCTGCTTACTTTTGTATCTTTTTCCAATAATCACTGTGATTGTTTACAAAAGTTCAGAGTCAAATGCTCTGAGAAGAAAGCAACTGCAACTACAGAAGATTTGATAACCATGTTAATTGCACGACTAGACGAAGCAACAGCAATAGATTTGGACATCCAAGGTGCTCGGCAGCAGCTATAAGAAATGTATAGCATTGCCATGCTGCGCTAGGAAACATAAGCACACATTCATTAGAGTATATGAAAAAATCATAAATAAATAATTGTAAGAAATAGAACAAAGTAGATACTGTGTACCAACCTCTGCATTGTATCCACTAAGAGCTAGACGCATGCAATTGCAAAGCCAGTAACCCAGTTCTTTGTCAAACTTCCAAATCTCAAAGCTGTTGATTGGATCCGGCCAGAGGGCTTGAGCAAACCAATCGGGGACGCTGGAGGCGACGCTTGCGTCGGGGACAAAGCCGCGCGAGAGGGCTTGAGCGCCGGCGTGAGTCGAGGTCGCCGACCAGTCGGGGACGCTGGATGCGACGCGCGCGAGAGCCAGAGGGGGACTCTTAGTCGGGGGAGGCAGCACTTCCGCGCGATGGTAGGCGTCGGGGCGACACGCAGCAAGCAGCAAGGAACTCTCTCGCGTCGGCGAGAGGCGAGGTCGTCGGGGACGATGGAGCCGCCGCGCGCGAGATGTGGTCGGGGGAGGCAGCACGTCCGCGCGGTGGGAGGCGTCGGGGGCGGTGGGGGCGTCGGGGACTCTCTCGCGTCGGCGGGGTTAGGGTTTCTTTTACTTTCGGCGCTTGTTTGCTCGGCGGCGGAGGGAGTCGCGAGAGAAGAGAAAAATTTCGGTGGATTAATTTCGCGTGAGAGGGCGCCGAGGAATGGGTTCGCTGAAAAATGTCGTTTTGGCTTCCGGGCGCGCACGTTCTCAGCACGTGAGTGAGGTTTTTATAACTTAGAAGTGGTCCAGGGATGGACCAGGGGTTGCGGACCAGAAGATCCGCGCCGGATCGCTGAGCGCAATGTAGGCCGACACCGCGACGGTGAACGTGAGGCTGACCGTCGAAAGGGAGACGAGAGGGCGCATTGAGAGAAAGCTGGTCAACAAAGCAAGCTCGGCGGGAGTGTAACTCAGTTCGCCTCAGAATTGTTTGGGCTTGTCACAACCGTGTTGTAAAATCTTAAGTCGAGAGATTTTGATGAACAATCTTAATCTCTATTCCACTCTTAAGAAATAATAAACATAATAATTAACCAAAGTTACGGAAGTATATTGGAATCCATTATTTACAATCGATCCTCGGAGATGATCTTCAATCTGCAGAATTCCTTAGGTTTTCGAAGAGTTTTGTCGATGGGAAACAAAACAAAGCATCGTCTGCAAACTGGGACCATAACCTCCTATTTATAGAATTCAAATGTTATCTTTTTCTAATTTGGCCCCTCAAGAAATTAGAATTAGCACATGGTATCCATAATATTTTATTCATAACAATTAAGCCCTTAAGTCAAATTACATAATTTCAAAATTTAGATCACAATATTTTTTGACTTATTTAATTGATTACATTAAACATGTATAATTACATTATGACCCTAAACTTTTAACAATCTCCGACTGGGTCATATTCGTAAACTTATAAATGTGTTTACTTTAGTGAGCTCAAAAAACTTTTGTCATCATAACCATAGGACTTCTTTAACAATCTCGTTCATTAATTATATAGACATAGGATCAATACAGTCTTCGTTGTATCTTTCACAACTAAACCATCAATGGTCACATATATCAATACAATCAAATGACATAGATCAATTATGAATTTGTGGCATGAAAATTACATGCAAGGTGATCTATTCATGTCAATTTTCAACTGGTCCTCCTTAACCAAAGTGAGATCAAAACTTTAACTTTAGTTATACAAAGTGGAATGAAGTAAACATTAAATTTTATATCTGATCAGAAAGTCTCTAAATACATAAGTTTCAGAGCCATAACCAAACATATATAGAAAACAAATATAGTACAAACTCCCACTGAATCTAAATTTTACCAAACTGAATAACACCCATATGAGTGGTATGCTCATAAAAGACATTGGGTGGTAGACCTTTCGTCAAAGGATCTGCTATCATGGAGTTTATACCTATATGTTCTATCAAAATCTGTCCACTTTATACTCTTTCTTTCACAACAAGAAACTTGATATCGATGTGCTTCGATTTTGTCGAGCTCCTATTGTTGTTGGAATACAATACAGCGGATCTATTGTCACAAAATAACTTCAGTGGTTTTTCAACCCTTCCCAAAATGGGCAGCCCAGAGATAAAATTTTTCAGCCATATTCCATGATTAGATGCCTCATAACATGCTATAAACTCTGCTGCCATGGTGGAAAAAGCTGTCAATGCCTGTTTGACACTTCTCCAAGAGATAGCTCCGCCAGCCAACAGAAAAACATAGCCTGAAGTGGATCTCATGCTATCTTGGCATCCAACAAAATCAGAGTCAGAATATCCCACGATCTCAAGAGTATCTGATCTCTTATATATGAGCATGTAATCACTAGTTCTCTTTAAATATCTCATTACCCTCTTTGCTGCTTTCCAATGATCCATTCCTGGGTTGCTTAAATATCTGCCCAACATTCCAACAATGTACGCAATATCCGGACGCGTATAAACTTGAGCATACATAAGACTTCCTACTGCCGAAGCAAAGGGAATCTTTTGCATTTCTTGAGTCTCGAGACTTTCTTTAGGGCACTATTTAAGGCTAAACTTATCTCCTTTAACGACTGGGGTGTTTCCTGGTTTGCAATGTTGCATGCCAAATCTTTTAAGCACTTTATCGATATAGTTCTTTTGTGATAATCCAAGAATACCTTGAGAACGATCTCGGTGTATTTGGATTCCTAATACAAAAGATGCATTACCAAGATCTTTCATTTCAAAATATCTAGATAGAAATCTCTTGATATAGTTTAACATACCTATATCATTTGTGGCAAGCAAAATGTCATCAACATATAAAATCAGGAAAATATATTTGCTCCCACTGAACTTATGATACACACAATCATCTACCACATTCACCTCAAATCCAAATAAGATGATTATTTGATGAAATTTATGGTACCATTGACGAGACGCTTGCTTTAACCTATAAATGGACTTATTAAGTTTGCAAACCATACTCTTTGGATCTCCCGATACAAAGTATTCTGGTTGCACCATATAGATTGTTTCCTCAATGTCTCCATTGAGAAAAGTCGTCATGACATCCATCTGATGGAGTTCCATATCAAAGTGAGCAACAAGTGTCATGATTGTCCTAAAAGAGTCTTTCGTTGAAACTGGAAAAAAAGTCTCTTTATAGTCAATTCTATATTTTTGAGTATAACCTTTAGCTACAAGACGTGCTTTATATCTTTCCACATTACCGTTTGAATCCCGTTTAGTTTTGAAAATCCATTTACAACCAATGGGTTTCACACCTTCTGGTAATAGGACAAGTTCCCAAATATTATTGCCTTGCATTGATTTATACTCTTCATTCATTGCCTCAATCCATTTTTGAGAATTTGAATCTTGCATGGCTTGACGAAAGTTGATTGGATCATCCTCCGCCATGCCATCATTTTCCTCATGTTCTTGAAGTAGTACTATGTAATCATCTGAAATAGCACTCCTCCTTTCTCTAGTGGATCTACGTAAAGGCACTTGTTCTTCATGCATTGATTCTTGAGGTTGTTGAGTTTGTTCTTCTGGGAGTTGACTAACAATGTCTTATTGTTCTTGTATTGCATTTTGATCACTAACAGGAATAATATCCTGATCATTATCAGAAGCAATCATAGGAATATAAATCATTTCCTCTTGAAGAGTAGTAGGAATACATTCCTCCTCAAAGACAATGTCAGATATCTTATTCTTTCCCCCAAACTCAATATCCTCAAAGAATGTTGCAGTTCCCGTCTCAAAGATAGTTCGTGTTTTGGGATTATAAAACTTATAGCCCCTTGATCGCTCAGAATATCCAATAAAGTAGTTACTTACTGTTCTAGAGTATAATTTCTTTTCATGTAGCATGTATGGTCTAGCCTCAGCTGGACATCCCCAAACATGAAAATGTTTTAAACTTGGCTTTCGCTTTGTCCAAAGCTCAAATGGTGTTTTAGTAGCTGCTTTAGTGGGTACTCGATTTATAATATAAGTTGCTGTCTTTAATGCTTTTCCCCAGAGTGATGTTGGTAAAGTTGAATGGCTAACCATACTCCTTACCATATCCTTAAGAGTCTGATTTCGTCGTTCAGCTACACCATTCATGCTTGGCGAGCCTGGCATGGTGTACTGTGAGACAATTCCACACTCCTCTAAGTATTGAGCAAAAGGTCCTGGACGTTGTTCACCTGAACCGTCATATCTACCGTAGTATTCACCACCACGATCAGATTTGACTTTCTTAATTCTTTTGTCGAGTTGGTTTTCGACTTCAACCTTAAATGATTTGAAAACATCCAGTGTTTGAGCCTTTTCATGAATAAGAAATATGTATGCATATCTAGAATAATCATCAATGAATGATACAAAATCTTGTTGACCATTCCAAGAAGGTGTTGGAAATGGTCCACAAACATCCGTATGTATCAATTCTAATACATCTGTAGCTCGATATGCATCTTCTTTCTTTCTTTTGGTTTGTTTGCCCTTAATGCATTCAACACAAATGTCTAGGTCCATAAAATCAATGGAATGTAAAATTCCATCTGATACAAGTCGCGCAACTCTATTTCTAGAGATGTGCCCTAAACGTTTGTGTCATAATGCACCTGAGTTTTCAATATTAAATTTACGCTTAGTACCACGTGATTCCACATTTAGGGTTTCAATATAAGAAGCATTTATATCAAACATATAGAGATTGTCATAATTGATAAGTGAATCGGTTCCAACAATAGTAGAATCAATAGATAAACTGAACTGATTGTTTCCAAATGAACAACTATAACCCAATTTGTCCAAATGAGAAACAGAAACCAAATTACGTCTAAAAGACGGTACAACAAAAGTATCTATTAAGTCTAAATAATAACCAATACTTAACAACAATCTAAAATGCCCTATGGCTTCCACTTCGACTTATTTGCCATCACCCACATAGATGCATCTTTCAGCATCACTTGGCTTTCGGTAGCTCAGGCAACCCTGCATTGAAACACTGATGTTAGTAGTAGCACCGGAGTCTAACCACCAAGTGTTTCTAGGCACTGAAGCTAAATTTACTTCTGAACAAACCAAATTTAAAAATGTACCCTTTTTCACACGCCAGACATGATACTTAGGACATTCTTTCTTGACATGATCAGACTTGTTACAGAAGAAACAACCTTTCTTATCATTGTCATGCTTTTGTTTCTTCACATAAGGATTTTTAGTAGCCTCATTCTTTCTTTTCTTGCCCTTATCTTTAGGGGTGCTTGCTAAGTAGACACTTTCAACCTTGTTTTGCTTCAATCTCTCTTCCTTTTGAACACAATATGAAATGAGCTCGTTAAAAGTCCATTTCTCCTTTTGACAGTTATAATTGATTTGAAACTGACTGAACTGGACTGGAAGAGAAATAAGCACTAAATGCACAAGCATGTCATCCGACAACTCAAGCTTAAGTGCCTTCAACTTTGATGCAAGGTGGGAAAACTCCATGATATATTCCCGAATATTTCCCTTGCCTTGATATTTCATGGAAATCAAGCTTTTCAAAAGTGTGCTTGTTTCCGCCTTATCGCTTTTGGCAAAGCGCTTCTCAATCTCATTAAGATATTCCTTAGCGTTGGTGATACTATTAGACACCACACCCCTAAAAGCCTCCGGTATGCCACGCTTGATGATCATAAGACTCATGCGGTTAGAGCGTTCCCACTTCTCATATTTAGTCCTCTGTTCGGAAGAACTAGAATCCGTAGGAGTAGTAGGTTGCTCTGTCCTCAGCGCAAGATCTAGATCCATGCAGCCAAGAACAATGAGAATGTTCTCCTTCCAATCCTTAAAATTTGTACCACTAAGGATTGACACTGAATTTAAGTTAGCAGAAATAGTAGCAACACTTGTTGAAAAGAGAACACAAGAATAATAACATAAATAACATGCTCATTGTGAATAAATTAAAATAAATGGTAAATCCCATCTAAAGATACCTAGTGCAACAATAATATCAAGTCATTGGACAGTAATATTATTTGCAAGTGGTACTCTTGTTGTAATAATCAAACACTAACAATAATGCATGACAAATAATAAACCTATCTTTGGATCGATTTATTAAATTCATGAAAAATAACAATTGTAACCTTATAATTGTTACGTGTTTATTATCACAAGTAAATGTATAATTTTGTTAAGTATAAATCTTCCTTTGGGCCGATTAATACTCACATAAATATATACATTTACACATTAATTAATACCTGAATAATATCTCAATATTTCAAATAAAATTAAATTCAAATAATAGAGGTCACTTTGGTGACATATAATTTAAATTTAACTTAATTTAAAATAATAGATATTAATGGATCCATATAATCCATTAAAAATTTAAATCTATATTATAAAATAAGTTAATTAAATTATTTTATCCAAATAATTTCATTAAATTATTTTATCTAAATAATTAAATTTAATGGATTATTATTAAAGGGGATATAAGGATAATTATATCCAAAATGCTTAATTAAAATCCGTCTGCCATCTAAACATTTAATAATTAATTTTCAAATTCAAATATTAAAATGTTTTGACAGAATGGCCAAAAAAACCGTGGTATTTGAAATCCTCTCAAAACCACTAACCAAAAGGTAGTTTCATAAAAAAAAAACTGCCTAATTTGAGACCGCATGAAAACAGAAGCCACGATCTACAGAGACGTGAATTTATGAAACTGAAATTGCTAACGTACGTAACTGCTGGAAAATTATTCATCCTCCAAACGCAACATTTCATTGTTGCTGTCGCTCCGACCGATAGAAGTACCATCAACCATCCGACGTAAATAATTAGAACTACAAATTTTCCGCCGTAGTCATCCCTTCCGACCGAACCAGAAGGCCAATTGTCAACAATCAATAAGGAATCGACAAACGTACATCAATTCCAACATCCAAACTGTTGGAAAATTGCTAGAGCCTTCTGTGACAATTTCGGCAGCCACTTTGATGTGGCGCTTCTATCCATGCCAATAATTTCAACATAGTAACGATGAACGATCGAAAAATACAATAATAGTATGGATAATTGAAACAGAACAAAATCCATAATTATCTCTTAAGAATTAGAAATAGATTGCTCTGATACCAATTGTTGTAAAATCTTAAGTCGAGAGATCTTGAGAACAATCTTAATCTCTATTCCACTCTTAAGAAATAATAAACACGATAATTAACCAAAGTTACGGAAGCGTACCGGAATCCATTGTTTACAATCGATCCTCGGAGATGATCTTCAATTTGCAGAATTCCTTAGGTTTCCGAAGAGTTTTGTCGATGAGGAATAAAACAAAGCATCGTCTGCAAACTGGGACCATAACCTCCTATTTATAGAATCCAAAGGTTGCCTTTTTTTAATTTGACCCCTCAACAAATTAGAATTAGTACATGGTATCCACAATATTTTATTCATAACAATTAAGCCCTTAAGTCAATTTACATAATTCCAAAATTTAGATCATAATATTTTTGACTTATTTAATTGATGACATTAAATATTTATAATTACATTATGACCCTAAAATTTTAACAAACTGATCTCCCTAGGTAGATGATATATATATATATATATATATGTTTCAGTGCCTCATATGGCAATATTAGCTTCGGAAAGAGTATTACAAAAGAGCATGGCCGGACCGTTTAGATTTCACAAGTGAAGAAGGCAATCACCTCACTTTACCCGGCGACAAATCTATTTCTCTTAAGAGCAATGATAGGGAGAGTGAAAATGGGAGAGTGAAAACCATAGTGAATGATGTGACATAACGTAGCATGACGTGACACTTAACATGCACACGTCCGATTATCGCTTGGACACCATCGGCGGCCTTCGGCCGCCGCCCCAAATCAAATTATACCCTGGGGGGCACGGTGAACCCGTCGGAGATCGTGCATGCAAGGTGCCACATCATTCACTATAGTTTTCACTCTCCCATTTTCACTCTCTCAATCATTATTCTTCTCTTAATTATACATATAAACAAATTGCTAGATACTAATGAGACGCCCGCGGCCGGTCGGCGTTGTTGATCGTCAGCTGCGAATAATGATTCCAGAATTTAATAAATTATAATGATTATTTTCATCTTAAATATAAATATTAAAAAATAATTTTGAAATAATAAATTTTATAATCCCAAAATCAAGAAAAATCTTATTTTACTGAGGTTTTCTAATTCCGAATTACATGTCTCTTTTGCACAAATGTCGGACATCGATCATTACTTAGAAATCGCTATTATGTAAATCAAATAAGATTTTAGTTGATAATTTTAGATGAATAATTAAGATTATCAAGGATAACCTCTAACCAACACACCCTTACAATTATATGTAATCACTACTGTCATATATTATTTTTTTTTAATAAAAAAAGAAACATAAGGCACATATATGGCCATTTAGTTAGTATTTTGAAGGGAACACCGCATATCATATATGGCATATGCAATTAAAAATTCATTGGATTTATTTTAAACAATTTAAACTAAACCTAAACCAAATTGAGTTAAGACCTTGAATTATCCTTTTAGTAGCTTGTACTTAAACACTTATGTTGAAATGATAGATAGTTTAAGTATCAATATAAATATTTCTTTAGTATTTTAGTGTTGACAGCATGATTTAAAGTCTAAACCCATATTAGAGTTTTCATCCTTGGCCGAAACAAAATAGTTTCATTTTGTCTCATCCATGTCAACAATCGGTTGAAGAGGAGCAAGAGGAGGGGTACTAAGAAAAACCAGAGCAGGATCAAGAAGGTCATTGGCGTTGGGTGAGTTTCGATGATCATACTATGTAAAAATAATGATTAATAATATTAGCTAACGTCAAATTTCGGACGATCGATCCGACCCCATAGAAATTTTTCACTGACTATCAGGATAAATCAGGAAGCGTTCGTGGCGGGTGCTCCAGAAGCCCAACATCCCAGGGTTTGCATCATATTTTGAGAAAAAATTTCAATAAAATACATCGTAGCTAAGGATCGAACCGCGGATACCTGGGATGACAACTAGTCGCCCTTCTACTACACCATAATCTCAGGGCACGACTTACTATGTAGTGGCAAAAGGTGAAACACCCACCCCCAGTGCCCCGCCAGTCCGCCTCAGGACCAACACGAAAGAGGTAAATCACGATAACTAAGAATGCATGAGGTTGGAAGGGGAGGAGAGACTTTTTTACACAGGGTGCAGGGATTTACGCCCCACTAGTCCCTTGGCTTGAACCCAAGACCTTTAGGCTACGTTTGGTAAGGGGTAATTAGCTTTGTAATGTAATCATGATTACATTACAAGATTGATTACTTTGTTTGGTACCGTTTTAAAACTGTAATGTAATATAATCTGCGTTATAAAAATTAGTAAAAGTACTGTAATCTAGATTACAAGGCCAACAATATGTAATCTGGATTACATTATAGACCCAATTACATTACAAATTGGATTACATTACCTCTAATTAAACGCAGCTTAGTGGCAATCTACCAATCCTTTACCATCTCAGTTATGTCCGTGGAGACAAAACTGTCTGGGTAAACTTTTTATAGTGACCAGCTCTATCACCGAAGCGACCCCATATTCAGAAACCCCCTAAGAAATTTTTGGAGGTACTGTTCTACTAAGTCAACCCCCTAAGAGATTGGGGTGGAGGGAATGTTTGAGAAGAACAATTGAGAGACCCAAAACATGATATAATTGGAGTGAATAACAGCAAAAACAAACTACCTTGATGACATTACTTAGCTTTCATAATTAATTCTTTAACCACTTATTTCAAATTTGCAATATTGAGCGCAAAGTGAAGGTTTAACTTACAATTTCAAGAAATACTTTCCTCAGGGCATCGAATAAGACCAGTGGGTCATGACCATTACCTGAAAATCACATCATACTGTCACTTCATGAATTGTTGAAAAGCAAGAACCAACGCAAGACCTAGCCAAAAAGAAAATATGGCAGCGAAGTACAACTAAAGTTACAAAACAGGAATGGCAACATTAACTAAGGTCATTATGATACACCAAAAGGAATAGCAATTTGATTGACATCAATGTATGTACAATAATGAGCGTTGAACATCATAGTAGCAAGTGGTGCAAAAGAAAGTAATACATTAGGTTCATATGCCTTAGAGTTTGTTGGTTATAAAAAACAGAGAACCAAAGTAAAAAAAAATACAAAATAAAAAAGGCATATTGATTAAAAAAAAAACTTTAACCATTTTCTTCTCATAAATAGAAAGTGTAGGATAAAAATTACTTAAAAAAATACAAAATAAGGGAAACAATGATAGAAAAGTAAAATCTTCTCTGCAAGTCAATCGATAATCATACTAAAAATATTTTAGAGGGGGTATCCATTAACCAAACTAAATGATAGATAATTCTGCAGTCTCCTGCAATTTTTCATGTCACTTAAATCTCAAAACTTGTGCAAATGATATGACAACTTTATAGGGACCATAATTGACAGGGTAACATAAACATGTCCCAATGAATTCGTTGCTTGATAAAAAAAACGTCCAAGTAGTGATGATAGCAAATGATCAAAATCAACGAAAGTTTTAAATAGATACAGCCACCTACATCCTAAACTCAAATTTTTGGCACTTATTGCCAAAAAAAGACGTCAAAGGATAAGTATAAAAGGCATGGAATTACCGAATTAGGGGAGGCAAGGGAACACCTGGGCGTTATTCTGGACTCAAATTCTTGGCACTCCAGCCGCCGCTTCTTCGATGGCGCCGGCGCCGCCAACCCTTCCTCCGTAGGATCGCTGGGTCTCTTTGAGAATTTCATCGATTCGGCAGTAATCGTTAAAGCCCACCCCTCACGCTCTCTCCGTCGCCCACCCTTTAAGCAGAAAACGTGAACCTAATTATTCGTTGATTCTCTTATTAAAAATATGAATTATTGGTTCATGCTCTTATTATAAAAAATGAATTATTGGTTCTCTCTCATACTAAAAAAAATAATTATTGGTTCGTTCTCTTATTAAAAAAAATATAATTATTGGTTCCATTCTCTTAAGAACAGCGAGCCATTTACTTCGTTGTAGAACAGTAAATAATGGATCAGCTAATATCCATGTGGGCACGATTGAATCGGCAGCTCCAGTGGAATTCATAGGTATAGGAAGGAAGAAGCCCCATCTATTCGTTCGACCATTTTTCGATTGCGAGGTATAAGAATCGCTACTGTAAACAGTATTATACTTTTAATCATGAAATATCGATTGCCTGTTGAACCTGCGAATCACTTGAAAATAAGATACTCCAAATTTGAAAGTCAAAAAGTTTGATAAAGCGTTTTTGTTGGAAAAAAATATATGAATTAAAGATCCCATTAAATTAAATTTGATCCAGGAATGTAAGAAATAGTGAGAATTCTTAATCTCTCTTAATATCTCTCTCAATTCGACAGGATTTGAATTGATGTCTGTTTATTGATATTTAAAACCATTTTAGTTACATTAAGATGTCATTTGTAAATCCGGAAACATCACACGTAATTGACTACTGCGTTCGTTGGTTCATTCCTCTTGAACAACAGGAGGAGGCCACAGAATCCACCGCCTGCTAGCGCCGTCGCCGCCGCCCGGATCGTCAACTTAACTGGCCACGCCCCGATCTCCGATGACGCTCTCCAGCCGAACACAAGCACGAGCGAGGCGAACAGCGCCCAAACCGCCGCCCTCACCCTCGCCCTTTCCTCTGGCGATCCGCCGGCGCCATTGCCCATCAGCCGTTCAAACTTCCTGAGCAGAATGAAGAGTAGCAGCAGCTCGAGTAAGGAAAACAGCACGAAGGCCATGGGCGGCGGATCGTCGAGCGCCATGTACACCGAGACTGCGGTGCTGAAAGCGAGGCCGACCGCAGGAAGGGAGAGGAGGGGGCGCATCGAAGCCTGGCTAGGTTCGCCTCCGAAGCTGAGAGCTTGGAGTTGTTACAACTGATGACCCGTATAATATATATATATATATATATATATATATATATATATATATATCCCTGTGCATCCTAGACTCAACATAAAGTGATAGAGGTTCCAAAGTGGAAGAATAAAGGATGTACACCACAGAACTACAGAAGGCCAAACGAAAAAATAAAAATAAAATCGGGAAACGGCGTGGGACCCAAAAAGGAACCACTCCGTAGATTATAAAAGCAATCCTCGGGAATAAAATGGGAACAAAAAAGGAGGGAATAAAAAAGGAAGGAGGAAAACAAAACAAAAAGGATGGAAAGATGGGGAAAAAAAAACAAAAGGAAGCATGAAGGATGTAGATCATGGCCAGTCGGCGTGGGTCTCAAAAAGGAAGCACTCCGTAGATTATAGAAGCGAAAAGGCAATCACAATCCGGAACGCGCAGTCTTCGCGTCGTTGGCCGCCCGATGCCTCAGGGGAAGGCGGCCGGGACAGAATCTTCGACAGAGGGAAGTCAGGCCCATCCAAGCGGGAACGCAGCGATATACGTCGGAAACAACTGGATCATATTAGCAACGAAAATAGTTAGCAATCGCCCCATTGATGATCGATTATTTTCATCGCTAAAAATAGATCGATGGAATTTTAATTAAATAGCTAATTAGTGATGAAAAATAATATTTTAGAAATGAAATTTATTCTTCCGTTGTTAATTTAGCGATAGATAAATTAGTGGCGGAAAATTAAATATTGTCATTAATTTATGACAGAATTAAAATTCTGTTGCTAAATTCATCCCGTAATAGCTCTAGTGACGGATTTAATATCCGTCGTTAAAATCCTTATGAAAATTTAAATTTTTTATAAAAGTTAGAGATGAAAATTTAAATATCGGTTACTAAATTTCGATCGCTAAATTACTTAAAATTTTGAAAATTGAGATATCAAACAAATATAGGGGATAAGTGTCTACTTATATCAATTAACATACCTGAAATCAGTCATACCAGGAGTATGTTTGCAAAGACAGCTTTAGAATTTTTTGTTGTATATAATGGCAAAGCCTATATGTTGGAATTGACAAGAGAAAAAATTTTAATGGACGAAGAGTACCGACAAAGAGCAGCTCTTTAAAAAAACAATTTCTTTTGATTCTTCGGACATCAGCAGAAGATTAATGCAGAAGATTAATGGATTTCGGACATTCAGCAGAAGATTAATGCAGAAGATTAATGGAGGAATCTTTGGAGGGTATTTTATTAATTATAATTTTTATAAGATTTTAAAAACTTTAAACAAGGGTACTATAGTAATTTCATATTAAAATTTGAGAGGAAAAGAAATTGTACACAAGGATTCCAACATTCAAATTTAATCCACCGATAATAAGATCGAGGCTCAGGCCCAACCCCAGCATCTTCCGGTGCCCGAAACACAAGAAAGTACTGATGCAATTACTTCTAAGATTCAGAAAAATCTTCATCTAAAATATTCTATTTTCACCAAATATTTTGAGAAGATCACTCTTCCGTCGGGAGAATTATTTGTACAATCGACCCAAGTTTGATCGAATAGATCATGGGTTTTGATGTGTATGTTAATATCATTAAGTTAGGTTTTCATATTGGTTTGATGTGTGTGTTTGAGTCTTGTAGGACTTGGTGAACCACACATGAGGAACAACAGAGTGAAGCATCCGAGGGACGAGAACCGAAGGAAGAAGATTTCAAAGGGCGAGCCGAGGAAGTAGACTTCAAAGACATATGTGAAGGATGGCACGGAGACAAGCCGTGGGCTTATGTGTACATCCGAGGGACGAAAGCCGAAGGAAGAGAATTTTAAAGGGCAAGTAGAGGAAGTGGACTTCAAGGCATACGTGAAGGATGGACTCCAGAGAGGTTGAGAGTGAGCTTATAAGCTGTGCAGTCGACTGACAAGGGAAATAGTCGACTGACACCGCTGAGAGTGAACTATAGCAGTCGACTGGTAAGGGAACCAGTCGACTGATCTTTCTGTAAGTTCGAACAGCATGTAGCAGTCGACTAGTATGGAACCAGTCGACTGGTCTGTTTGAATTCCAGTCATTGGCTGGACACCAGTCGACTGGTCCTGGTGGCAATCGACTGGTGTTAGAGCTGAGCTGTTTTGTTAACATCTCTGTCCTTTATTTAAATAGGAGCTTGAGACTTGAGAAGGGTTAGCTATGTTGTGCGTAAATCCTATTGCTCAAGTGCTTAAACTCCCAAGTCTTCTCTCTTCCTCAAACCCTAGTTTCAATCTTGTAAAGGGAAGAAAGACTTTGTGAGAGGTTATAGTCCACCGAGAAAGAGTGAGCTCTAGCCGGTGATTGCCGAGGATTGATCCACCGAAGGATCAAGGATTCGTTCACCTCAAGGGCACGCTGTGGAGTAGGACCAAACAATCTCCGAACTACGTAAGAGGTTAAGTGTTAGCATTGATTTTAATTGTAGTTTGCATTTTCGCTTGCGCACAAACCATGTAGGAAGAAACCATCAATTCGGGTCATCGAGCTATTTACCCCTTCTAGCCGGTCCATCGATCCCCAACAAGTGGTATCAGAGCGCAAGGTCGCCTTCAATTGGATTAATCACCTAGAAGAGAATATTCATCAAAATGGTCGGCTCCACATCCAACCACCAAAATTCGAAGAAGAATTCTTTTGGTGGAAGAAGAGGATAGATGTATTCTTCAATATCGATTTTGATATTATGTTAATAATGGAAAACGATTTTGAAGTGCCTAGGGATCAAGAGAACAAGCTACTTGAAAAGATAAGATGAAGCAAGAAGCAAACGGATGATTATCTAGCAAATTCAAAAGTTATGTATCATCTGCTAAGTGTGCTTCCCCACCAAGAGGTAACAAGGGAGATACTCAAGTGCCAAGGACATATGGGATAAGCTAGTAGAGATTCATGAGGGCACATTGGAAGCAAAGTTGACAAAGAGAGACCTTCTATACTCTCAACTCAACAACATAAAACTTGACAAAGGCGAGAAAGTATCTAACTTACATGCTAGAATTAAAGAAATTCTTAATGGACTAACAAGTGTAGGTGAGCAACTCTCCAACCGAGACATATTGATGAAAGCCATCAATGTCTTCCCAAGAGCCACAAATTGGAGCTCAATGGTAGACTCATATTACATATCCAAGGATCTAGAAAAAACTTCTCTAGAAGAATTTTTCTCAAACATAGAGCTCCATGAAACTTGGATTGGAGGAGCAATTGAAGAAGTCTACAAACCAAGAGGAGTAACCCTAGTGACAAACAAGGGAAAAGGTAAAATGAAGAAGACTTCCTCATCCGACTCGGAAGAATCAAGTGCATCCATGGATAGTGATGCGGAAGCTTACATGACTAGAAAAACGAGGAAAGCTTTTAAACATTTTTCAACTAACAAATCTTATGGTAGAAAAAGTTTAAGGAGCAAAAGTAAAACAAGGAAGATCATATGTTATAATTGTCAAGGAGAAGTACATTTGAGAGATGAATGTCCTCTTTTGAAGAAAAAAGAAGGAAAGAAGAAAAGAAGAAAACAAAAGAAAAGGAGAAGAAGGTCCAAAGTTTAAAAGCAACATGAGATGAGTCATCATCATCGGAAGAGGAGGAGCACCATGTGTCCCATTTTGCTTTAATGGGAATTGAAGATATAGCCTCCACATCATCCGAAATTGAAGAAGGGAAGAGCTCAAGTGAAGATGAAGGGAGCTCAAGTGATGGGGGAGGCTCAATTTCGGATTCGGACATCTCGGTAAGTGAGATATACAATCTACCCGCTACTACTTTAGTTAAAATAATTTTTAGCACTAATGATGATTTATTTAAAGTTAGAAAGAAAATTAAATGTTTGAAAAATAAAATTTACATTCTTAATGAAAAACCATAGTCCATGACACTTAGATATGACTGTTGATGCAGCCTGACCCTGATTGTTGTTTTGATGTTGACACCGATTTAAGGTTTGATTTAAGTTTGGTTGAACTAATTGTGATTAAGTCCTAGTCGGGGACTAAGCATGGGTTGATTGAAATCCCGGTGAGTGAAGCCGGGTCCTGGTGAGTGAAGCCAGGTGATTGGAAATCCCGGTGAGTAAAGCCGGGTCCTGGTGAGTGAAGCCAGGTGGTGGAAATCTCGGTGAGTGAAGTCGGGTCCTGGTGAGTGAAGCCAGGTGGTGGAAATCCCGGTGAGTGAAGCCGGGTCCTGGTGAGTGAAGCCGGGTCCTGGTGAGTGAAGCCAGGTGGTGGAAATCCCGGTGAGTGAAGTCGGGTCCTGGTGAGTGAAGCCAGGTTAGATGAAATCCTGGTAAGTGAAGCCAGGTCCTAGCTTGGAGGGCTAGGTGTGGGAAAGTCCTAACTTGGAAGGTTGGGTGAAAAGTCCTAGCTTGGAGGGCTAGGTGAAAAGTCCTAACTTGGAGGGTTAGGTGAAAAGTCCCAACTGGAGGGTTAGGTGAAAAACTCTGGTGAGTGAAGCCAGGTCCTAGTGAGTGAAGCTAGGTTGGATGAAATCCTGACTTGGAGGGTCAGGTCCCTAGCTTGGAGGGCTAGGGTGGATGAAATCCTAGCTTGGAGGGCTAGGTTGAGTCCCTGGATCGGTCTGGTGACCGATCAGGGATATTGGCACGCTGCTCCTTAGTGGATCGGTCTGGTGACCGATCCAGCGATGACTGATCGGTCTGGTGACCGATCAGGGAGCACACAGTGAGGTTGGGAACCTACTGTGCTGCTCCTGATCGGTCTGGTGACCGATCAGGGAGTATGTGTTTCACTCACTGCACAGCTCCTGATCGGTCTAGTGACCGATCAGGGAGTGAACAAGTGAGTTGAGTTCCCTTGCTGATCAGGTTTTGAACGGTCCGGTGACCGATCAGACCAATTCTGATAAGGAACTCCCAGATCGTTCCAATTTGATCCAAAAACTTACCAGACCAACCTCTTTGCACCGAGTTGTATCAGATTACCTGACCATACTATTGTTGGAGCAATCGGCCCTAAGATGGTCCAGTGTGACCATGGGTTTTGATGTTTGTGCAAAGGGTTTAAGTTAGGTTTACCCTTGTATTTGATATGCGTATGTTGAGTGTGTAGGTTGTACAGGTTACGCATATGGACCTGACTGGACGGTCTCAGTACGGTGAAGGATGGCATGGAGGCCAGCTGGAGGCTGGCGTGCGCATCTGAGGGACCATGGAGCGCAGGGACGATGAGCTGATGGGCGCGGACTTCGAGACGTACGTGAAGGGTGGCATGGAGGCAAGCTGGAGGCTTGCGTGTGCATCCGAGGGACGAGGGCCAAAGATGAAGAGGGCGCGAAGGCAACAATCGAGGCTGCGGAGGAGGAGTCAGTCGAGTCGTGAGGGTACGGGTGCAATGTGATTGTACTCGGGAAATCCTAGGGTTTGAGTGCGGAGTGGAATGTACTCAGGAAGGGTAACCTTAGGTGGGTGAGTAGACCAGTCGACTGGCCTAGGGGCAGTCGACTGATAAAACTCACAGAAAGGTCTCAGCCCTGGAACCAGTCGACTGCCCCTGGTAGGTGGCTGGTGAGCTGGCTAAAATTCGAACGTTGGGGTATAACGGTCGAATTTGGCTGGCACCAGTCGACTGCTCTGGGGGCAGTCGACTGGTAGCGAGAAATCAGCCCCGAGTCCTATTTAAAGAGGACGTCGTGGTAGCTGAGTTTCTTGACGAAACTCGCTTGGGAAAAGCGTGTTAGTAGTCTCTTGTGTCCAGATCGTGTGCTTGGTGCTGTGGCGAGGTTTCTCCACCCATAAGGAGCGACGAGGACTAGACGGAGGTTATCCGGGGAGTGATCCACCGACGGATTGTTGGATTAGTCACCCGGCCGGGGTGGATACCAACTAAATACGGTTTGTTAGCGTTTGTTCTTTGTTGTTGGTTTTATTATCTTGTATTTCCGCTGTGCAAACTAACAACGTAGGTTGAAAGAATTAAAGAAACGCTATTCACCCCCTCTAGCGTACGGAATCGATCCTAACAATTGGTATCAGAGCAAGGTTTGCTCTTGATCGGACTAACCGCCGAGGGAGCACTTGCTAGAGGAAAAGGAACGATGGAAGACAAACTTGGAGAAGATATAAACTCACCACCATCCTACAATCATAAAGAATTCGGTCATTGGAAGACAAGGATGGAAAGTTGGTTAGGGATGGATTGGGAATGTAGAATGATCATTGAAGATCCATTCGAAATCCCCAAGGACAAGCACGGTAAACAGCTACGCCCTAGATATTGGACAAGTGAACAACAAGAACAATCTAGGGCCAATGAGAAGGTAATCAATATTTTAATTAGTATTTTGCCTAAAAATGTGTTGAGTAGTGTAGGGAATTATTCAAGTGCATGCGAATTATGGACAAAGTTGGTGGAATATCACAAAAACCCTACACAAGCTCAAGGAACAGATGAACCCGAGGAGGTGAGCTCAACGGTTCAAGAGAATGAAAAAGAGAGTAAATTGTCAAGCGAGGGTGAAAACTCAGGTGAGGAACCAATTACATCATCCAGAGAAGAAGAAGAAGTAGTCACTGCAAGGGTTGAGGGGGAGGAGAGACCCTCACCTACACAAGAGCAAGAAAAGATGTCCACCTCCACCAAAGCAAGGACTAAAGACCACATTGTATGTTTTGGGTGCAATGAAAAGGGGCACTACAAGGATAAGTACCCACTAGGTAAGAAAAAGGAGGTACATCCTAAACCCATTGTAAATTCCTTTAAAGCTAATGTGGGTTGTAGAATTGGTGAAGTTCAAGCTAAAAGGAAGAAGATTCAATGCTTCACATGTGGAGAACTAGGGCATTATCACACTAAATGCCCTAGAAAAGGTGAGCTAAAGAAGATGGAAAATCTAAGAAGATGGGAAAAAGAAGAAAGAAGGAAGAGAAGAAGCTCACAACAAGGAAGGACTACAAGGGTAAGGGAGGTACCCTCTAAACCTAGTTTAAAAGGAAATTCGATTTCAAGTTCTTCTTTACATGTTAAAAGTCATGTTAATTGCCCATCCATGCATGCTAGAATACATGAAAATTGTTTACTTGTGCATAATCATGGTTTCAAATATAATGTTAGGAATAAGGATAACAAGGTAGAACACCACCCTAAGAAAAGCATGCATCATGATCAATCCAAGACTTCTAGACCTAAGGATCATGACACTAATCCCAAAAAGGGAAGGAATGTGCCTAGGAATGTTCGAGATGGACATATGGACTCAAGGGTTAGAGATCTAGAAAGGAAAAATCAAGTCTTGAGGGCAAGGCTTGATACACTAGAAAAGACTCTTGAAAGATTCAATGTTGGATCAAAGGGCCTAGACATGGTGTTGGGTAGTTTGAAACCCAACTATGATAGATCAGGATTGGGATACCGGTCTAAGACCTCTAAGACCAACAAAAAGAAGTATGCTGGGAAGGCATACAGTCATGGTAAGGAGGAGAAGCCCAAGGATGTCAAGGAGATGTCATTCAAAGGGAAAAGGAGTGACTTGACCAAGGATAAAGTGTCCAAAGTCAAGAAGATCACATTTGTAGGCCAAGAGTCACCGGTGAGACACCGGTGTGGTCTAGTGTGGGTTGAGTCACCTAGGGAGGTGGCTAAGGCTCAGAGCTCAAGGGGGAGCTCTAGGAGCCTTTGGGGTCCATGGTAGACGGATCTCAAAAGTTTTTCTCCCAAGGAATTAGATGAAGTGTGTCAAGGGGTTTGAGAGATTTGGGTAGGTCTTCATCCTAGGTTTTGGCACACTAAAAAGGGGTTTAGGGAGAAAAAGAGTGAAAATGGTATTATAATTGAAAGAAATTGGGTCTAATGTGAAAATACCATGTAACTTGATGCTACTAATGGATTATGAATGAGTATGGGAAGAAGCATCAATGTGAGGTCGAAATTAAAACTTTGAGCTAAGGTTTTAATGATACACTTTAGGATAAGTGGAGTTTCATGCCAATCTTGGGATTTTGAGTACATTTATTTGGAAACATATTTTTCCCAAATAGATATTGGCTTCACAAATCTCCCCACAAAATTTCATAATTTTTGGAGATTTGTAGAATTATTTATGCATTACTGAATTTCGGCTGGAAAACTGAAATATCAGACACCAGTCGACTGCCATTTTGGCAGTCGACTGGCACCAGAAAATTTCAGCCCAGAAACATTCTGTGAGTTTTGGGAGTCGACTGCCATTTGGGCAGTCGACTGGTCCATGAAAGTAGGCATAAAAAGGGGGGAGTTTCGACAATGAGAAGTTACAAGATTATTATGGGATATGATGTAGGGTTAAAACTCTTGATTATGACCTCATAGACCTTGAATAAAGTGTTATCCCATGATTTGATAAGAATTTATTGGATTTTATGGAAATCAAGAAGGATTGATAAGGTTCCCTAGGTATCTAAGATTTAGATGTTAAACAGGGAACATTGAGGACAATTCCATGTGTCGAATTATGATGGGTAGATTTGACAAACACATGGAATTAGAAACGAATTTGAAAGTTGATACTTAATGCAAAATCCTTAAGAAACTTGGATGTGTACCAAAAGTCAAGCACACTTGATATTTCCATGATATCATATTTTTCTAGGATAGGGTATATCCTAGCAAGTGTGCTTGCAAACTTTTTAGAGTTTTTTCAAAGTTGTTGTTGAGTTCTTATTGACACTAGGGATAAGGGTGCTTGGGGAGCATGCCTTTAATGGTGTCCAAGGGAGAAGAACTTGGTTGTTAGGTTGGGTAGAACCTAACTTGGTATTAGGTGTTAAGTTGGGTAGAACTTAACCCTTTGAAAATGAAATTTGAAGAAGGCACGGGTTAAGGGGGAGGTTGTCCCTTGGTTTGCCTTAATTTTCATAAGAACACTTTTGAGTTTTGTATCAAACTTGGGAATGGAGATAGATACATGGTGAAATATATTTTTCCCAAGTAGGTATGGGTACCACAAAGTTCTCCATGAAATTTGGGAATTTTTGGAGATTTGTGGAATTTCTGGCGCGTTTCTGAAATTCGGCCAGAAAACTGATTATCAGAGTATCAGTCGACTGCCCTGAGGGCAGTCGACTGGTCAGGGCTGGTGTGGGTATCCAACAGCTGACTTGGGTCCGAGTGATTAAAAACAAGTGTATGGGGGGTTAGTATACATTGTTTAGGACCATTAGGGATTAAAAGAACCGATAATTGGGATATTATTGGGGTCTTTTTGATGTATGGCAAAGGGGGAGAGATGTTGGGTTTAAGTGGGAAACCAAACTTACCTTTGCATGAAACCCTAGGTTTAGGGAGAATTGAGATTAAGGGGGAGCATGGTTGCTCCTTTCTTGGCGTAAGGGAAACCTTGGAGAGGTTCTTAAAAAGCCTTTGTAAGTCCAATGTAGGGGGAGCTTGGGAGAAGCTTTAAAAAGCCCGGTTTTGGTGGAAAATCCTAACTTGGAGGGTTAGGTGGTAAAAAATCCTAACTTGGAGGGTTAGGTGGTGAAAATCCTAGCTTGGAGGGCTAGGTGTAAAATTCCTAACTTGGAGGGTTAGGTGTGGGATGCCTTGGGATAGGATCCAGTTATGCATTGCATATACATTCATTTAGCATGGTTTTTGCTATTACTACTATCTTGCTTTCCCTAACTTAAACGTATTGCCAAACATCAAAAAGGGGGAGATTGTTGGAGCAATCGACCCTAAGATGGTCCGGTGTGACCATGGGTTTTGATGTTTGTGCAAAGGGTTTAAGTTAGGTTTACCCTTGTATTTGATATGCGTATGTTGAGTGTGCAGGTTATACAGGTTACGCATATAGACCTGACTGGACGGTCTCAGTACGGTGAAGGATGGCATGGAGGCCAGCTGGAGGCTGGCGTGCGCATCTGAGGGACCATGGAGCGCAGGGACGATGAGCTGATGGGCGCGGACTTCGAGGCGTACGTGAAGGGTGGCATGGAGGCAAGCTGGAGGCTTGCGTGTGCATCCGAGGGACGAGGGCCAAAGATGAAGAGGGCGCGAAGGCAACAGTCGAGGCTGCGGAGGAGGAGTCAGTCGAGTCGTGAGGGTACGGGTGCAGTGTGATTGTACTCGGGAAATCCTAGGGTTTGAGTGCGGAGTGGAATGTACTCAGGAAGGGTAACCTTAGGTGGGTGAGTAGACCAGTCGACTGGCCTAGGGGCAGTCGACTGATAAAACTCACACAAAGGTCTCAGCCCTGGGACCAGTCGACTGCCCTTGGGGCAGTCGACTGGTAGGTGGCTGGTGAGCTGGCTAAAATTCGAACGTTGGGGTGTAACGGTCGAATTTGGCTGGCACCAGTCGACTGCCCTGGGGGCAGTCGACTGGTAGCGAGAAATCAGCCCCGAGTCCTATTTAAAGAGGACGTCGTGGTAGCTGAGTTTCTTGACGAAACTCGCTTGGGAAAGCGTGTTAGTAGTCTCTTTGTCCAGATCGGTGTGCTTGGGTGTGGCGAGGTTCTCCACCCATAAGGAGCGACGAGGACTAGACGGAGGTTATCCGGGAGTGATCCACCGACGGATTGTTGGATTAGTCACCCGGCCGGGGTGGATACCAACTAAATACGGGTTTGTTAGCGTTTGTTCTTTGTTGTTGGTTTTATTATTTTGTATTTCCGCTGTGCAAACTAACAACGTAGGTTGAAAGAATCAAAGAAACGCTATTCACCCCCTCTAGCGTACGGAATCGATCCTAACAAAC